>JAYKAV010000433.1:1343028-1363896 GCA_035582835.1 Phoebastria nigripes | reverse complement strand
GGGGGCTGTGGTTGTTCCCCTCTCCTCAAGTCCTTTTTTTTTTTAAGGGGGGGGCTGATTGTCCCCCTTTTAAGTGCTTTTTTATTTTTTTTTTAAGAGGGGGATAATTAACCTCTTCCTAAATAATTTATTTTTAGGGTGCGATTGCTTTTTAATTGTTTTAGGGTTTTTTTGGGGGGAGGAGGGGGTGTGATTGCTCCTCCTTAAGTGCTTTTTATAATTTATTATTGAGGTAGGATGATTTACCCCATTTAAGCACTTTTTATCTGGGGGAGTGGGGCGATCCCCCCAATTTTTGGGGGGGAGCAGGGTTATCGCCCCCATTTTATTGTTTTTGGGGTGGTGGTGTGATGTGGGAGCCCACCCCAAGTGATTTTTTGATGGGGAGATGATTTCTCACCTTAAAAATTTGGGTTAGGAGATATTTCTCCACCCAGTGTARTTTTTTGCCGGGGGGGGGAAGAGGTGATTTTTTTTCCTCTATTACTATTATTACTTATTATTAGCTTTTAAATACATTTAAGGCCAGTTTAATAATTATTATTAAGATATCAGCATTTTGGGGAGCGGTGACTCCCCCCTCTGTGGTTTGCAGGCAGGATATGATATTCCCCCCCAGTCTTTTTTTCCAGGGGTGGGGAATTGTTTTTTCCTCCTAGTGTTGTTCTGTTGTGGTTCCCCCCCCCCCCGGGGGGTATTTCTCATTCCCGGTGTGGTTGGGGGGCTGGTTCCCCCCCTGATTTTGGGAGTCAGGATATGTCCCCGTGGACGTTTTGAAGAGGGAGAGGGCAGCGTTTATCCCCTGAACGCTCACGGGAGGGGGGTGCCCGTCCCCCCAAGCCGGCCCTGCTGTTCCCCGCGGGGCTGCTCCCCCCTCGCAGGGTTAGCGGGGTGACGGCGGGACCACCCAATTCGGCGGGGAGGTGGGGTTGGATCCGCTTCCCCGCAGCGGCAGGAGGAGCCCTGTTGCGGGTGGCTCGGAGGCGGGCGTGCTGCGCTGTGCCCCCCCCTCGCTGAGGGTCCACTGCTCTCCCCTCCCTGGCCAGGAGGCTTGTGTCTGCTCGGTGCCTACGCAGACAGCGACGACGAGGAGGGTGAAACCCCAGAGAAGTCGGCCCGTTCCGCGGATGCAAATGGCAATAATTCGGCAGACATTGACAGCACGCTGGCAAACTTCCTGGCGGTTAGTGTGGCTCCGGGGAGCGAGGGTGGTGGCGAGGCCCTCCTTGGGAGGGAGGGGGGCGGCTGATAAGCACTTTGACTCCGCTTTTGTCTCCTGAGGGATTTGAAATTCACATTGGGATGTTGTTTTCACAGGAGATTGATGCCATCACGGCTCCTCCGCAGCCCACCGAGCCCACCGCCTCCGCGCCGCCCCCCACRCCTCCCCGCCCAGAGCCGAAGGAGTCGGGCTCGGGCCAGTCCTCGGGCACCGCCAAYGGCGCGGGCTCTGCGCCGGCCCCGGAGTGGCAGTACGACACCCAGTGCTCGCTGGCGGGAGGTGAGCATCTTGGGTGGGGGGGCTGCGCCTGTCTTGGGGGGCTGCTGTCCCCCACTTCGCTCACCGAAGGGAGCTGAGGGCGGTGGAAAGGGGGTGACAACTGCCAGGGGAACCGGTCCGGCTGGTGGTGGGACGCAGGCTCTGCGTGTCCCRTGGGTGACAGCCTGTCCTCATCCCCTCGGCAGTGGGGGAGCTGGAGATGGGTGACTGGCAGGAGGTGTGGGACGAGAACACCGGCTGCTACTACTACTGGAACACCCAGAGCAACGAGGTGACCTGGGAGCTGCCGCAGTACCTGGCGACGCAGGTCCAGGGCCTGCAGCACTACCAGCACAGGTGGGTGAGACCCCCGGCCCCACGAGGGGAGGCACTGGGACGTTGTCCCCGAGCCCGCCCTTCACTCCCTTCCCTCTTCCTCAACAGCACCATGGCAGGCGCCAACGGCAGCTTCGTAGCGGCTGCCGAGCTGTACCCCCAGGAGAAGGGGGCCGCCCTGGGCAGTGTCGGCCGTGGGGCCAGCCTCGCCAAGCGGGAGGTGAAGAAGGTCAGTCAGATGGGCCGAGCACCAGGTTCTGCTTGCCACAGGGCTTGTAGGCGCCCCTTTGGGCTTCCTCGGCAGCGGGTGGGTCACTCCGCTCCATTTGCAGCCTGAAGAGGGGCCCCGTCAGCACGGGGTCACCTGGGCTCCTTCCTCTGCAGGCTGCAGTCTTCCTCGCTGCTTGGGGAAGGTGTAGGGCTGGGGTGAGGGGGCAGGGAGCCGCAGCTGCTGCCGGAAGGCTTGTGCGGCTGCTGCCGGAAAGCTTGTGCGGCTGCTGCCGGAAAGCTCACGTGGGCCTCGACCTGCAGGAAGTGAATGAAGGCGTGCAGGCCCTCTCCAACAGCGAGGAGGAGAAGAAGGGGGTAGCTGCGGCCCTCCTGGCACCGCTCCTGCCCGACGTGGTGAAGGAGGAAGAGGAGCGCTGGAGGAGAAAGGTGATCTGCAAAGAGGAGGTCGAGCCGCCCCCGGAAGAGGAGGCGAAAGCTGAAGAGGCAGCGGCTGCCCCCGAAGAGCCGGAGCCCGGCAGGGATCCCCTGGAAGACACACTGCAGGAGGATCTGTGCAGCGTGGTGCAGTCGGGGGAGAGTGCTGAGGAAGAGGAGGAGCAAGACACCCTCGAGCTGGAGATGGTGCTGGAGAGAAAGAAGGTAAGGGGAAACGTTTTTGTCACGGAAACGAGGCCACATGCAGCCAAGGAATAGCTGGAAATAAAGCAGGAGCAGCAGACGTTTGCATCTCTGTCCTGCCTCCTTTGGGAGAGCGACCCTGCGTTTCCTGTGCTGCTCCTATAGGGGCTTGGGCTCCATATAGATCTGGGCGCTAATCGGCCGCAGGTTCACGCAGATGCTCTGCTGACGAGTTAGCAGCTGTTGGCAAACTCTTGCTCTGCTTCGCTGTCGTTAATGCGGTGCCCTGATTAGAGCAGCTGTTTGCTCTTCTTTCACGGGTGACTCGTAACCACCGCTGCTCTTCGGGGGAGGCTCAGGTCCCTGAAGTGCTGCTCACTGTCGTGTCTCTTGGCAGGCGGAGCTGCGTGCCTTGGAGGAAGGCGATGGCAGCGTTTCGGGCTCCAGCCCGCTCTCCGATGGGAGCCAGTCGGCCTCGCAGGATGCAACCCGCAGGCTGGCCTCCAAGCGAGGGAAATGGAAACTGTTTGTCGGAGCTGCCAGCCCTGAATCCGCGAGTCGAGGCTCCAGCAAAACGGGCCGGGAGAGCCCGGAAGCGGGAGAAGCAGGTAATTGGAAAGGCTCCCTTCGGAGGGAGGAGCGGGTGTTTGGAAAGGCCACAGCCCTCTCCCGCCGGGGTCTCGTTCCCCCGAAGATGCGCGGGGTGCCTGGAGCCTGCGGAGCCCCACGCGGTGCGTAGAGAAGCCGGGACGGGCGGTGAGGTACGTGTGCCGGGCAGGGGACAGGCCCAGAGGGGTGGCCGTCACCGCTGTCACATGGCCAAGCTCGCAGGCCGGCAGCGCGAGTCTCACAGGCTCAGGGCAGCGTGGGGATACGCTGACGCTCTGCCAGATTCTCTCCTTTATCCTAATTAAAGAGCATAAACAGGAGAGTGCCCGTATTCAACGCTTTATCAGGAGAAGGAACACAGAAGCGTGATAACGGCTGCTGCCCAGCCGCCTTCCGCTTTCCTCCCGACATTATCAGTCCTAACCATGGTACATGGGGAACTGTTCCCTTCCTCTTTTCAAGTTGTGTTTCTAAGCTGCCTGGTAACAGTCACCAAATTTCAGACGGGCGAGGTGTTCCCTGAGAGCCGCTCTGGCTCCGCACTTGTTGGTGCGTAGGAAACGTAAGGCAGGACCTCGCTGCGAGGAAGACCTGGTTCATGTGAGGGTTGTTCGATACCAGGTGTGCGTTGGATATATCACTCAAAAAACAACAACAGCAGAGCTCGTGTTGCTGTTAGCGCTCTGCTTTCCCGTGGTACAGCTGTGGTCTTTCAGAGGCTGTTGTCAAATATATGTTAAGAGCAGTTCAGTGGATGTTGCAGAGCATCGTATAAACTTACTGCCTTGGGGAAATCATGCGATTGCGGCTCTTCATGCTCCGCTACAGCCCACGCTTCGCTGCCTGTACCGACCCTCCTATCCTCCCCAGCCCCTCCAGAGCTGTGCTCCCCGAAATGCACTGACCGCAGCGTTTGAGAGAACAGCCTGTGYCTGGCAGCCCCGGCTCTCAGATGTGCCAGTCCCTCCTCGGCACGAGGCTTCAAGCCAGCTGCCTGCCTCGTGGCAAAGAGGGAGGCAGCCCCTCTGGCACGAAAAGCTGGCTGAATGAGAGACAACTGCTTTTCCCTGGAAAAACTGATACAAAAGTGCCCGGAACAGGCTGCGTCCTGCTGAAGTGGGAGATGGTACCTGCCCCAAAATGGGGTTGATGCAGCCCTAACGCGCGTCTCCTTCAGGCAGAGGCGTGATCTGGATGGCAGGCCTGGCGTTAAGTCGGCGTTTGCCCAGGGTGGCTCTGAGGGATGGTTTTCCTGTGGAGGGCTTTCCCTTGTGCCTCACAGGCTCACAAGCAGAACGTCCCTGGAGCCGGCTCTTCCCAGCAGTGCTGGTTTCCCACTTAACCTGGGGAACAGGAAGCTGTTACTCTCAAATAACCTGTTTAAAGTTGAGCACCCTGCTGCTGGAGGGTGATTGAGGGAACTGTCCTGCCCTCGAGCGCCAGGGCACACCAGGAACATGGGGTCCCCCCCCCCCCCCCCCCCCCCCNNNAGGGCTTTTGGTAGGAGTCCCTCGCAAAATTTCCCTCCCTGGAATTTGTCGCTTGGACAGTGAATCAGTCGCCGCTGTCCTGTGATGCAGTGGAGGCGAAACCTTACGGTCTCAACAACTTTTTGGGAGCTCTTTGGTCTTTGATGATTGTCTCAACTTACTTAATCCTCAATACCTTTTCTTGACAAATTATTAAACCGCTGGAGTTTAACAATTGCCTGCCTGGCGGTTAGCTCTCTTCACGCTTCCTTAAACCCCTGTGCTCCAGGCTGTTCCTCCTTCCTTGTGCTGTAGCAGCTGTAATTCTCCGCTTCCCGTGCTGTCCTTCTGGAAGGACCCCCACCATCAAAACACAGGGGCAGTGACCCTCTCTCTTTTTTAATTTCAGGCTCCTGTCGCCGGCTCCTGTAGGAAAGAGGCCCTGGCTCTCTCCCTGCCCTCTCCTGCAGCGGCTTTGGCTCCCTGGCACGGTGTCTCCAGCCGGCTGTTGGCAGCGCCGTGGCGGTGGTGGGAGAAGGGCTCATCTGTCGTTTCTTCTCCTGCAGCGGCGAGCACAGAAGCAGCTGATGCGAATTCAGACAAAGAGGCAGAGTCTGAGGAGCCCCAGGAGAAAGCAAAAGCACAAGGGGCACCAAAAATAGAAGAGGAGGAGCAGGACCTAAAGGTACGGAGGTGCAGAGGTGCGTGTCGGTGAGATCCGTCCCAGCTCGCGTGAGGGACACGGCTGGGCGCTCGGCCCTGCCCAGTTCACTGCTCTCCCAGGGGCTCGCTGTGCTGCCAGCGGTGCGGAGCGATGTGCTGGCTCCCTTGGCCACCTCTGCCCAGGGGACGCCACCGGCCAGCGGGGACACCTGAGCTTTGGGCTGTGGGTTTGGCCCAGCTGGAGCGACCTTGTCTGCCTCCCGCGCTGCCGGCGGGATGGCACTGTACCCCCGCTGAAGCTCTAAACCTCAGATCCCAGCACRGCTGCAAGAGCAGCTGGCCCTGGCCCTGGTGAAAGAACGGCCGTGTTGGATTGGGCCAGCATCTCTGCAGCCCGGTGTCCTGCCTGCAGCAGGAGCCTGTAGGGAAGACTTAAGATTAAAAAAAAAAAAAAAAAAAAAAAAAAAAAAAAAAAAAAGAAAAATAAAGGGAGTGGGGGGGGGATAAAGACTGAGCCCTGGGTCTGGTCGTGAGAGAGAGCAAACACTTTTGTCTTGACTTTCTTTTCACCAATAACGATATTGCAGTCCTCTGGCACGTGCCCCTTCAGTTGTCCCGTTTCCAGGCTGAAGACTCCTCGTCTGTAATCTCTCTGTGTCTGGAGGCTGCCAGTACCTGTTGCTCTGCCCTTCTCCCAGCATGACTTTTGGAAGTTGTTAGATGCAAACTGGGAAAGCCCTGGGGATTTCTGCAGCATCGTGCTGATATTTTCTCTTCCGAGCCTTGGTTTTCTCTTTTTGGCTGCGGCTGAACAATTCCCAGAGCCCCTCCTGAGCTGTAGTAGTGACACACGGAGCTACAGGCTCTGGGTGACAGTTACGCAGAGTGGCAGGGGAGATCTTTTCTATTTGTCCTTTTGATTCCCTGGTCGCTCGTTACCCTGAGATCTCCTGCAGCGTTAAATTTGGCTCCTGAGTAATTTTGTGTCGTTAGCAAATGTTGTCACCTCCCTGTGCCAGATGGTTTACGGATGGGGAATCGCGGGCTCATGGTAGAACCCTGGTGGAAACCTGCAGCGAAAGCTGACCTCTGGTCCTGCCCTCGTTTGCCACCACTTAATCATTTTTCCAGTGTGAAAGGGAAGGGCTTCGTTACTGTCCTCGTGACAGATTTAGCATCTCCCGTAAAAGAACTCTAGCAGAGTTTTGAGATGTGATGTTCCCTGCCCAAAACCTCCCTCAGTATCGCATCTACACGAGGCTTGTCTGATTTTTTTTTTTATTTATTTAAAAAAAAAAAAAAAAAAAGCCTGCAGCAGGACCACGCTCGTTGGCTGCTGTGCCCCAGATGGCCGCCGAAAGCCTTTTAAGCTGTCACGTTTGCTGTCCCCTTTTCTCCTGGTACTGGCAGTGCTCTGTGACGGACTGTGTGCTGTAGCGTGGTGCTTTCCCATGCAGGATCCCTTTAGAGCTGTTGGAGGAATGCCAGCTCCTCGGGTAATCAGTACCGTTTACTTCATCGGTTTGGGGTAATCTCTCTTCTGCCAGCTCTCTGGTTTGCAGGAGATCCGCCGGGTCCTCCACTGCCAAGTCACCCTCTGCTGTGGGATCTTCCCTGGCTTCTCCGTAGCCACATTAACGTGGGAATTCATTTCCCTGCCTCGGGCTTCTCTAGCGCTGCTTGTCTGTCTGGCCCGTCCCCCTCTCTGGAGACAGACGCTGCGTTGTCGGCTTTGGGGACCTTCCAAAGCCTCTTCTGAAGAGTGAAGGAAAAAAGACATTTTTAGAGCCCTCCTTAAAGCAATCATGATGCCGCTTGCATCCAACGGTGTCCACCCCGTTTCTGCTCTTGATTGCTGTCTGGCTTGTAGCTGCTTTCACGCAGTCCCCTCAGTCAGGGGGATTGACACGGGGGATCCCCGTGTCCCCATGCAGTGCCCGAATTGGAGGTTTCACTCCCGCGGGACGCTGGGGTTGAGTAACGGTGGTCGCTGCGGGCTGGCCTGAATCTTAACATAGATACTGTCTGTGCTCGGGAGTAAATCCAGAGCYGTTACCTCTCTCCCACACTTTCCAGCTAGTTCCTCCGGAAAGCAACGATTTACGAAGTCTGAAATTATATCCTGGCCCATTTCCTTTGGGAAATGGTTGAAGTATTATATTTAACGCTTTCTGCCCTGGCAATTGCTCTGCTGTAACTCCAGAGCTGGGGCGCCGAAGCAGACCGAGCCCGTACCCTCCTTCAGCTGGTTTGGAGCGGTGACCGCGCTGAGAAGCGCTGGGAGTAGGGAAGGGTCCACAGGAAGGAGTTGGGGTTCGCTGGCACCTCCCATGGCTACAGAGGAGGTCTCGTCCTGCCACCCCACACCAACCCCGTCCCCAGGGCGCAGGAGGTAGCGGGGCTTAAAGGAGGGGGTGACAGGCGCAGACGTTCAGGGTGGCACGTCCCAGTCCCGCCAGGCTGAGGGGCCGCGGGCGGTCCCGAGTCCAGTTTGCCGGGGAAGGCCTGGAGCAGCCCGGTGACGCTACCCGAGGGCGGATCTTTACTCTCCCCTTTCTCCCTGGCAGTTTCAGATCGGAGAGCTGGCAAATACTCTGACTAGTAAATTGGAGTTCCTGGGCATCAACAGACAATCTATCTCCAACTTCCACATGTTGCTGTTGCAGACAGAGGTAACCGAGCCTTCGCCCCTCGCTCCGGCCTTCTGTTCCGAAGCGGATCAAATACTGTCCGCCGCTCGAGCGCCGAGGGCCGGTGCTGCGTGAACCTCGTGGCCGCGGCGGCACCGCGCCGCGCGCCCGCCTCCTGCAGGGCCCTTCCTCCGCGGGGGGCGAGCATGGCTTTGCGCGGAGGCGGTGTCTTCCTCCTGGCCCCCCCGAGTCCCGTGCCGTAAGGGAGCCTCCCAGACCTCGAGGCCTGTCCCRAGGGCCGCTTGCAGCCTCCCTCAACAGCTTCCCCCGGTTCTTGCCCTCTAGACCCGCATTGCAGACTGGCGAGAAGGTGCTCTCAATGGAAACTACCTCAAACGCAAACTCCAAGACGCAGCCGAACAGCTAAAACAATACGAAATTAACGCCACCCCTAAAGGCTGGTCCTGCCACTGGGACAGGTACGCGCTCTCCTACCTTTCTCACCTTTCATCTCTGACATCTCAGACATGATTTGTGACCATCACCACCCGACGACGTGGCRCCGTCCCTCTCGGAGACTGAGAGCAGCTTCTGTTAGCAGTGCTGGGCAGGCAGAGAAACATCCGGCACTCGCAGAGTTTGGGCCAGCCACCAAACTGGAGGATCCAAACGGAGTGCTCAGTGCTTTGAGACGGAGCTGATTCCCTGATCGGACAGAGCTGGTGTTCACTCTCGCGAGTGTAAAGCGCTGTGGAGGGCGGGCCTGGGGGGTCGCGCATGCGAGAGCTCTGTGAACTTTGCAGGATCTCTGGATCACCTCTTCTGACCAACAGCTCTGACAAAGGACAAACTTCAACTCATCGACGGAACGAAGAACAAGATTTCTGTCTCCTGCCAGCAGGTCAGACCCAAACATTTCTTTGTCTATTTGGCTTTCTTGATTAATTTTCCTTTGTTTGAAATCTTTGCTCTTTTGTTTTTCAGCTCCCAGATCCGCTCCCTCTCTCTAGCATTCACTGTGTGTTTGACACCAAGAGTATCATAAAAGCGACCTCCGCGCACCACGGGGTAGGGGGGCAGCCGCTTCTCTCCATTGGGCTGTTCCCCGGTGCCTCTTCTTGGAGGGCGACTTTCAGCCAAGGTGGCGGCTGAAAGTCCCGATGCTAGCGAGACGTCGCTCTGCTGTGCGCTGGCCTGCTTTCTCAGCCCTCCCCTCCCTCGGAGCGGGGGGCTCAGGGCGACGTTCACGCAGCCAGCAACGCAAATAGCTTTGAGCGAGCCGGCTCGGGCCTCTCTTGCCTCTGTCCTCAAAGTTGTTTGTTGCGTTTGGGAGAGCGGCAGCCCTGCTGCAGAGGGTCTTCCCTGCGAGAGCGCACCGCTGTCGTGGGCAGGCCCGCCTCGGAGTGTCGGTGGCGGGGAAGGGAATCTAAAGCTTCCTTCTCTTTCTTGTGATTTAGGGAGCATAGACGCTATTTCTATGTTAACGAGCGCTCAGGAGAGTCGCAATGGGAGTTCCCCGACGGGGAGGACGAAGAGGAGGGACAGCGGACCACCGACAGAAAAGCCGACRGTCCTCCTAAACCACCTCCAAAAGACAAAGGAGAGCGCGCCGGGGACCCCGCCGAGCGCTCCGCAGGTACAGCGCGGGGGCGGGAAGGGGGGGGAGTCGCTGCGGTTGGGGGGTCCTGGCCCCGAAGCAGGGTGTTGTGGGGCCCCGCCGAGCGCTACAGCAGTACGCGATGGCGCCGGCCTCCCTCCCCGGGCACCTTGCGGTGGCTTTAGCAAAGCCGGGACGAGCGCCGCTCCCGTGTCCGAGCTGTCCCCATCGGTTTTAGGCGGCGTGGCGGTGCCGGGGACGGTGGTGTGCAACTCAACGTTCGAGCCCGTGGCCTGAGCTCTGCCTGCCCGCTCCCAGGCAGGGCCCTGGCAGGGAGGCAGCGGGCAGGAGCAGGCAGCGCGGTCCGTAGCGTGGGTTTTCAAGCCTGTGTCAATATGTATTCTTCAGGCTCCCTTTGTAAAGAATCCTTCTCAGGCCAAGTTCCTGCTACGTCTCTCATGCCGCTCACTCCATTTTGGACTCTGCTTCAGTCCTCTGTCCCGGTCCTCCAACCTCCTTTGCCTTTGGAAATGCCTCCGCCGCCTCCGCCTCCACCGGACTCGCCCCCGCCGCCACCCCCGCCGCCCCCGCCTCCCGGAGAAGACGGCGAGATCCAGGAAGTGGAGATGGAAGATGAGGGGGGTGAGGAGCCGCCCGCCCCAGGAACGGAGGAGGATGCTCCCCTGAAGCCTCTCCTGCGCCCAACTGCCAGCAGCAGCCAGGTGAGTGGCGGTGCCGGCAGCCGGGCGAAGCTGGGGCTCAGCCGGTCCCCCCACCCCACGCCCAGTGCGTGTGAACCCGGGGAGGGGGCATGGAAGGGCGCTCATACGGCCAGACCTGGGGGCCACGTCCCTCCTGGCTCGGCGCTCACCTCGGCACTCTCTTCCAGGGCGCCGTTGAACCGAGCCCGACCCCGCTGCTCTCCGCCAAGCCTCAGAAGAGGAAAGCCGTGGAGATGAGCCCGGGGCTGATGCAGCGAACAGCCACCATCGGCAGCTGCCCCGTCATCTACAGCCAGCCCCTGATGGCCGCTGGCAAGTACCAGCCTTCGGCCGTGCCCCTCGCCTCCCTGAGGCCACGCCAGCGGCTGCAGGGCGAGATCCAGGGCCACCCCAACCTCCGCATCGCACCGGGCCACGCCGGCCCTCAGCCTGCCGCACTGGGCCTGCAGTCCGGCTACCTGGGCGTGACGGCGCCCGCTGCGCCGTCCGTCATGAGCTACTCGGAGTGCGCCGCGCCTGTCAGCCTCGCCGCTGCCGCCGTGCAGCCGGCCCCGGCGCGAGGAGCCCTGCCCGCTGCTGGCACTGCCGACCAGCCGCCTCCCCCGCCACCCCCACAGACGCCTCCGCCTCCCACCCCCAAGGCGCCACCGCCACCGGAGAAGGAGAAGCCAAGGAAGGGGCGGAAGGACAAGGTAGGCGGGTGCTCTTGCACCAGACCCTCGCCGGCGTGCCGGGCACCCTCTCCTCCCCTTCCAGCCGCCCTCACTATGGCTTTTTGCGTTTCTGGCACAGGGCAAGAAGGGCAAGACGAAGATGCCGTCGCTGGTGAAGAAGTGGCAGAGCATCCAGCGGGAGCTGGATGAGGAGGAGAACTCCAGCTCCAGCGAGGAGGACCGGGAGACCACTGCCCAGCGGCGCATCGAGGAGTGGAAGCAGCAGCAGCTGATGAGGTACGGGCCCCGGGAGGCTGCCCCGGCGCCGGCAGCGCTTCCCCGTGGGGCGCTGCCTGGTTCGGCTCCTGCCGGGGGGAACATTTTTTTGTCCCCTGTAAAGGCAGAAAGTGGGGATCCGCATCTCTGGCCCCGGGGTGGGGGGCACACGAGGGCGGTGGGGACTGTCACCTTGCGCTGCCTGGACGCTGACGCCCTGCTTTGTCCCCGCAGTGGCATGGCGGAGAGGAACGCCAACTTCGAGGCGCTGCCAGAGGACTGGCGAGCGCGGCTGAAGCGGAGGAAAACCGCGTCGAGCACATGAGGCGTGCCGCGCTTTTTTTTTTTTTTTTTTTTTTTACAGATGTACAGTTCAGAGCCCTTCACTTGACCGTTGTCCAATAAATTGTAGCAGTTTGGGATGTGCCGTCTGGTTGCGCGGGGCCTGTCCCTGCCCCTGCCACGGCGGCAGGAGGCCGGGGGCAGTTTGGGGCCGGCGTGTGCGGTGGCCCTGGCTCAGGCTGATGCCGTGAGGGCCCTTTGTGGCCCCGCTCCCCTGGGTGTCTGCTAGGATAACTAAATCCCTCTGGCTCCTTTCCCAGCTCCGCTCTGGGACCGCCCTCTCCACTGCTGGCCGGTCGCTCAGCGACCGCGTCCCCGGTCCCTGGCGCTGCCGGCACCAGAGAAGTGCCTTGCCAGGCCTCTCGCAGCCATGCGGCCCTCGGGATGCCCTGCTGCCCGGGTCGGGGAGGGGGCACTGGGGGGGTTTGGTGCAGGGCTGGTCCCCGAGCCCTACGACAGCTTCATGCGCAGCCACCTGCGCTACTACGGCTACTTCCGAGGTGAGGCCTGGCCGCGGCGGGGCCCTGGCCGCAGGGATGCGTCCCCTCGGTCCCCAGCTATTTGGGCTGCAGCGGTGCTCTCCCCAAGGCCAGAAGACGGGTGGGCAGAAGAGCCCCGCGTCCCCCGGGGGCCCTTCCGAGCAGCACCCCGCCGAGGTGCCCAGCATGGGCAGCGCTGACCCCGGCTGCCTGCAGGGTCCTGGGCAGGAGCCGAGCCGTGAGTGAGACCCCGTCGCCCCCCGCAGCCCCCGGGCACTGGGGTCGGCACTGCCCCGGGGCCTGGAGCCGTGTCCTCTGGGGTGGAGAGTGCAGGGAGGGCCTCTCCCTGTCCCTCCCTGGGGTTTTGGGGGGTGTCCCCACCCCAACCCTCCCAGCCTGGGCTCCCCCCTCTCTGCCGGAGCCATGCCGTGGAGCCGGGAGAGCACCAGAGCCCCCCAGCCCCTCCTGGTCCCCTTGCAGCCCCTGGGGTGCCAGAGCCAGCCCCTGGCCAGGGCACGCCGGTCCCCTCGGCGCGGCACCACGGGTCCCCGGGGCAGCCGCGGGCTCTCTTTGCCCTTCCCTCGGCACGGGGACCCCTGCCCGCTCCCCACTGGCCCATCGAGTGCGAAGTCATCAAGGAGACAATCGAGCACATCGGTGAGGGAGCACTCCCACCGTCCCCCCCCTCGCCCCTGCGCCGGATCCCCACCGTGCCCATCTCTGCCGTCATCCCCCCTCCAGAGTGGGTCCCCCCTGAACCGGAGCCCTTCTGCCAGCCCACGGGCCACGAGTGGGCCCCGGCCACCCTCGGCGAGGAGCAGGGCGCTGTCGTCTACCACCTCAGCCCAGGTAGCGGGGAGCAGGCAGCACCCCCGGGTGCCCCCTCAGTGTCCCCAAGCCCCCATCACCGTCCCTCCGGGCTCCCCCCCGCAGCGCCCCGACGCTCCTGCTTCACCTATGCTCGGGTTGGGGGGGCCCCGGGCCCCCTCTCCTCGCCGGCTGCCCCCTTGGAGGGTCCCCAGGACACCACGCTGCTCTTTGAATCCCGCTTCGAGAGCGGCAACCTCCAGAAAGCTGTCAAGGTGTAAGAGAGGGGCTGGGGGGGCAGTGGGGGGGGGTGGCGGGGCCGGGAGCCGGACCATGGCCCATCCTGCCGTGCAGGGGCCCCTTCGAGTACGTGCTGACGCTGCGGCCGGACCTGTACACCGCCAAGCACACCCAGTGGTTCTACTTCCGCATCCAAAACACCCGGCGAGACCCTCTCTACCGCTTCACCATCGCCAACCTGGCGAAGGCCAAGAGCCTCTATGGCGAGGGCATGCGGCCGCTGCTCTACTCCCAGCGGGACGCCCAGAGCCGCGGCATCGGCTGGCGCCGGGTTGGGGCCGACGTCCGCTACTACCAGGGTGGCAGCGGGGAGGAGCCGGCTGCCTTCTGCCTCTCCTGGACGGTGCGCTTCCCCCACGACGGCGACACCTGCTTCTTCGCCCACTCCTACCCCTACACCTACTCCGACCTGCAGCGCTACCTGCGGGCACTGGCGGGCGACCCGGTGCGCTCACGGTACTGCGCGGTGCGGGCACTGTGCCGCAGCCTGGCCGGCAACACTGTCTACCTGCTGACCATCACCAGCCCTGCTGGCACGGTGGCCAAGCGGGTGGTGGTGCTGAGCGCCCGCGCGCACCCCGGGGAGAGCGGTGGCTCCTGGGCCATGCAGGGCTTCCTCGACTTCCTCCTCAGCGCCCACGCCGACGCCCGGCTCCTGCGCCGGCTCTTCGTCTTCAAGGTGGTGCCCATGCTCAACCCCGATGGGGTGGTGGTGGGCAACTCCCGCTGCTCCCTGGCGGGCCGGGACCCCAACAGGGCTTACGGGACGGCGCTCCGCGGCTCCTTCCCCGGCGTGTGGCACCTGCGGGCCATGGTGGAGAGGTGAGCTGGGGGCATGGGGAGCCGGTGGGACGGTGCTGCTCCCGCGGTGGTGCCAGTGGCTGTATCCTGATGTGCACAGGGTGCTGGCGGAGCGGGAGGTGGTGCTGTACTGCGACTTCCACGGACACAGCCGGAAGAACAACGTCTTCATGTACGGCTGTGATGGCGGCGGGGCCAGGCTGCGGCTGTGCCAGCGCATCTTCCCCCTGATGCTGAGCAAAAACGCTCCCGACAAGGTGGGACGCTCTGAAGCCGTCCGCGGGGCCGGGCAGTGGCATCCTTGCTGAGCTTCACGGTGAYGCCGGCTGGTGACGTGGGGAATGCGGCCGCTGTGCCGCTTCCCGAGGCGTCACCRAGGTGTCCCTGAGGGGCTGGGGAGGGGGATGCATCCTCCYGCCGTGCTGACCCCRGGGCCGGCCACAGTTCTCCTTCCCCAGCTGCAAGTTCAAGGTGCAGAAGAGCAAAGCRGGGACGGGCAGGGTGGTCATGTGGCGCATGGGCGTCTCCAACAGCTACACCATGGAGGTGGCCTTCGGCGGCTCCACGCTGGGTGAGGGGCCACCGCGGGCCAGGGGTGATGGTGTCGGGTGTGTTGGCGGGCAGGTGGTCCCCGGGTTGTGGAGCCGCCGCTTGTTTCGTTGTCCCCTGTCCCCTCCAGGCGGGAGGAGCTCACACTTCACCATGGAGGACCTCAAGTCGCTGGGCTACCACCTCTGCGACACCCTGCTCGACTTCTGTGACCCCCATCCCGCCAAGGTGGGCCAGCAGCCGCGGCTTGAACCGCAGCGCCCCGGCCGGTCCCAGTGCCGTAGGGGGGCCATGGTGACGCTGGCTCTGTCCCGCAGTTCCAGCAGTGCCTGTCGGAGGTGGATGCGCTGCTGCGGCAACGGCTGGGCCGGGAGCCAGGCTCTGGCAGCAGCTGGAGCGACGTCTCCCCCTCGGAGCTCGAGTCCAGGTACGTCCCGGCCGTGCCGCCCTGCAGAGCCCCGTGGTGCCGGTGAGGGCTGCAGGTGGTCGTCTCCCCCACACAGCACCAGCGGCTCCGACAGCTCCGTGTCCGACGGGCCCCCAGCTCACCTCCACGGCCCGGCCCAGCCGGTGAGTCCCTGGGTGCCGCCGCTTTTGGGGCGGGAGGGATGAGGCGCGAGGTGTCGCGGGGTGCAGACGGCCTGGCACCGCTTTGCCATCCGGTGCAGCTGGAGCAACGGAGGAGGAAGCAGCTGCGGAGCCGGAGAGCGAGGAATGCCCTGCGCCGGACAAATGCTGTCTACCAGAGCTGTGGCAGCGTCCCGGTGAGCCTATGGTCTAACCCATCCCAGAGGGGACAGTCCTGCAGGGACGCTTCTCCCCAGTGCTGTCCCAGCCTGGTGCCAGCACCACTGGGGTCTAACCCCTCTTCTGCGACCCCCCAGGCCAGGCCGGGGCCCTCCAGGGCCCGCAGGCACCCTGCTCTCCCTGGCACCCCGAAGCGAGGCAGCGCGGTGGGAGAGGAGCCCGGAGCTGGCTCCGGTGTGATCTTTCCCAGTGCAGCTGGAGCGGGGGATGGCCGCCACGCCGCCACGGGGGGGTCTCAGCTGGACGGTGGCACAAGCGCAGTGTCGTGCCATCGGCCGCCGCTGAGCGCCCACCGCCGCAGTGTCACCGGTGATTCCTCACAGCGTACAGCCCCGGGAGCCGAAACGGGGCCGTCCCGGCAGCGGGGTGGGCAGGCGGCTGCCGCCCGCAGGCGCAGGGCACGTCCCTGTCTCACCGTCCCCGGTAGGGCCTTGCCACCCGCCGCCCCGCGCTGCTGCGCCTGTGCTCGGGATTAAAGGCGGGGGTGCCGCCGCCGTGCCTCTGCGTGGTGACGCCTGTTTTCATTGCGCCGTCCCCCCAGGGCTCCCCCTTGGCCCCTGGCCCTCCAGCCTGCCCAGAGGCTGCCGGCGCCCAGGCCCTGCCACCATGACAGTGCCTCAGGCCCTGCAGGCTCCGTTGGTGCTGCAGGCCCCGTCGCCATGACGTCACCTCAGGCCCTGTCGCCATGACGTCACCTCAGGCCCGCAGGCCGCGGCGAGGCCTCAGGCCCTGTAGGCCCCGTGGGTGCCGCCGGCCCCGTTGCCATAGCGACGCCTCAGGCCTGTAGGCCGCGGTGACGCCTCAGGCCCCGTCGCCACGGTGACACCCCCTCGTTGCCATGGCGACACCCCCCCCCTCCGGCCGGAAGCGTTTGGCGGGCGCGCCGGAAGTACCGGGAGGGCGGAAGCGGAAGCGGCGGCGGCGGCGGTGTCCTTCTGGGCCGTGACGCCGGGGCGGCACCATGGCGGACGCGGCCTCGCAAGTGCTGCTGGGCTCGGGGCTGACCGTGCTCTCGCAGCCCCTCATGTACGTGAAAGTGCTGGTGCAGGTAAGGGGGGACCGGTAACGGAGAGCTGGGGGGCGGTGAGGGGGGGGGGGAGGGCAGAGCAGCGGGCCCGGTACCGGCACCGGCGGCGGCTGCAGGCGGCCTGTCCCCGCCGCAGGTGGGGTACGAGCCACTGCCGCCCACCCTGGGGAGGAACATCTTCGGGCGCCAGGTCTACCAGCTGCCCGGCCTCTTCGCTTACGGTGAGTCTGCCCCGGCCGTGCGGCTCCCCCCCGTGTCCCCCGCCCCGCGGGGCCGGTGGGTTGCTTGGGGGTTCCCCGTGGAGGGTCCTGCGTGGTGTGACGGGTCCCCGCTGTCCCCAGCCAAGCACATCGTGAAGGTTGACGGAAGAGCGGGACTCTTCAAAGGCCTCACCCCCCGCCTCTGCTCCAGCGCCATCGGCACCGTCGTGCACGGCAAAGTGCTGCAGGTACCGGGAGAGGTGGGGGGGGGGGAGGACGTCGCCGCCGGCCCCGGGGGGGGGGCTCAGCCGCCGGGAGCTGGGGACGTGGAGACCCTGCGTTTCGCCCCTTTGGCGTTGGCGCGTCCCTGCGGCGCTGGCAGGGCCTCCCCCGTCCCCCATGGCTGCGCTAACCCTGCCCTTTCCTCCCCAGCGGTACCAGGAGGCTGAGCAGGCTGAGGTAGGTCCAAGGCTGTGTCCCCCGGTGAATCCTCTCTCCTTCCTCCCCGTGTGCCCCYGCTGAGGGGGATGGGTCCTTTCGGGGGTGGTGGGGGAGGGAGCGGTGCCTTTCGGGGGGGCTGTTCCCCGCCTGATGCCTCTTTCCCTTTCCAGCCTGGAGCCAGCAAGAAGGAGCCCGTGTCCTCGTTGGAGCAGGTCCTCAAGGAGGTGAGGAAGAGGAGGAGGAGGGTGCTGGGTCCGCTCGGGTATGAGAGGGGCTCGGTACAACGCAGGTGCCACTGGGCTCACTCCTGCCCTGACCGCTGCTGGCTACATCCCCGTCACCCGCCCCTCCGGGCCCCCTCCCCCTGACAGCCCGTTTCTCCCCAGACCTCCCGAGAGATGGTCGCTCGCTCTGCCGCCACGCTCATCACCCACCCCTTTCACGGTAGGTGCCCCCTCCCCGTAGCCGGTGCACGAGCCTGGTGACTCGAGTGATGGGCGCCTGTCACTCCTCGGTCACCCCAGGGTGTCCCTCTGCCCCCCGCTGACCCCCGCGCCGCCTGTCTCTGCCCGCAGTGATCACCCTGCGCTGCATGGTGCAGTTCATCGGCCGGGAGACCAAGTACAGGTACGGGGCAGGGAGCTGGGGGCTGCGGCGGGGGGGCTGCCTGCCCGTAGGGCCCCCTCTGACCACGGTGCTCTCCTCTTCCTCCCCGGCCCAGCGGGACACTAAGCGCTTTCACCACGATTTACCGAGAAGAGGGCGTCCTGGGCTTCTTCGCGTGAGTGCTGGCAAGGGGGGCAGCGGGGTCCCTCCCCAGAATCCTCGTGCCTTGCTTGCCGCTCGGGTGTTACTTCTCCCTCCGGCCGCGGCGCCACAGCTCTGCTCTCCCGTCTCGCCGGGCTCAAGAAGCGCTCTGCCCTGACCTCGGCCACTGCTGGGGCACGTGGTTTCCCGTTCTGCTCTCCCCGGGGGGCTTCCCGCTGCCGATCCGGCAAGTCCCCTGCCTCGTAGCCATCGGCCCTGGGTTGCGTGGGTGACATCCAGTGCCTGGGGACGTTAAAACAGAGCAAAGGTGTAATAACCCTTCCCCGGGAGCACTGGCTGGGGAGTGTTTTGGGTCCCTCCAGCAGCTCCCCTCTGCGCCCGTGTCCTCTTAGAACCGCTTGTTTGAGCATCCCTGCTCCCGGGAGTTCCCCCGCCTTGGAACGGCCGCTCCCTCCCGTTCCCAACCGGCTGTTCCCTGGCTCTCCGCATGGCCAGATCCGGCTCTGCCCTTGGCTCACGTTCCCGCTGCCTCTTCTCTTTCAGCGGCCTCATCCCCCGGCTCCTCGGGGACATCCTTTCTCTCTGGCTCTGCAACATGCTGGCCTACCTCATCAACACGTACGCGCTGGAGAACGGGGTACGGGCTCCGTGCCCTGCTCGGGGGGCCCGGGGCGGGCTGGGGGCAGCGTCGCTGGTGCTGAGTTGACAGCGGTGAGGGACAGGGGAGGCTCAGGGGACAGGCAGGGCCCCACTTTGGGGTGGCAGCGCGGCTCTGTGGGGGTTAAGGTGCCTTTTCTCCTCCCGCAGGTCTCAACCATGGCTGAGATGAAGAGCTACTCACAGGCAGTCACTGGAGTGAGTACAGCCCGTGTGTGTGTGCGTACACCCGCGTGTGTGATGCTGTCTCCCTGCGCGGAGGGAGAAGAGAATTGAATTCTCTTTCCCTGGGGAAACGGTGTGTTCCTGTCGTCCCGCCTGTCCTGCGGCTGCTGGGCTGGGGAGCAGAGCCGGGCACTGCCCCACACTCCGGAGGGATCAGCCCGCAGGGGAGGGAATGCTCCGTGGAGGAGGCGTGTGATGCTGCGCGCCTGTGGGCTCACGGTCTTGGCCTTGTCTCCGCATAGCCTGGCCCTGCACGGAGCCTGCGGGAGAGGGCTCCCTCCCAGGGGGTCCCTGGGGATCTTTTGGGGCTTGTTCTCCCYGCGTGGAGGGAAGTGGGGAGATCCCTTGTGGGGGCCGCTGCTGACCAGCCCTGCTCTCCCTTCCAGTTCTTCGCCAGCATGCTGACCTACCCCTTCATGCTGGTCTCCAACCTGATGGCCGTTAATAACTGCGGGTGAGTCTGCCACCGCCTCCTACCCCCCTGCCAGGGCGAGGTGGGAGCTGGCGTGGGTGACGGCCATGTCCCTCCGCGCCGGATCAGCTCCCAAAACTGCCTTTCCGAAGCTTCCGGATAGCAAAGAGGTTTCAAACTCACTGTGGGGTTGATCCCTCGTCGGTAGCGCTGCGGTGGGGGGGACGTATGGGGCAGGAGCCCAGCCTTGAAAGGGCCATTTTGGGGTGCAGCTCAGCGTGGAGCTGCAGAGGGGAGGGGTCCTACCCCACTGGCTCAGCCCTGGGTGGAAATAATTCCCTGTGGGTCTCCTCTCTCTTCCCCAGGCTGGCTGGGGGCCTCCTCCCCTATGCGCCCACCTACTCCTCCTGGCTGGATTGCTGGAGCCAGCTACACAGGGAGGTAAGTGGCCGGAGCCGGGCAGCGCCGGGATGCTGCCTGGCTGTGGAGAAGAGTCGGGTGGGAGCCCTGCGGGGTCTGGGGCAGCTGCGCCGGGGCTCCGGGCAGGCCTGACTCACCCAGTGGTGGCCATCTCTCCCTTCCAGGGCAACATGAGCCGAGGGAACAGCCTGTTTTTCCGCAAGGTGCCCGCAGGGAAGCGATACGTGTGGGAGGAGAGGAGGTTTCGCTGAAGCTGGAGCCAAGAGGGGAGTCGTGAAGCTGATGCTGGGCTTTGGAGGCCAGGAATTATGAGAGAGTGGTGATTTCTATACAGTTTTTTAAAATCATTTAATGCTGAGAGATGAAGGTGGACGTGTGAGAGTGTCTGTYGTGGGGCCGGGGGCTTCCTGGGAGGGACTGGTCAATCTCCAGCATTCTCTCCCCGGTCCAGCCACCGGAGCACTGTCCCTATTATTCCCTCTTCCCCTATGGTTTATCCGACCCCTTTTTGTCAGCCCAGCGCCCGCACRGACCCCCCATAGGCAGAGTCAGCCGGGCTGGGCGCTGGATCAGTCCCACAAGATGTCATCACGTCCATCCTTCTGTCCCCACGGGGACTGGCACCTGTGTCTTGTCTTTAGGCTGAAAGTGTGGGTGTTGCCGAGGCTGCCCAGTAAATCCACCAGCAGAAATCCCTCTCCCGCTTCCCGCGGTGATGCCCCGGGAGCCTTTTCCCAGCCTTGGACCCAGTTTCGGCTGTTTCGACAAAGGAAATTCCCCCACGAGATCGCGGTGCCCATAACCGTCACCCCCACACAAATAACCGCTTGTTTTAAAGACCGGCTGTACAAGCGTCACAGGCGCTTGGGGAGCGACAGCCCCGACTACCCCAGGGGCTGCCCCCGGCCTGGGTGGGGTCGGAGGCCACTCGTTAATGGCTGGGGACAATTGCGGGGCAGTGGCGTGGGTGGTGGCAGGGCCCCGGGAGGAGAGCGCTGCCCAAAGGTCTCCAGTTGTGTGCCTCAGTTTCCCCTCCTTCGCTCCCTCTCGGGGCCGTAGTGGCGGGGAAAGAGATGGGACCGATCCCGCCATCGGCGTTCCCCGGGTGCGGCACCCGTGGGGGTGTCACGGCACCCCCAGGCGAGAGGGGACACGCGGCTGGTGACGGGGGGGAGGGACGGTGGCACGTCTGGGCTGTGAGAAGATGGTGGCGGCGGGGGGCTGCCCACCCGGTGACAGGGTTGTGCAGCTGGATCGGGGGGGCTTGCACACCTGGTGGGAGGCTGCACAGCTGGAGAAGGGGCTGCACAGCTGGATGGGGAGTTGCACACCCAGCGCGGGGGGGAGGG
>JAYKAV010000433.1:1318997-1332508 GCA_035582835.1 Phoebastria nigripes | reverse complement strand
GGGGGCTGTGGGGCTGAGTACGGAGCCTGGGGGGTGCGGGGGGCCTGAGGCTGACCCCAAAGGATTGGCAGGGTGCAGGGGTGTCAGTGGGTTTGGGGCCACTGAGCCAAGCAGGGGGTCCCAGGAGTAGGTGTGGGGCTGGCGGGTATAAGCGCATGGGGACTGGGGGTGGCAGGAGGGTACAGGGACCCCGGGGGCCTGTGAGATGCCAGGCCTTAGGGGCATGTGGGTCTCAGGGTTAGGGGGTGCCGGGGGAGCCGTGCTCACCCAGCGGCTCTCCCTGCAGAAGAAGAGCCGGGAGGAGTCGAGCGGTGAGGGCAGCGGGGTGGAGATCCTGGCCAACCGGCCCTACAGCGACGGCCCCGGCGGCAGCGGCCAGTACACCCATAAGATCTACCACGTGGGCTCCCACATTCCCAGCTGGTTTCGGGCGCTGCTCCCCAAGGCCGCGCTGCAGGTGGAAGAGGAATCCTGGAACGCCTACCCCTACACCCGCACCAGGTGGGACCCGGTGGGGCCGTGGGGTGGGCTGTGGGGTCGGCCGTGCCGCCAGGCTCAGCCCCATCCCCGCCCCCCCAGGTACACCTGCCCCTTTGTGGAGAAGTTCTCCATCGAGATCGAGACGTACTACCGGCCAGACGCGGGCCAGCAGACCAACGTCTTCAACCTGAGCGTGGCTGAGAAGAGGCAGAGGATTTTGGGTACGTACGGCCGCCACGAGGCTGGCTCGGGGCGCCGGGCAGGACCTGATGCCTGATGCCTGCTGGGGTTCCCACGTGGCGCTCCCCGGGCTGGGTGCGTGGGTGTGCCACGGTGCCCGAGGGGCTCAGCTTCCCTGTCGGCTGTGGGGGCTCGGTGTCTGCAACGCGCTCGGCTTTGCTCTCCCTGCTGGCCCTCACGTTTTGGGGGCAGCTGTGGGGGGACCCTGGCAGGGGAAGGTGCCTGTGCCCCGAGCTCCCTGCYCTGAGCTCCCTGCCCGCTCCCTTGGCAGCGCTGCTAAACTAGAGTCCGCATTAAGATGTTTTAGGGAGCAATTTTGTCCTCTGCCGTCTTCCTTTGCCTGTATATTTGTTTGCAGCCCTCCCTTCCTGGTGCCAGCCTGCTCCCCCCTCCTTCCGTGTCCCAGCCCCTGTCCCATGCGGTCTGGCACGGCTTTGCCTTCCTGGCCCCTCTCTGGGTGTATGTGGGAACCCACACCAGGCTCCTGCAGGGCGTTTTGGATCAGCTGGAGGCGGGGGAGCTGGAAAAGCGTGTCCCCATTTTCCCACTCCCTGCCCTGCTTCCCCTGCTCCCTAGGGCTTTGCTCTAGATCGCTCTCCGGGTCCAGGCCCCTCCGCTGCTTGCTGGGGGGACCAGCAGGCAGAGCCGGGAGCCCGGGGTGGGATTCCTCCCTTGTTGGTGGGTTTGGCGACAGCCGCTGTGGCCTCCCTTTCCCGGAGGTGTTGATTTGGTCGTTTTAGGCGCTGGAGTGCAGAGCGTGACGTGCTGCCTCTTAAAATGGAGGCCTAAAATAGGCACTCGGAGGAAATGATTCATCTGACCTATTTCTCTCATTGGCTCTTGCTGCACCAGGGATGTCTGGCCGGGATGCCGGCGGCTTGGGCCGGGGGGCACAAATTCTGCCCCTGCCACCACCGGGCAGCAACCGGGGCCGAGTGGATAGCAGGCAGGGCACATCCCTGTGCCCGCTGCCTGCTGCCCTGCCTGATTTCCCCCCCCCCGGTGCCTGTCCCGCAGGCTTTCTGCAGGGCACGCTGCGTCTCACGTGGCTGCTGCCTCCCATGGGGAGTGGGGCCGAGCTGGGACTGGCCCCGACGCAGATCCCGCTGGGATTTTCTTTGCCAGCTCTTGCTCTCATCCCGGTGTCCCATAGCACCGACAGATTTAAACCCCATCTCACGTTTCAAAGGGCAGTGGAGCAAACGCCACGATCTGGGCTGTTGGGGTGAGCCGCAGGGATAACTGCTTCCTCGCCCGTTTTCTCGCAGCGGTAAAAGCAAACAGACCCGCCGGTCGTCGCATGAGTGACGCTGCCGGGAGCTGCTCGGAGCCGGCAGGTCCTGTCCCGGCTCCTCACTGCTGACTGTGGTGTGCCGCCATCTGAGCTGCTCAGCCAGCCCGTCRGGTGCTGATTTAAGGGCTCGTGTTCGCTTCTCCTCTGCAGCCAGGCCGTGTGCCGTGCATCAGCCCGGGGCTGGGCAGTGGCGGTTTTGTGGGCTCAGGGCATCTCTGGTTTCCGTGGCACGGCTGCGGAGGTGCTTTATCCTTTGCACAGGGATAACSAGGGGAGAGACAGGGCTGTGCTTTGGGCAGGGAGATGTGGCTCCCCCGTGCCAGCCCTGGGGTGTCCTCTTGGCTTCTCTTGCCACATGGTTTAGATGCCRTGGGCTGCTTTCCCACCCCATGGTGTGTTTTGTGGGCTGGGGAGGTTTGGAGGGGTTGCGGCACTTTGCATTTTAGCTATCCACCGTGGGAAAAGCCCCACTTCAGAGCGACTGCCCTGCAACTGTCCCTTGCTTTCTGAGTCTTAAAAGTCCTTTTTTCCTTTTTTTTTTTTTTTTTTTTTTTTTTTTTTTTTGGCCTGGACTGGAGGAAGAGGCCGGCGGGCACCTCGGGGGCATCAACGGGGGCAAATAAATGYGAGGTCTGGCAGAGCCTGGGGACAGGCTGGGGGGACTGACTGGGGAGAGCTCTGTGGGAAGGTCCTGGGGGCCAGTGGGGTGCCCTAGGACCCCCCAAGACTGGGTTGGAGGGAGCTGGCCTGGAGATGGGGCTGGAGCAGCCAAACTGCAGGAGACTTTGTGCAAGATTGGGCCCGAACGGCCCCCCCAAGATCTGTTGGATCACGTTCTCCTGGGTGCCATCTGTGAGCCMCCCTCCAGTTTTGGGGAGGCCACCCCCATTTTGGGGGCCCGATGGGGGCTCCTCCTGGGTTGTGTGGCGGTTTTGCTGTGCTCCGTACCCTGTTATTGGGGGACCCTCAGGTCTGGGGGGAGCAGCTGGCGGGGCTCACCACTGCGCCGAGCTGCTCGATCTGGCTGTCCTCGGCACCAGCCCCCACGTCCCCTGGGGTCGCCGGGGCAGCTCTCCCAGCTGCCAAATCTCCTGGCTAATGCGCATATGTGTGTCAGCCCCAGCTCTCYGCACGCCTCGCCGCTGCCACGCCTCCCCCCGTGGCCCCCCGGCGCCTCTCGCAGCCGCGCTGCGCCGCTCCGCGGGGTGCCGGATCAGGCCCCCGTGCAGGGACGGGATGCGTTCAGGTGCACCCAAGGGTGCCTTTGATGTTATAGCCACAGGATAGAGAGTGTTTGCTACCGGCTATGTTGGGCGCGCGRCTTGAGGGAATGATTTGACGGGTGCCCCCTCTGATTTTTGCGCATTTTTCTCTGCTTTTCTGCCCGAGGGGGGGTCCCACCCACCTGCGTCCCCTCGCCGAGCGCTGCAGCGTGACGAGCGCTGTTCCTCCCGCAGACACCATCGACATCGTGCGTGACCCCATCTCCCCTGGGGAATACAAGCCCGAGGAGGACCCCAAGCTCTACCACTCAGCCAAGACGGGCCGGGGCCCACTGGGGGAGGACTGGCTGGAGGTGGCTGCGGGTGGCCCCCTGATGTGYGCCTACAAGCTCTGCAAGGTGGAATTTCGCTACTGGGGGATGCAGTCCAAAATCGAGCAGTTCATCCACGACGTGGGTGAGTGCGGGGCAGCAGTGGTGAGCCTTTGACCGCTGGCATTGCTGGGGGGGGCAGGTTTGGGGAGCCTCGGGGCCATGCCGGGCTCGCTCCTCCCGCTCCCCGTCGCAGGTTTGAGGAAGGTGATGCTGC
Organism: Phoebastria nigripes; assembly: GCA_035582835.1. NCBI lineage: Eukaryota > Metazoa > Chordata > Aves > Procellariiformes > Diomedeidae > Phoebastria > Phoebastria nigripes. The sequence continues at coordinate 1,328,683 of JAYKAV010000433.1, read as the reverse complement.
GCGCCCACCGCCAGGCTTGGTGCTGGCAGGACGAGTGGACGGACCTGACGATGGAGGACATCCGGCAGCTGGAGGAGGAGACGGCGCGGATGCTGGCGCAGAAGATGGCCAAGTGCGGCGAGGCCGAGGAGCCCCCCACCGCTGGACCCAGCCCCGAGGGGCGGCTGGAGCTGGGGGGTGCCAGCGGGCAGGAGGGGACCGAGGTGCAGGGGGTGGCTGATGCCTCCCCTGACGATACCTTTGCCAAGCAGTGGTCYACCTCTTCCCGGTCCTCCTACTCTTCCCAGCATGGAGGTGAGAGACCAGGTCCTGCACGGGTGGGATGGCGACCCCCAACCCCCCAGCTGCTGCTGTTCTCCATAGGAGATGCGTCAGGGGACCCTCTCTTCCCCGGCCTGGGTCTCCCTGGGGGGCTCTGGGTGCAGGAGCAGGGGGGGAGCTGTGGGGCAGGAGCAGGGTCTCGCTGCGGGGGGGGCTCTGGGTGCTGACCCTGCGCTGGTGCCAGGGGGGGTGTCTCCTCAGAGCCTGTCCGAGTGGCGGATGCAGAACATCGCTCGTGACTCCGAGAACAGCTCCGAAGAGGAGTTTTTTGATGCCCATGGTATGGCAGGCAGCCCCGTGGCTCAGCGTTTCGGTGGCAGGGACCAGGCACCGGCGCGGGGGGGCTGGATGTGCCTGGCGGGGGGGCTATCCTGGGCTCCCCACCGACGGCCCCCTCCCTGCCACTGCAGAGGACCTGTCCGACAGCGACGAGGTCTTTGCGAAGGAGATGACAAAGTGGAGCTCCAACGACTTCTTGGACACGCTGGAGCGGCCGGCGGAGCTGGACGAGGCGCTGGGTGAGCGGCGGGGGTACCCCGGCCCCAAACCCTGGTGTGGGTGTCCTGGGAGGGGGCCAACCCCTGCCTGGACACCCTGGCCGGGCTCACCGGGGCCGTGTGCTCGCAGGGGACGGAGCCAGCGCCGCCAAGGCAGATGGTGAAGGATTGGGGGCGTCCGGCTTCCCAGAGGTGCGTGCCCCGCTCGTCCCCTCCCTCGGGCCGTGCCCCCCGGTGTGGGTGCTGACAGCAGCACTCTCCTTCCCRCAGGGCGGCTCGGCGGAGAGCGCGGCACAGGTGTGTCGGATCCACGCCCTCTTCCTCATCCTCCACAGTGGCAACATCCTGGACCAGGGAGCGGGCGAGCCGGGCTCCAAGCAGGCAGATGTGCAGACGCTGGCGGCCACCTTCGACGCCGTCACCCGCGTCCACTTCCCTGAGGCACTGGGGCACGTGGCGCTGCGCCTGGTGCCCTGCCCGCCCATCTGCGCCGCTGCCTATGCCCTYGTCTCCAAGTACGGATGGCGGCGTGGCATGCCAGGGCCGTGTACCATGCTGCAGGGAGAAGAGGGGGCTGTCCCCCTGGAAAACCACCCCAGGGCTGCGGGAGGGGACCGGGAAGGTGGTGGCCTTGGAGAGGGGACTTTCCTTCTCCCGGTGTGGCATCCAGGGCAAGGGATGGGATGGGATGGGATGGGATGGGATGGGATGGGATGGGATGGAGATAACTCCCAGTGCAGCATCCTGGGGTGAGTGAACTTCGTGCGGTGGGATGGGGACATCGGGGCAGCCTCGTTCATCCCCGCTTTGTGTCCCTCTCAGGCTCAGCCCCTACAGCCATGACAGGGACAGCCTGTCCAGCAGCCAGGACCACATCCCGCTGGCGGCTCTCCCGCTGCTGGCCACCTCCTCGGGGAGCTACCAGCACGCCGTGGGTGCCGTCATTGCCCGTGCCAACCAGGCGTACAGCGCCTTCCTGCACTCCGGGGAGGGGGCCGGCTTCTGTGGCCAGGTGAGAGAGGATTTGGGGGAAGCTTTGCTCCGGGCTCCAGCTGGAGCTCAGCTCYGCCAGGAACTGCTTTGCCCCTGTGTGGAGGGCTTGGGGGCTCTGTGCTTCGTTGCCCTCAGCACAGGTGCGTGCCGTCCGCAGGTGGTGCTGCTGGGGGACTGCGTGGGTGGCATCCTGGGCTTCGATGCGCTCTGCCAGAGCCGGGCAGGCTCAGGGGGCAGCCGGAGCAGCAGCCGCCGTGGCAGCCTGGTGAGTGCCAGCACCTCGCTACCGGTYGGGGAGGGTGGGAAGGGGGTTTGTGCCCGTGGGTGTTGGGGTGCAGGGTTGGTGGGGGTGCCGGTGGCRGCTTAGCAGGAGCTGGGCAATCGCTGCCTCTGCCCCCGCAGAGCACGGAGCCCATCTCCCCTGAGCTGTGCGGCGGCAGGGACCCACTGGCCGACGGGGTGGATGGAGCCGCGGGGTCGGGCCAGGCTAGCCCTGAGCCGGGGGCACAGCCGCCTGGCCGGGAGCAGGGGGACAGCCACCATCACAGCTCCTCATGCAGGTGAGAGCAAGGGTGACGGCCGGCAGCGCCATGGCCCGTCCCCGCGGGAACGCTGGTGATCTCCTGACTAATTTTGTGCTTTATGGAAAGGGTGAATTTCCTGTCTGCACCAGCCTGGGAAGGAGCATTGCATGGGGGCAGCCGGCCCCGGGGGTGTCTTGCTGGAGTTGCCCTGCTTCCAGCAGCTCATCCGGGCTAATGGGGCCGTGCTGGGCACAGCTTTGCCCCCGGGTTGGTGGAAGCGGGATGGCGCCATCCTTCCCCATGCCCACTGGCCCCGCTGTCCCAGCCTGCAGGCCAGCGAGGAGGCAGAGGCACCAAGAAGTGGCACCGCGGTGCTGGACGGGGCGGAGGGTGCCGGCACCCGCCTTGACTTTAAGGTATCCGGCTTCTTCCTCTTTGGCTCCCCGCTGGGGCTGGTGCTCGCGCTGCGCAAGACCGTCATGCCCGCTCTGGATGGTGAGGACCCCCGCCGGCTGCGGTGCCAGCCCCCAACCTCCCTGTGGGGCTCGAGCCCTCGTCCCCGAGTTGTGCTCCCCCTGCTCCCTGCAAGCCTGAGCCCCCCAGGACCTCCCCAGAGAGCCCTGCTTGGGTTTGAGCCCCTTGCACGCCCAGCCCTGGCTGTGCAGGTGTTGGTGTTGGTGTGTGCCTGAACATTCCCTTCCCTGCACTGTGCCAGCCCCAGCGTGTCCCCCAGCTGGCACCGGTGTCCTGGGTTTGCCTCCCCAGCCTTTCCTCTTGCTGGGTCTTGCTTTCTCCCCGCTGGGTGTTGAGCTCCCGGCTGCGCTGCCCCATGCCCGCCAGCCCTCGTGTCCCGTCCCTGTCCCCACCGGGCTCCTTGCYGCGCAGGCTGGGCAGCCCCGACCCCCCCTCTCTGCCCCAGTGGCCCAGCTGCGTCCCGCCTGCGAGCAGATCTACAACCTCTTCCACGCGGCCGACCCCTGYGCCTCTCGCCTGGAGCCCCTCCTGGCCAAGGCCTTCCACGCTGTCCCGCCGCTCAGCGTGCCCCGCTACCAGAAGTACCCCCTGGGTGACGGCACCTCCTCCCTGCTGGGTGAGTGGCCTCTGCGCCAGGCTGGTCCCGGGCACCCCAGGGTGTGTTGGGGGCTCCGGCATCGTGCCGGGGTACCCAGAGCACCCACAGCACTGCAGGAGTCCAGCTGGGGTGGGGGGAAAGTGATGTGCAAGCCCTGCCCACCCCTTTGGGGCTCTGCTGGAGGGGGGGGGTCCCAGGGTGGTTGGTGTCCCCAGGGGGCTCTGGGTGTCCTCACGCATCTCTCTCCGCAGCGGAGGCCCTGCAAATGCACTCTGCCCTGTTCCTGCCTGAGGTGGACATGGCCGCCCCCCCTACCCCCACCGGCAGCTTCGGGGGCTTCTGGAGGGGCAGTGAGCTGGGAGAGCCCCCCACTCCTGCCAGCACCAGCGAAGTTGTCAAGAGTAAGTGCCATCCCTGCCCATCCCGTCCCATGCTGGCACCTCAGGATGCACGACACGGGATAAGGTCCAGGGACGAATTCATTCCAGCTCTCCCCGCAGTCCTGGAGCGCTGGTGGGGCCCGAAGCGCATTGACTACTCGCTGTACTGCCCTGATGCCCTGACCGCCTTCCCCACCATCACCCTGCCCCACCTCTTCCACGCCAGCTACTGGGAGTCCTCCGATGTAGTGGCCTTCATCCTGCGCCAGGTATGGTGGGCACAGTGGGGTGGGTGCCACGGCTCTCTGGGGCCAGCGGAGGCTAAGCTGGGGCCGTGCCGCTCGGCAGGTGATGGAGAAGGAGGGGCCGCAGCCGGCGGAGAGCGAGGAGAGCTCTATCTACAGTCCCGCTATCCCCCGGGAGAAGTGGCAGCGCAAGCGCACCCAAGTGAAGATCCGGGTACGTGCCCTGTGGCCATCAGGAGCCCGACCCTTTGCCGGGGCAGCGCCAGGCTCCAGCCATCCCCAGGTGCCTGGGCAGACCCCCGGCCGCGGGGCAATGCAGCTGGGAGGGTTTGCTCCTCTCTGCCAGGAGGATGCCGGGATGGTCCTGCAGCCCGACGGGGCCCATGTGCCTCCTTGGGGGATCCCTCGGGTGCCACCCACGGCCCCGGCGYGAGCTGCTGAGCCCCCCGTGTCCCTCCAGAACGTGACGGCCAACCACCGGGCCAGCGACGTGATYGTGTGCGAGGGCAAAGCGCAGGTCCTCAGCGGGCGCTTCATGTACGGACCCCTAGATGTGGTGACGCTGACCGGGGAGAAGGTACCGCTGGGCTCACGGGTGCCGCCAGGACCCCGTCAAACAGGATGGGGATGTCCAGGAGGGGGCACGGGGCTGGTGTCACCCACGGCAGGGGAAGGGATGTGGTGAACAGGACCCCGTAGGATCTTGTGGGATGGGAGGAGAGGGTCGTAAGGACTTGTGGGTTGGGGACGTGGCAGGATCTGGAGGTTCAGTCCATGCTCAGCCCTTTTTCCTCTCCCAGGTGGACATCTACATCATGACGCAGCCGCTGTCAGGGAAGTGGCTGTACTATGGCACCGAGGTGACGAGCGGCAGTGGGCGCTTGACCTTCATCATCCCTCCGGACAAGGCTCTGGCCATCGGCATCTACCCYGTGCGCATGGTGGTCAGGTGAGATGCAGGTGTGCGGTGCCATCTCGGTTCCTCCTCCAGCCCTTTCGGCAGAGGTCCACCTGCCTGCTCGGCAGCAGAGCCGGCGCTCAGCCTCCCCACTCTCCCGTCCCAGGGGGGACCACAGCTATGCTGAGGCGTACCTGACGGTGGTGGCCCGGGGCACCGAGTCGGTCGTGTTCAGCATTGATGGCTCCTTCACCGCCAGCGTCTCCATCATGGGCAGTGACCCCAAAGTGCGGGCGGGGGCTGTCGACGTCGTACGGTAGGTGCCCTTCTCATGGTGGGGACAACCCACTCCTCCTTTTGCGGTGCGGTGACAACCCAGTTGGGGTAGCGGGGGCATTGGAGCAGGCTGCCCTCCCAGGGACAAGCTGGGGGATCTCCTGCCGCCCCCTCGCCCAGAGGGTTTTCACAGCATCTCTGTGCTGGTGCAGAAAAGCACTCTGCTCCCAGTTTTGGTCCTGAAGCCTGCTGCGATATCCCGCAGCTCTGCTGTGCATTCAGCCTTGCTAAAAATCTCTGTGGGGAGGAAGGTTTTGGAGGCAGCGCCTGTGTGTGATATGTTGGGAGATGCTCGGTGGCTTCCTGCCAGCAGGACTGTCCCTGCACAGGCTCCGGGCACCAACACGTGTCCCCTCCTAGGCACTGGCAGGATTCGGGCTACATGATCATCTACGTGACGGGGCGCCCCGACATGCAGAAGCACCGCGTGGTGGCCTGGCTCTCCCAGCACAACTTCCCCCACGGCGCCGTCTCCTTCTGCGACGGGCTCACCCATGACCCCCTGCGCCAGAAAGCCGCCTTCCTCCAGAGCCTGCGCACCGAGGTGGGGACGGGGACGCCGGTGGGGTGGGGGCGTGGGGCTGGTGGTGGTGGAGAGGTAGCGTGGGCCATGCTGCAGCCCGTACTCCTCTGTCCCAGGGGTCAGTGGAGCTACGGGCAGAGATGCTCAGAGCTGGACCATGCTGCGATGGCAGAGCTGGTACCCTGCTCGGGGCATAGAGGGGCAGCTCCCAGCCCATGGGCGTTGCAGCCATCCCTTGTAAAATGAGAGTGTCCCAGTCCCCTGGGGGTGGCTGTCCCCGGGGGAAGAGTCGCTCCCTGCCCTAACGCTCCTGTCCATGCGCAGGCAGAGATCACCATCGTCGCCGGCTATGGCTCCACCAAGGACGTCTCCGTCTACAGCTCGCTGGGGCTTGCACCGGCGCACATCTACATCGTGGGCCGGGCTGTCAAGAAGTTCCACAACCAGTGCCAGGTACGGTGGTGGGGCTGGGGACAGGCTGGGGCTGCARGGGACGATTGCTGACTCTACCAGGGCGGAGGGAGCATGCGATGGCCGGGGCTGCTGGCTCAAGCTGTCCGTGTGTCCCACAGTTCCTGTCCGAGGGCTACGTAGCYCACCTGGCCCAGCTGGAGGGGGCGGCCCTGGCCCACTCCCCCAAGGGACCCCCRCGGCCCGTGCTGGGCAAAGGCACCTATGGCTGCCCGGCGCCTGTTGACTTCCTACGCAAGCAGAGCCAGCTCCTGCGGTCGCGGGGCTCCAGCCAGGTGGACCGGGATGGGGGKCCTCCACCGGCACCCCCCGGGCTGCCCCGGGCCAAGCCCCGCAGCGTCAGCCTCAAGCTGGAGGGTGAGGAGTGAGGGTGGTGCAGCCACCGTCCCCCCTCCGCTGCAGCCTTCATTTCCCAGCCAGGAGCACCTGGGGCCAGAGCCTGCGATGGGCCCCGAGCCGATAGGAAGGAGATGAGGGTTCTGGGTCCCCCAAGACTGAGGGGCCCCGGGAAACGGCACTCCAAGCCCCCCCGAGGGCCAGAGCAATCCCCTCGCGGTTGAGCCACCCTGGGTCTCTGCTGCCCCCCCAGCTCTGCCTCCACCCTGCTGCCCCGTCCCCCTGGTCCTTTGGGGCTGCAGAGCTGCTGCTGGGCAGTGCCTGGGGGGGGTTTCACCCCCTGGGGAGCTGGTGCGCTKCCCCCCCGGGGTCATCTGTCCCCAGGCAGCGTTTGGGGGGGCTGTGGTTATGCCCCAGGGCAAGCGGCACCTCCCTGCTCCCCACCTATTTATTTCCATTTGGTGTCGCCAGCCGCGGGGCAGGGGAAGGGCTGGGATTCAAAAGTGATTCCTCTGTTCTCTTTGTTTTGTTGCGCTGTGAAATAAAGCGATGTAAAGATGAGGGGCCGGGGCCCGCATGTCTGCTCTGTACCCGCCGGCTGCGGCAGATGGCACTGGGGCTTCCCCCCCACCCAGCAAAGCCTTGGCTCCGGGGAGCCTCGGACCCAGGGACACGGTGTCATGCAGGGTCCTGGGGCACAGCAGTTGGGTCGTGAGCAATTTAGGACACGTCGGGGGGGGAAAAGGTGTCTCTGGGCTGCACCGCTGCTCTCGGGTACGCGTTGATGCCAACATCAAGCCATAGGCTGCGTGAGCGGTTAAACCTCTTGCGCAAGAGGACAGCCGTGGTGTTAGGGCAGGGATGGAGGGACCGTGGGGGCAGGAGGAGGAAAGCCGCTGGCTTCAGCGAGCAGAGCACGGCGGGGACAGCTCGGCCACCCTGCTGTCACCTTTGGGCTGGGCATGGGGCGAGGGCTGTGGGGTTTGGGGTGCTGCAGCGGCACAGGCTCAGCTCTGAGCTCCTGCAGCATGGGGCCGTGGGGGACACCCCCATGACAACATCTGTGTGCATTAGAGCTGCTTTTACACCGTGAGCCCAGGACGGAGCCTGCTGGAGAGTYTTCTTGGCTCTACACCTTAAAACAGTCATTTAGCGGCTGTAACGCATCCATGACGGGGGGAGCGCTTACCACAGCAAGTAAGGGTCTCAGTTTTGCAGCGAGTTTGCAAGGCCTCAGGGCCAGGGCTTGCCAGGCTTCCTCCCCCTCACCTGTTCCTGGCCTGCCTGCACCTCTGTTTTACCTCATTTACCTCTAACAGCAATTTTTCTAAGTGACCAGGTGCCTGTGACTAGTTTTACTTTTGTTTATCTTGGCATAGCACGACCAGAGTTTGATATAGATAGCGGTAACAAGCAGTTATTCTATATAAAATATTTACGACGCTGACATGATGATGTAGTATGGAGAAAACACCGGCTTGGGATGATAGCAGCAGCCTTCAGAAGTGATGATGCAGGACATGGAGCACAGGCATGAAGGGGTAAGAGACAGGGCTGAGGCTTGGCACCGGAGCCCCCGCAGCCGTAAAGAGCTCGGCCAGCCCCGGGCGTGCTGGCTCAGCCCAACATAAAGTATAAAAACATCAAACAACGAATAAAAGAACTTGGCAGAGAGCAGTGGGCTTGAGCTCACGTCACCCCACGTGTCCCTTCCCGGCGTGACGATGAGCATAGTCTAGAGCCCAGCAAGGAGCTTCACGTTTAGATTGCGCTTCAACCGTGCGCTGTGATTGCTATACGCTGCTTAATACTGCGACTTAAGTGCGCTGCTGTGTCACCGGGCCGTGGCGAGCTCCCGGGCCACTTCAAATGACTTCAAATAAGTAAAACTTGTATTAAACATTAATAAACATCAATGAACATTCCACATGTGGAATATCTAAAAGAACCTGTTCAGAGAGCGTTGGGCTCTCYGCTGCGGCCACGGGCTCTACTGCGAGAAGATGCCCTTGAAGCGGATCTTGTCCTCGGCGTCCTTCTCGCGCAGGCGGGCTTCCAGGCTCCGCAGCTCCTTGGAGACGATGGGTCGCAGCGAGGGGTCGAGGGCCAGCACTTTGGCAAAGTCAGCCTGCGCCTCCGCCACGTTCCACACCGCCGCGTGGGCCTTCCCCCGCTTGAAGTAGGCCTTGATGTTGTCTGTGGGGAGAGAGCTGCTGGGCTGGCGGAGCGTTGGGGGGCCTCCCCGGTACCCGCTCGCCCCCTCGGCACCCACCGCAGCCGGCCGGGCCGGCCCGCGGCTCCTTACCCTCGTACTTGTTGAGAATGGAGGAGCAGTGATCCAGCACCTCGTAGTACTCCTCGCACTGCAGCTTGCATTGGCAGTAATTTAACAGCAGGGGTGTGATCTTCTGGTCGAGCTCGATCCAGTCCCGAGAGCCGGGCTGTTCCTGCAGGATGAGACAGAGCGGGGAGAGTGAGGGGAAGCTCCCAAGCCCTGCACTCCGGGAGGGATGCGGGGAGACCTGCATGCACCCCAGATTGGGGCCGGGGAGCCCCACCTTCATCTGCAGGTTCTTGAGACAGGCGATGGCATCGTAGTATTTGGCAGCTGCCTCCTGCACCTTGCCCTGCCGGTACAGCTCGTTGCCTTCCTTGTGGATCAGGGGTACGGCCTGCAGCTTCTCCTCATCCGTCATGGCCCACGGGTCCTGCTGGTAGGAGCCGGGCGCCTCCACCTGCCGGCACCCCRTCACGCGGGCAGGGACAGAGCCCCAGCACCCTCCTGCCCGCGGCCTCCACCCGGGGCTGGGGTGCTGGTGGCCATCCCCCGGCTCCCCTCGGCCGCCCCCCTCCCCACGCCGGCGTGAGCGGGTGCCTCACCTTGAGCACTTCGATGTCGAAGATGAGGGGCTGGGGGTTCTTCTGGAGCTCGTCGAGGTCGGGGTAGCCCAGGGAGTAGTGCTCGTGCAGCTGGGCGATGCTGCAGCAGTGCCGCTGACCCTCCAGCGGGTCCTTCCCCGCCGCGATGTTGCGCAGGCTCTTGGACACCAGTGGGTAGAGCACCACGTGCTGTGGGGCGAGGGGAGGCGG
>JAYKAV010000433.1:1238216-1309596 GCA_035582835.1 Phoebastria nigripes | reverse complement strand
TGGAGGGACCACACCCACCCACCCCACAGCCAATCAGCATGGAGGGACCACACCCACCCATGGGCAATCAGCATGGAGGGACCACACCCACACTTGCACAGCCAATCAGCATGCAGGGACCACACCCACCCAAGGCCAATGGGGGCCCAGCCTCACCCCCCAGCCACGTGCTGGTGGCCCCCAGGGAGCAGCGGGCGTGGCAGGCGGTGGCCATGCCCCCGTACAGCTCCCATCCCCTCCACCCGGGGCAGCACCCACCCACTCCCCTCTGGTTCGGGTGCCCCCCACCCGCACCCCAGAGCCAGCCAGGGTGGCCAGGCCCTGGCCAGCACACCCTCCCTGTGCCGGCAGCAGTACCGCGGCCGCGGTTTCRGCTCAGCGCCGAGGGCAGGTCTCTTACCGGAGCACCCGCAGGTCGCTGCCCGGGTGCCGCAGTGCCCGGCAGAGCGGGTGGATGGGGGAGTGCAGCTCCTCCTGCCGCCGCTCAGCAAGGGGATGGGGACGTCCTCTGGCTCCCGAGGCACCGGAGCTGCAGGGGGACAGAGCCCCGGGGGGCACGGGCAGCCCTCACCGGCACTGGGAGCTCCCAGCTTCGAGGCCGGCACACAAACCCCCCCAAGCAGTGCTCGCCACCAGCTCGCAGGAGGTCTCCTCGGGTGGAACCTCCGTGGCTTTGGAGATGCAAAGGATCACGASCATTACTGCTGGAGTTACCCGCCCTCAAGCAAAGCTCAGGGAGCACTTAAMATTTCGGCATCGGGGATCTCCCCTTTGCATGCGAGAAGGGGGACGTGAAGCCAAACCAACACCCGGGTGCAGATGGGCCTGTTGGGGCTGGGGAAGTTGAGCCGAGATGCTCCGTCTCCATCAATCCCACCACATGCAGCGGACGGAGGAGCCTGCGTGATCCTTATTCTCCCACAATTCTCCCGAAGAATAAGTAAAATCCTCTGCTGAGGAACTAAACCCCACTGAGAGGACAAGCTGGTGTTTGGGTGGAAGGAGCTGAAATGCCTTTAAAACCATCCTTTAGGGTGGAGAAGGAGAATTCTTTGCAATTTTGGGTCGCTAGAGCAGAGAGGGGCAGTACTTACCGAGGCACCGACGCGGCCAGCTCCTCCCCGGGATCCTGCCGGTCAAAGGAGCATCCCCGGAGGGTGACGCAGCCCAGCCCAGCCCACTGCCTGATGCAGAAGGAAAGAGCCATTTGGTCGTACAGGGTCAACTTCATGTCCTGTAAGTCTATGTCAGTGAAACGACCCAACGCATTTTGCGCGAAGCTTTTCTCGTTCATCTCGAACAAAAAGTGGAAAGTGTCCAACTCCGAAACCTTCAGCACTTGGCTGGGATGGGAGATACCTCTGTGCCTCCCCTGAAGCCACCTCAGCATATCTTCCCTGGCTTGCGGTGAAATTCTGCACCCGATAATTTCGTTCGCATACTCTATCGATTTTTGGCTTACCAGACCAAACAGGAACCACACTATTACGTTCAAATCCTTCCTGGACTCATGATAGCTTTCTAATAACATATTTACGTCCTTTGCGAGAGCCCCCGAGTCGCTGACCATTTCCTCATCGTCCTCCAGAACGTAAAACATTGCCGCAAAAAACTCCTGAAGGTGCAGGTGGGTGAAGCTGTAGATGTTCCCATGGTCTACGCCTTTCTTTGAGATCTTCTCGTTGAGGAAGAGGGGGAGAAGGTCTGGCTGGTCCAAGCCACGGTCCTTGATTTCCTTCTCCTCAAAGAGGACTTTGTGCTTCCAGACACCGTCGGCAGCCAAGGAGCAGAGCTTGCGCAGGAACTGCTGAAGGTCCTGCAGGTTGTCCCTGCCTCTGCACTTCATTAACCGGGAGAGGTAAAACACACTCATCCGTGTGGTGGCTTTAGAGCACTCAATGAGGTTTTTCTTCTTGTAAAGCTCTTGTTCAAGGATGGTGCAGACGGTCCAGCTCATGATGGGGATGACGCACAAGCTGTAGAGGATCTTGTTGCCTCTGACAAACCTGAAGGCCACGTCGGCTTTATTGTCGTTCTCAAAATACCTGTGGAAATACTCCTCCCTCATGGCTGCCGAAAATCCCAGTATTTCYGCATAATACTCACCCTCCAGGCACCGTCCCAGGCTTTGAAGAGCCGTCGGCCTTGTGGTGATGAGCAAGGAGGACTCGGGGAGAACGGTCTTCTTCAACAAGCTCATTAGGGTGGTTTCCAGTGCCTTCACTTCCCTGGGGTCAGAGCTCAGCTCACCTTCAGGCTGAACCAAGGAAAATCCCAGGGCCTCAAAGCCATCAAAAATGAACAGGATCTTCTTCTGGTCATCCAGGATCTTCCCAGCCGGCGTTCGCCTGTGAGGGCAGCACTTTGAAACCAGGTCTGCCACGCTCGCTTCCTTGGTACAGGCAATGTCTTTACAGTCTATGCAGAAGACGTAGTCAAACTGTGCGTAGAGGGTCCCTTCCACCCACTCCACCATCACCTTCCTGACCGTCATCGTCTTCCCCATCCCTGGGGCCCCCACCAGCACCACAACCTGTGGCGTTTGCCCATCTTCGTCAGGTTTAAACAGCATCTGCGCGGTGATGGTGATGGTGGCTGGTCCATTGCTGCTGTCGGCACATCCATGGCTGGCACCCACAGCTTCATGCTCACCTCCGCGCTTGCTCCAAGGCTTCCTGGCAATGGTCAGGTCGGTGTAGCGGCTGCTGACGGACAGGTTCTCCCCAAGACAGGAGTTCACTTCTTTGTACCGGAGGAACTCCCGGACCACGTGCTCTCTGTATTTCCGCTTGTACTCTGCACCGGCAAGAAGCAGAGTCAGTCCCAAGCACAGCCAGATTCCCAAGGAGCTCCTAACCAGCCCGACCGCGCTCCCGACACACCAACAGGACACTTGTTTCAACTTCCCAAGTCTGGCAGAGGCAATAAGGACATCGTCTGTGAGAATCTGGGGTCAGTTGGGGGGGTCCTTCTCCTCTCCCGGGTCCCCCCCATCATCCTGATTCATCAACCCCTGTTTTAACCACCCTGCAATCCTCATCCTCCCTGGGAACAAATGCAATTGCCTGGGGCCACACACAGCCTCCGTCCCCCTCTGCTCGTGCCCCTGGGGCCAAAGGCACCGTCCTTGGGCTCCCGGGGATGCCTCCGGCTGCAAAGTGCTACTGAACATGAGCTTTGCAGAGATGTCCTTAATCCCCATCCCAGGAGGAAAGGATCTGCCCAGCTTGCCTGCCAGGCGGTGCTGAGAGCTGAAGGCTCTTCTCCGGGAGCAGAGGGAGCCCAGCAGCAAGAGGAGAGGTCACTACAGCCCTCACACTAATAGGATCACAGTGGGATATCTTTCATGTTTCCAGGCTCCCTGGGAAACTAAAACCTGCTCTTACCAACTTCTACTTGTCTCCAGGATCACCCAAGGGAAGAAGAGASAAAGAAAAGCAAGATTTACTCCAGCTTCCTACCTTTCACCTTCTCATCCAGGAGTTTCTCAGCGAGGTCTCTGTGGTTCATCTCTTCAAACAACCCAATCGCTATGTCCATCGCGGCGTCTTCGCTGTAGTTCTCACCCATGCAGCTGACAAGCGCGCAAGAGTGGGTGGCCTTCGCCAGTGAATCCTTGGGGATATTCCGTTCTCCTTCCACGTGAACCTCTGATAACTTCGTCTTAAACTCCTGAAAGTCTTTAGGTGCGAGACCCTGCAGTGCTCGTAAGAGAACGGCTAACGCACGCTCTTCCCCTGCCATCACAGGATGTCACCTGAAAATATCAAAGGTTAGAAATCACGGCTACACCATGGCAAGAGGTTTTGGAGCTGGGCACCGATTTCGTCCCATACAGCCAAGTTCTTCCTGTGCTGGAAAGGCTGGGGACAGTCGCCCCAGCGTGGCAAGGTGACCAGGGTTGCGAGCGCTGCAGGATCCGGCACTGTGGGGATGTCCCCCGTGGGATGGGGCACAGGAGAGAGAAAACACTCGAAAAAGCATCATGGGGGCTTCTAACCAGACTGGGAGCTGCAGTCCCTTGGGGCAGAATCCCCCCGGCCCCGGGGACAGCCYGGTCCCCCTGGCCCCGCCGGGCCGGTTCCCCATCCTGCCCTGCCCGCGCCGTCCCTCGGCGCAGCGTGGCCGGCCGTGCCGCGATGCACTCACCGCACGGCCCGGGCGGCGGGATGGCGGGGCCCTGCCGGAGGGGCCCAGGCGCTGCCTGAAATCCCCGTCCTGCGTACAGGCAGGGTTTCGCTTTTCAACAGCAGCCCAACATCCGGCACACCCTTCCTCCTTCCCCGCCATGGGGCAACTCGCCAGCCGGCCTCCGTAAAACCACCTGGACGGGCAATTTAATACCTGAAGAACTCCCAGCAATAAGCTGACAAGGAAGATGCTGTTTTGGGGGAGAAAAGGTGGCTTTAGGAAAGCACGCTGATGCTCGCAGATGCCGCAGCCCCTCTCCTGCCTCTCGCCTCCCCCGTGCCGGCAGCTCACCCTCCTCCTAGCAACAGGTCGTGGGTTCGACTGAAAAACCACCGAGCCCCTGAATTTCCAACCCTTCCAGAGTAACCGCGCTTTGCTCGGGGTCCCCAAGCCATTTACTGGCCTTGTCTTGGTAAGAAAAATCACGGAGCCTTCTCCTCCTCCCTCTTTGGGGCTCCTTATTTCTGGAATCACTCTTCTCCTCCCCATTTCCAGTCTCCCGTGTCTTTAGGAGACAAGTGCCATCCCACAGCTCTCCGGGAGCAGATCCGGCTGGAATTAGTTTCCTGTAAATTCAGGAAATCAGAGGGAAGATGCAGTTTCCCGCAGGGATTACTGCCTGCTGCAGTTTTCACCCTGGAGCAAGGGCGACCTCCAAGGGCACCCCATCACAGGCAACGTGAAGCTAAATTTAGATGCTTGCAAAAGCAGAGTAGGATAGAGAAATTAAAAATAGCTGCGGGAAACGGAGAATTAGACAGCGGGAGCTGTCAGAGGAAGAGGATTATTGGGGAGGTATGTGTGAAAGGGAAAGGAAAAAGGAGCTGGGAACAACAGTCGCTGTCCCAGCRTAACAGCTATCCCGGGGCGTGCGAGACTGCAAAAATAAAGCACAGTTGTGGATTGGAGCATGGCACTTCTAGAAATGTCTTCAAGCTTTGGATCGAACGGAGATGAAATAGCTCAATGCTTAGAGCTTGTGCTCTGACGTGCACTAAGGGATCAGTATATGCCCTTCTTAAGCCAGATTGCCCAGCAGATAGGTAAGAAATCAGCTGCACAAAGATGGATCCAGAAACTGGGAGAAGATTTTTCCGAACCAATGCAGAATTGCTAAGATACCAGCAGGACGCAATATCGTATCCCACCAGCCCTTTGCTGGTGGGGCACAGGAGATATGAAGGTACCAGCGGGCTTTTGATGCAGCAGTGAAGATCCCCCTATTTCAGAAAGCGATTGGAAGATGGAGTGTGGACTCTTGTTAGATTTTTATGGTGAGATTTTTGTGTCAGCAATACAGAGACCAGGCAAAGGCCGTTATAAAGGGTGAAAGGAGAGATACAAGCTTTATTGGAGACARATAAAGAATAATGGAAAGAGTCACCCCAGGAGGATGGCAGAAACCCCCACTCTCTGTAAAACCTGTTGCCCAAGCTGAAGTAGTGGGACCTTCCAGTCCCCCGTACAAATACTCATATGCTAAAGAAGCTGAGATGCTCTGAGTGAAATCATTAAGGATTATTTTACACAAAGCATTTCTTGAGAAGTTACAAACCCATATAATTTTCCACTGCGGCCCGTTTGAAAGGCTGATGGAAAATCCTGGCAAATGCCAGTGGAATGCTGCCAAAGAAATGCACTCCCCATGAGAACAGCTCCTAGTTTAGCGAACATGCCAGTGATTATTGCTAAGTTACCAGAAAACAACAAGTGGGTTTCAGTTATAGATCCAACCGTTTCTTCGCCATCCTGCTTACTGAAGAATCAATTTTCAGATTTGCTTTTGCATTTGGAGAGAGGGAATAAACCCTTGCACAGGCACCGCCGGGGCTTCACAACGCACCTGCAGGCACAGGCTCATGTCAGAAACTTGTTCAAACTATTGTCTCCAGAGGATAAAGAAAAAACATCTTATGCGGATGATATTCCAGCGACCGGAGCTACTGAAGAGGTGAGAGGTATCCAAGTTTTAAAATTAGTAGATCAAACAGGATTTGAAGTAGGCACCACTAGTGCAAGCTGAGGTTAACTACTGGGAATTACAACTGGCAAGCCAGGAAGACCGATAGGTACAAGAGTGGTTAAAGCTTTGTATGAAATAAAGGCTTCTTAACAAGCCCAACTGCGAACACCACTAGGAGGATTTAATTTCTGACAGCAGCRCATCCGTAACTTTGCTGGTACCAGCAGACCATTGTGGAAATCACTGATTAAGACTCAGGAGAGGAAGCGAAGCTCAGGACATCATGATGCCCTAACTCAGGTGGAAAGAAGCTGCTCTAAGACCCTCTGCACTAAAATGCCCAGTACTGGGAAAGCATCTTTCAACAGCAATTTCCCCATCCGCTGGTTCTAGGGAAGCAGAAAAATAGTTACAGCAGGTACCAGCAGCACGTGAACTGTGTCTGCTTCAGGGTCTGGTCCCAAAACTCCCCAGCAGCCTGGGCTGGGATGGTCTGTGAGGCTTTTACCCTCACAGTCCGCTTGTAGTCCCATCTACTCATAYCCCTCCCAGGTTTTAGGGGAATTCAGCAGCAGAGTGTCATCTACATGAATGCCAGCAGGCATTGGTATTAATGGGTAGGAGAGATTCTGTTGAGACCTTACAAGGACCAGATTGTCTCGCTCCTGCCCTAAATGAACACGGTGCAGGCTGAACTGTTGAGAATAAAACCCAATTGCAGTTATTGGGTATGGATGCAAGTGTCCTTTTTAAAGAACCCAGTAATAAACCAAAGGTACGCTTCATCAATGAGGGCACCAGATATGAGCAAGCTAAAAATAGTCCTCTGTGTTGCTATTAATAAAGCAGGAGAGCAAGTAGTGGGGAAACCATTAAAAAAACCCCCTCCAAATAGAGTACAGGCTATTATAGACATTATTAAGAGACAAACTCTCTAAGCAGAACCCATTGTATCTCTTTGTGGACAGTGATTATGTTAATAAAGAAATAAAATACTGGAGGTATGACTGGAGAAAGGGGGATAGAAAGCATGATGGGAGATGAAGAAAACGAGATTTCTCTTACAAGCTCAGAAAGGTAGTGGGAAGAAAATCTATGTAATGCATGTTAAAGTACGTGGGAAGCCTGAAAACAATACTGAGAAACAGTTTAATAAGCCAGGAGATCAACGGACTCAGTTTAACTGCTGCAGTCTCGAGCCACGGGAAGGTCTGCAGCATCCTTGCTGGACTCATGAAGATGACCTGCTGTTTGTGGATGACCAGCGGAGATGGGGAACAGCTATCTGCAGGGCAGAAGCTGTGTATCAAGGCAAGTCCCCAGGCCTCAGCTGTCAAATTTTGCCCATCTGGAGCTTTATTTTCTTTCAGTTTAACGCGAGCAGCCAGTAATTCCTGCAGTAGGATTTTTCATGATTAAATATCTAACCTGTGCCCTGTCATGGTCTTGCTTAGCTTGGTCTAACAACTTAAAGCAATAATAATGCCTTGGGATCCAAGAATAAAATCTGTTCCAGCTCTCAAGGGAGCCTGGAGAGTTACAGCTCTTGAGATCTGCATCCACCCAGGCTGGGGACTCACAGTTAAAGCACTGTAAAAACGCTCTAAAATTATAATGACCCAGTGACCTTGGTGGGTTTATTCGCTTACAGGATCAGCCTTGCGGGACAACAATTTGCAGAGAAGCAGCTAGACTAGTGAGAGACACCAAATCCCACAACGGTCCCTTAAGCAAGCATGTAAACGTAGGAGGGATTTGCAGAGGGGTAGGGGAGGAAATCAAACAAGAAAGGAAAAAAGTGTTTGAAACAGATGGAAAACTAAGCGCTAGCAGTACTTGATTAGTTAAAGGCTGAAAGAATTGTGTGTTAAGCACATATAAAAGATGTGCTTTATAATAAGTATAATCTTGCTTATGCTAAAGGCAACTATATTGGCTAAGTGGAAATTATATGGGGAGGGGAAAATATCCCATCACTGTCAGGTTATGGGGAGGTATTTGGGAACTTCTAAAGGATGGAGGCTTGTAGAAATACTGCTCTGTASCTCTTAATGCACCCTGCTGTACAGTTAATTGCATTTACATTTTTGCAAAATTTTATTARTTATGATAATCACAATATACTATAGAGCTAGAATGCATATAGGTAAGTATTATTATTGCAGAGCTAACTAATTATTATGTGAAGTATGCATGAAAGCTAACAATACCATAAATAAACTTAGCATTGCCAGGAGAGCATCAGAAAAGCCTCTGCTGGGTGAGGCTGTGGGACCAGGCTCTGCAGGTACCTGCAGATGGGGATGGAGGGGTGAGCCCTGCAGGGTCTGCCCTGGGTGGGCAGTGCTGGAACAGGGTGAGGGGATGGACCAGACCTAGGGTGCACCTGGGGAGTTGAGTCAGGAGATGGAGCCAGAGACAGGGCTAGGAACAGAGCTACAGCACAGGAACAAGGTCCGTGCAGGAGACGTGACCAGAAAGAAGGCTACAATATGGACCTAAGATCTTCCTACAGTCAAGACCAGAGAAGGGCTACCTACAGCATGGGTACAAGGTCCATCCCAGAGACAGGCTGAAGACAAGCTAAAGTGTATCTCTGAGGGATTCAAGAGATGAGCTGCCT
The DNA here is from genome assembly GCA_035582835.1 of Phoebastria nigripes. Classification (NCBI taxonomy): domain Eukaryota; kingdom Metazoa; phylum Chordata; class Aves; order Procellariiformes; family Diomedeidae; genus Phoebastria; species Phoebastria nigripes. The sequence goes on along the minus strand of JAYKAV010000433.1, from coordinate 1,300,819 downwards.
ACAGCATTGAGCTGAAGCCCATGCAGGAGACAGGGCTGAAGATAGGCTCCCCTAGAACACTACTCAGAGACTGAGTGCCCAGGGCTGAGCTTCAACAAAGCCCAGGGGCCCATGGCAGTGGGTGGGAAGGTCCCAGGTGAGGCTGGTCAGGGCTTTGAGGCTATTAATAGCCCCTCAGGGGCAGGTGGGCTTGTGTTTTCACTGCGAGGACTTTCTCTGCAGGGTGCTAAGCTGGGCAGCACTTCAGCTGCTGCAACTGCAAACCCACCTTGGCTACTGCAAGCCACTCCACCATGAGAAATGTCCTTTGTTCTGCTTTCCTGGAAGCGTGGAGGTAAGGAGAAATGGCTGCTGCCCAAATGGCCACAGGTTTTTGCTGCTGTGTAGCCTTTTCCTCCCTCTCCAGCCATAGGCGGGTTGCAATTGGGGCTCTAGGAGAGGAGAGAGGCTCCCTTGGGGGTTTCTGATGCCCAGGGATGAAATGAGTGTAAGCCCATTCTGTGACCTGCTCTCCTGATTTTCATGCTCCAGTTTATGAACAGGGTACTTGTGTCTTGGTTAGGAGGGGGTAAACCCATCCTGTGGAGGAGATAGGGACTGGGGAACTGGGATTGAGGCACATGAGGATTTTGCAGCTGGGGCTGTTGACTGCCTGCAGCTTGCATGGGGCTGGCCTTTGAACCAGGCATAATGGAAAAGAAAATGCTTCAGGGGGATGTGTTTAGCAAAGCTGGCTTTGAGGGATGCTGGGAAAGGATGTTTTAAGGCACATTGGGGAGTTTAAGGTGGGGGAAAAGTAGACTCCTCATTGCCAACATCTTGGCAGCTGATTGCAAATGGTGCAGCTACTGCGGCAAGGCTTGTGGGGTCCCTGCTGGGTGGCTCCTGCTGCAGGGGAATAGGACACTGAAGCCAGCAAGGCAGAGCTAATGGGGAGATGGTGCAACCCAAACAATGTATGTTCAGGCTTTCACAGACCCCAAAATGAGCCTGGCTCTGTGGCACCGTGGGCTGAGCTGTATCCATCTAGCTCAGTTTCCCTGCTCAGAGCCTGCCCTCCTGCTTGCAGGGTATCAAATAGGTCTGGGAAACAACTGTTTCTCTCTGAAAGTGCAGGGCACACCATGCCCCTTCCCAAGGATGCTGCTGCCACTAAGCCCCCCCCCCAGCAGGCCTTGCCGGGGGGCTCCCCAGGAGCCAGGGCTGCTCTTGTCCCCACTAACTCATCCCGGGGTACGCTGTGAGCTGAGAAGGAGGAGGAAAAAAMCAGCAGCACAGTTTCTAAAGGTTCCCCTCTCCATCTGACCTTGAAGAAGCTGTTTTCACCTTGCTGTGTCTTGAGCTGAATCGCTGCTTGCTGTGCCTGCGTCAACGCTCGGCTCTCTCCCGTGCTGCGTTAGGGGTGACGTGACCCACTTGCTGCAGGGGACCCTTCCCGTGCTTGGTGCCAGGGGATTTCTGAGTGCTGCCTAGCTCTGGTGCTGCTTTCCTGGCTTCTCCCTCTCTCTGTAATGGCAGGGGGGTTAGGTTATTGGTTTTACAGCTCCTTTCCTTTGCTTCCCTTTTTTTCTACATCGGTAAAAATATTTTAAAAATTCAAAATCTGAGGCATATAATATAAATTCAGGAAGCCTGAGGCATATGAATGCATTGTGTGGGGCTGTTTATCTCCTAAGGCTGAGACAGCATGCGTGAACACAAGGAAATCGCAGCCGGAAGCCCTTGGCCTCGGCTCATCCAGACTCTGGGGACCAGAGCTGGCAATTTCCGCTTGCAGGAGGCTCCCTCCCTCCTCCTGCCGCGCCAAGGGGAGGCGCAGAGGCCGAGGATATTTCTGCCTGATGTAGAAGTGGCAAAAAGGTTTTATGAGTCCTGTGCCCAGCTCCTGGGAGCAGCGGTTTGGGTGTCTTTCCTGCATTAAATCACAGGTTTTCACAAGCTTTGCAGAAACTTAGCCCCTCTCTGCTGCTATCGATAGATCAGCAGACTCGGGAGGTGTTAGAAAGGGGAAGCAGCTGTCTGCAGCCACTGAACCTTCACAGTCTTGGCTGTGCCTGGCACAAGTCCCTAAAAGAGCAGGGAGGGCTGGCACTGCCTCRTTTGGGACCAAACAGGCAGCAGAGGGGATATCAGCATCAGCCACAGCTAATCCTGTCTGTGCCAGCTTCTCTGAGTCAAGCAGGCTCCTGAAGCCAAGGACTACATCAAGATAACCTTGCTCATCCCTGCTCCGAGGGAGTGTCGGTAGCTGCATCCAAAACCAGCCCCTCAAAGCAYGGCCTTTCCTGGGAGATTTTGGTTCCCACATCGAGCCTCTGTGTTTTCTGCAGTTTCCTTCAAACACAGGCAGAATTTTTCTTTAGAGTAGAATTTAAGCAGCCTGAGTATTTTTAAGCATGTCAGCATAGGTGAGACATGCTGGCTTGGCTCTTGTGGGCAGTTTGGCTGAGCCAGAGAGGGTCAAGGAAGAAAATACAGAGTTTTCTCTGGAGTTTCTGCTCTACTCCACTGAGTATGTTTGTGCTGAGCTGTCACTTGGCTGCTGTTTATGGGAGGGAGGAAAACACAGTGGCCACAGAATTGAGTTATTCTGTGAGTGGCTGAGCTGACAAAGTTGGTTTCTCATGGATTTCTGAGTATAATCTCTTTAAGATGTCTACACTTTCTACAAAATTGCATGAAGCTGGTCAGTGGGTCCCAAGTATGGAGGAAGATGGGCAAGCATCACATAGCCCTTATTTCCTGAGAAAATCAGGCTAAAAGAGCTCTAGATGGTCCCAGGACCTGGCTGCAGTTTGGGGTACAAGCAGGATTTGACCTGAGTGGTGTGAATTTGAGACCTGTGCCTGGCTGGAAGAGGTGAGGCTGTGACAGGGAGGGCTCTTTGCTTTTAAGCAACAGGCTGCGCAGCGCCGGTGCGGCTAAGGAGGAAGCTGTGTGTCTGGCACAGCCTCGATGGATGTCTGACAGCGTTCCGCAGTGGGTCCTGGGCTGCTTGCCCAGCTCCGAGCCAGCCTTGGGCTGCCTGCAATCCCTCATAGACCTTGCAGGACTTCTGTAAGGGGAGTCAGACCCTGGCCCGCTGGGGCAGGGAGGGGTTTGGGGAGAAAGGGAAGCAGAGCTGGCATAAAACTACCCCAAGCGCAGCATTTTAGCTTCCTCCTTCCACTGTGCAGAGCTTTTCCTTGACGAGACAAATTGCCACTCCTTAACTCACTGCTGGGGGATTGTCACACTCAGAAATCCCTTATCCTGGTGGGGGGAGCCCCAGATTCCTTTTTTCTCTTGTCTACACACAAGCATCCCAATTTATCAGGCTGGCCCCCTCCCATTTTCCCCAGTATGTTCCCCCTACTTTGTGGCTATATTCACTGTAATTGCTGCAAACCCAGGCAGGCTTTGGAGGAGCAAGCGAGTGAAGCAGGCAGAGGGCTCAGTGCTGCAGAGACAGCCCTGAATTCCCAAGCCAGCAAGCCACAGCTCAGCCCCCAATAACAGGGGATGTGGAGATGCAGCTGCCCTGCCTCAACCGTCCTGCCGGCCCCCCCCCTTGGCATCCTGTCCCCCCAAAGTCCCAGCCCTTCCCTCCGGATTGGAGCGCTGTCTCCCCCCGCCCCCCCCCCCGCTCTCCATCTTCATGCGGTCTGCAGAGGTGCATTGTGGGAAACTCCCAAGTTTTCCCTCCCTCCTCCTCTGCCTTCCTCCCTCCCTCCTCTCTGCGCAAGAGCCAGCTCCCAAGGTTTGACTCGTGCAGCCGGCTGGAGGACAGAAGGTAAGGGCTGCTGCTTTCCTCCGTGCATGCCGGCACCCGGGGGGGCGAGGGGCAGAGGTGTCGGGGGTCCCTAGCTATCGGCAGAGAGACGTGCAGCGTTCCTACTCAGGGTGACATAGCGAAATAGAGACGCAGATCTACCTGGTCAAGGTGAGTGTCYGCCTCCTCGCAGCTGCCTGGGATGGAGGCCAGGGGCTGCCATGTCGGCCAGCTCGGGAGTGCGTACCCGCGCAGCTCTCCCTGTTAATAGGCAACAGTGCTTTTTTTTAACCCAAAACAATGAGCATGGTGAGGATGGCTGGCCCCGAGCAGCTCCCTTCCCACCCCAGCTCCCCTCTTCTGCTCCCTGAAGGTCAGGCAGCCAGAAAAGGCATTTCCGCAAACGCAAGTGCGTGGAAGCCTGCCTGCTGCCTCCGCGTACCTGCGATCTCCTCCGCTGCCTTTGCGGGATGTGCTGTGCTTGCCTGATCTGAGCTGGGCTGGCTGCTGTGAAATGCCAGCGGGCTTCAGCGAGGGGGAGGCAGCAGCCCTGGGATGGAGACTGGGGTTTGATGGTGCAGAAGCGCTCTGGAGGCAGAATGGCTCTGAGCACGGAGAAGCGGAGCCGGCCATGTGCCGGAAACAGGGCCGCTGGGAGGGAGGAGGGGAAGCAGCATCCCCAGCCAAAACCTTCCAGCCTTGGCAGGAAAACCTGTACACCTCCSTGAAAGGTTTTGATCAGGTTTCCAGCTGCGTTTGCTCTCCCATCTGCATGGGCGGTGGTATTTGTTTGCCCTTCACTCTGCCTGGATGGGTTTAATGTCTCTGTTTAATTGCTGTCAATCCTGAGGCAGGAGGCAAGCACGGCTAGGAACAGCTGGCAGCCCTGGCTATTAGTCTTCACCTTTCCCAAGGAAGGAGCTGGGGATTGTTCTGTTAGGGGGGCTTTGATATCAAAGGGGTATCCTTTGAATATGACCCCTGGCTTGTGCTGGAAAGGAGCTCACAAAGGGAAATCTGCCCCAAAAAGACCAAAACGGAGAGAGATGACAGAGGCAATAGTGCCTTTTTTTAAGCTATGGGGAGAATATTGCACCAAATGAGTGGGAGGGAGGAGGACACCAGACCAGGGCTTCTCTTTCAAGGTGTGTGCTTCCAGGGATGAAATGCATGGGGAGGGGATGTCTCGGGCTTTTCAGTCTGATGTCCCTGCCTCTCTGTGCGTCTATGTGCATCCATGCCCTATATGTTTGCAGAGACCTGTTGATTTGGTCCCTGCTCCTGCTTAGTTCTCTGTGACCATCTGGTAGCTTCTGATGGGGTTGGGGGTGGAAAGGAAAAGGATTTTTATTCTTGAATCGAGGTCAGTCTGGCAAAACTTTGGCATTGGGGCAATAGGAGGAAGCCCTCCCTGTCGCAGCCCCGTTTTCCTGGGTGGGGCTTGGGCAGGATGCTGTCAGGAGAGGGAGGATGGGCTATGCTGGATTGAGCTCCCTGCTCCATCTCAGGACTGACCTCCAAAAGTCTGACCTTCACAGGTTTGACCTTCAGCATTTTTCCATCTTTCCTTTTTCAGCCACGGTGCCCAACACCAGCCTCTAACCCTGTGATATTGTGGCAGGATGGGGGAAGAAAATCCAGAATTCCCCTAAATGTGGATATTCATCCCTCTGCATCCATCCCTTCTGCTGGCATGCTGCCAGGACCGGGGACTGGTGAGCGCCCTGGCATGCTGTCCCCATCCTCGGTTGGGCGTGGGGGCAGGCAGAAGGGAGGGATGGAGCTCTCTGAGCAAGCATTTCTGTGCTGGAGGAGCTTTGGCCATCCTTCCCCAGATCCTTCCTAGCTTTCTGCAGGGAGGGAGAGTGCTCTGGTTTTGCCGCACAAAGCAAGCTGTGGGCTTTACCCCAGAGCTTGCCAGGAGCCTCCCTGGAAGGTCACTGCCTCATGCTGAATTGGCCCCTTGTCTGCCTGCAGTGGCTTCTTACATTTCAGCTGCAAAGCAACAGTTTTCAGGTTGATGCCTGCAGATCTGTGGGCTGTCAGATTCAGGACCTGGCTCTGCACATGCAGAATTGCCTCCGTAATCTTTTTGCTGGCCACAGCTGAGCCACAAAGGGGGGTGATGCCACAAAAGCCTGGTGCAATCCCGCATCGATCAGAGGGGATGGGTTTAGGATGCCCATAAGCTGAAGAGGGCTGTTAAATCTGCTGCTGCTTACTGCAGTGGTTGGAGCTATTTTACTGTGTCAGAGATAACACTCATCTTTTTTTGCTTGTGGATATTGAATTTGAGAGATACAGGACCCGCTGACTGTCAGGAAGAGGCCTTAAAAGCATAGATCTGTTAGAAAGGAAATTAACCTTCTGCATCTGGGTACCAGCTCCTGGCTGCTTGGGGAGCAGCACCCCAAATCGGAAGCATCTGCCCTCTTGCCAAAGGCAGTTTCCCAAGTGCTGGCAGGCTCGGTGTAAAGAGCAGGGCTTTGTGGTGGAAAGGAATGAGTTGTTCACCCTTCTCCAAGAAGCAGAAAGGAGGCATGAAACACTTGCTGACGCTGCCACAACATTATTCCTGAGATGGCATTGCAGACCCAACGCTGAGCAGAGAACCGAGACCTGCCCCATGGCCCCAGCCTGGGCGTTAGGATGGATGTTATGTGGAATTGCTTATCTGTTCCCTGGGGAGACCCAAGGGTTTTGAGGGTGGCAGTAACCTTCCTGGAGCAAGCAGCTCTCTGGGAAGACAGCTGAGCAGAGCCAAAAGCGGTGTGGACCTCCAGGTGACGGAGGAGGGGGTGTCACTGATGCTGAGCTATAAAGCTGAGCTTGGAAGGACAGTAATTGGCTTCTTGATAGCAGGGCTGCAATGGGAGGCTGCTGGGCCAGCTTCTGCTGGGGCTTTTGGGCTCTGGTGGCCTCCCTTCTGATCTCACAGGAGGTGCCAGCCTGTCCCCAGCAAGGGATGAGCCACTTTCAGTGCAGCAACTTGCCCCCAGTGCCACAGAGCTGCTGGCATTGAATCGCTGGCTCTGGGAGCGCTGGAAAAGCATTATAAAGAAACAAAATGAGCGTGTTTGCAAAATGCTGAGTGTGGCAGAAAGCCAAGACAGGAGGAGCTGCCCAGGGTGGGATGCAGGGGTGGCACAGCAGTCTGGGATGCAGGATGCACCCAGATGTGTGTCTGTGCCTGCCTGCGGATGTCACGCTTGTGGGTTAAGGCTCTGCGGTTCATGTCGCTGGCTGCGCATCTACCACTGCGTTTCCTGAATTGCTCCCTGTTGAAACTACTCTAGTGCTTTGATCCAGTGTCCTGCCAAATAGCTGCCATGGAAAAAAGTCATCCTGGCTGAAAATCTTTTCCTTTGTTCCCCTAAATTTCTGTCTTGGGGTGAGTGATGCTCAGCACTGTCAGGGAGAGGCTTAAGATCTAACACCAACCAGCTGCATCACAAGGGCTGGTGGCACTTGAGCCAGGTGTGACTTCTCCTGCCGATGGCAGGTCGGGTCCATGGCAGGTGTAACTCAGTGCCCACCCCTACGGACATCAGTCAGAGCACGTGATTGGCACCACTGGAGAGTTTGAGACAAAATCTTCTATTTTCCAAGGCTGTTTTGGTAACGGTTTCCTGATTTCTGCCATGTTTTGGGACAGCCGTGAGCCAAGGCATGAGAAAGGGGTTTGTGTTGGTTTCGTGTCCGTACCAGTGCAGGGTTCCAGGCAGCGCGGAGTTTGGGTAATGAGTGTGTGGTGAACGCTCTGATGGAGGAGGGAAGAAGTGGGCTTAGTTGGGGTTTTTTGGCAGCAGCCTGTATATTTTTAACAGAGTTGTGGGCAGGAAGCTGAAGTGAACTGCAAGTGCTTTTCAGCCTGTGTTACTGCAGAGAAATGGCCAGGTTTGTGCCTGTGAGGTGCCCTGGAAGGAGCTTTTGCAGACGGTGCAGCAGGAAACGTGCAACGGGACCTCGCTGTGGGTCTGCTGAAGGGCAGGGTGAAACAGCAGCAAGCCATCCTTCCCTCGATGCTGCAGGCTTAAGGGCAGAGTCAGTCAGGTATACCATGTCTCATGGTTCTTCTTGCTTTATTTTTCACATAGGGTGAGAGAAGATAACAGAATAAATATGTGGAGTATGTTTTTGCTATGTACGTGGCTGTGTACAGGCAGAGTGCTTGAACAGTGTAAGTTAGAGCTGTGTCTTGGGTTTAAAAAAAAAAAAGAACAAAAGTAAAGCCCCTGGCAGGAGTATGGTGTGTGTCTCTGCAATGTCACCTCCATCTCTCAGAGAATAAAATGTCTGCCATGTCCACCCCAGCAAGACCTTTGGGGTCAGGACAAGTGTGGCTTGCAGATGTAACACTTGGCTCAGATGTCATCTTCTGCAGAAGTCATGGTGTAGAAAAAGGTCATTTAGCCTGGGCTCATGCTGGTGGGGAGTGTATCAGGGCTAGCTGCAGGGCTCCGAAATGCTGTGTCACCCGTGTGGGGAGCATGGCTGGGCTGTGGCAGGGCAGCTTCTGCAGAGGACACTGGCACCCGTGTTGCAAGCTGGGACTTTACCCCATCTCTGTGCAGTTGGTGGCCCACCGGGGGCCCAGGGTCTGCATCCCACAGCCGTTCCCTTTGCAGACGTAAGGCAAAGCCAGTTTTGCAGGGCTACAGGAGCCCGTCCTGTTCCCACATCTCGCCTTGGTGCCAGGTATAACCCAACCTCTGAACACTGATGCATCACCAGGCTAGGAGAGAGGTGACGTGTCTCGGTGGCACAGGGAGCGAGGGGTAGGGTTGTGCAAGGCTGGCCACACTCTGGGGRCTGTGTGGGTGATGGTTGCAGTTTTGGTCATTGCCAGCACCAGCTGGACAGGCAAGGAGAGCGCTGGGTCTCAGTGTAGCCGCAGGACTGACGCAGCCGTGGAGCGGAGGCTTTGCTGGCAAATCTCCCCCAGTGACAGCGATTCAAAGCTGCTGCTGCTGCCTGTTAAAATACATCCAGCATCTGATGCTCTCCACGTCAAGATTCAAAGGGCTTGTTTGAGAAAGAAATGTTCAATCCAGGGCCAGGGGGAGGGATGTGGGGAGTAGCAAACAAGAGATTGGGGAAAGGATTCATAAATATCTCATCAGAATGAAGTGGGTCAACAGTGTTTGCTGTAACTTAGTGCTGCTGTCTCCAAGGCTTGGCTTTGGGAGGGCTGGCAAACACAGCTGTCTCCCTGCACAGCCTGGTCCTGGTGCACTGAGGCTGTTTAAAAGCATCTATGACAAGCAACTCTGCTATTGTTGTGCTTGCGTTGTGTTTTATCACACTTGCTGTGCATTGTGTCAGAAGCGGGGGGCCAAAATAGACCGTAAGGGAACTAAAATCCTCCTTGGGGAGCTGCTCGCAGCAGCTGAACGAACACAAGCTCCTTATGTAAAGCTGTTTTAATATTTATGGTAATACTGAGAGGCACTGCATTACCTCATCTGTCTTCACAGCACTTCTTGGAGATGGGGGAAAAGGCTTAGTCACACTACTCTGCCGTCACTTATCCTAGGTGCTTGCCTGGCATCTCACTGCCTTTAACGTGTTTATTCCCCCAGCAGCTCAGAAAGGGGGAGAAGTGCTATTTGTCCCCATTGGAAATGGGGAGTTGAAGCACTGGGAAACAAAATATGCTGCTCAGTTGCAGAAGGAGGCTGGGATGGGGCAGGGGACTGAACACAAATCCTTCCAGCCCTGACGGATCACTCCCTGTACGGCAGATGAAATGGGCACAGACCCCCGAGGACACTTTCCAAAGGACAGTGTCTGGTCCTCCAAGCTGCATTACTTACGGGTTGGACAAGAAGGTTGAAAGCCCAAGCGCTGACCCCCTTGGAGCCATCAGCAGCTCCCCACTTCAGTGGGGGGAAAAAGTTAGGCCTTGCCTATCTTTGACCTCTTCTCACTGATGCCACATGCAAGCCCTCTGCGGACTTGCCGATCCAGCATGAAAAGCCTGACCAGCCATAGTGACCACTGTTGGCTGTCATCCGCGGGACGGGCAGAGCGCTGGGGAAGGATCTCCCTCCACCGTGCCAGAGAAACAGTTCTGCCACCTTTGGTGGTGCAGACTGGTATTTCTTTATGGAGAGCAAAGGTCTATTTGTGTGCACGAGTTAATGGAGCAAGGTGGAAAACAAGGCCTCCTCGTTTCCCACCGAGCASAGCTGTTGCGTGAGCTCAGCCTCCCACAAATCAGTCACTGTTTATTCCTTCCCTATGCTGCACCAGCTGTCTGGCTTGGTTGCAGGCAAAGGATGAGCTGCCTCAGTGGAAGAGGTGAATGGGATCCTAGGATGTCTCAGGCAAGGTATTTCCAGAAGAGATGGGGGGATGTTCAATCTAAACTGTTGGGTCTGAGTCTGGCCAGGCACTTGAGGAGTTCAGCCTGGAGCAGGGGCAGGGCTGCAGGAGTAACTAGAAAAACGGAGAAGCGCATCTCAGGAGAAAGAAATGGTGAAACTTGGCTTCTGTGGCCAAATGAAAGGAGGGCAGGGACATAAGCTACTGAACAGCTCGGGTGAACAGATACTACAGTGAAGGAGAGCTACATAAATGAAAAGACATGACTGACTGACGATTCTCCTTGGGTTTCCAGCAGCAGTGGGATGCCCTGGTGACTGATACAAACTCTCTGATGGGCAGATGTCCTCGAAGGACAGTGGAGGTGCTACATTTGAGCCAGTGAGGTTTTTTTAAGGTGAATCCCATGGGGGGAAAGTAGGGCTAGCCTGGCTGTGAGTCAGCAAGCTGATTCTAATTTCTACCCTAAAATAACTCAGAAGTGTGATTCCAGCTCTGCTTTTAGCTAGCAGCTGTGGAGGGACAAATCCTGATTTTTTTTTTTTTAGATGGGTTTTGATGGTTTCTTACATGATGTTCAGTGGAGCTAGCCCAGACTTGCACTCCCTCCTGCAGTCTGCTCATTTCAGCCCATGCTTAGTCTCTCCTTTTCTTAACTCTCTTCCAAGCCACTTTGGTGCATGGGGAGATTTGCTAATCTTTGGGAGAAGAAAGGGAGGTGAGAATGGTCTTAAGCCTCACGATCTTAGGAGGGACACCCCAAACCCTACACCCGTGGCTCTCTGAAATAATCCCTTCTCCAGGGCAATGTGCTTGACTGCAGCCTATTTCTTCTTTTGCCATAAAATGACAAGTGGCAATGAACTGGCATTGCCCTGTGGCCAGTAACCTCAGACCTCTTTGAAGAAGCCTTAATCCATCAGAACAGGCTACCTTTTATTTGGCACTTTCCTCAGCACATCATGAACTCACCTTAGCCATGTGCTCCAGCTGATTTTCCTCTGACCACTTCAGTCAAGACCTCTTTGGTGATGGTAATACTCCATATGACCATGCTGTCTTCCATCTGAGGGTCTCACGTTGGTGAGTTCAGCCCCCTGTATCGCATTGACTTGCACTGAAGGAGAGAGTTTGTGACATGCAAAGGTCATGTAGGAAGCCTGTGGCAGCACTTGATCCCCCCAGTAACACCCCCAATTTCTAAAAGCCTGGTCCCAGTCACTTCAGCTTGAGCTGCCTTACCATCTGTAGTCAGAACACTGCTTCTTTTTTGTGTTTTCTTTTTCCCTTTTCAGGAAGTTATGTATTTTCAGGTGCCTCTCTGAAGTGGCCAAATTCTAATTTTCCTGTTTGTGTGTGCAGTCTGCCACAGGAACAAAATCTGCAGACTTCAGTCTAAAATTACCTGCTCTTCACCTACCAGCTGGTGCCGGCGCTTGAATCTGTGATGGTAATTCAATCCTGTGAGCCAGTTTTGGCAGGTGCAAATTGCACTCGCCAAAGGGAAGCTGTCTGAGAAGAGGGCCATTTTCTGTCCCTTAGAAAGCTAGTTTGGTCTTAAATGACCAAATGCAAGCATGCCAGCTGAGACTTATAGAACCTGCTGAAGGGACCTGAAATTAATTGGTATTCAGCATACGTTCTTCCTCCATGACACTGAAAACCTTTCACTGTGTTGGTGTAAGAGCAATTGACTGATGAATATCATGAGGACCGCGCTGGGTGTTGTATTCTCAGATTCAAAGTCCTCCCTTAGCTTCAGGAAGGAGGGGTCTGGCCCCGAGAGGCACAAGCCATCTCTTCCAGCACTGCTGAGTGCTTTCAACTCTCACGGACTTCCAGTGATGTCATTTCAAAGGGAATTGAGAGCAGGCTTCGTTGCATACCTTGGCTCCTTGCAGGTGACCTCCGTCCCCAACCTGTGGGAGTTAGGCAGACTGCTGCCATGCCTGGCTCAAGCAACGTGGAGTTGTGGGATGGTCTTTGCCACAGTTCGGCTGCTTCAGGCTAAGGGGTTTGGGGGCTGGCAGTGGAGATGAGGCTGGAAGAAGCATTAATGCTTGCTTAGTAATAGGGACCCATTTAATTCTTTGCCCAAAAGCCAACATAGGCCATGCTACTGAGCAAATGGGGCTTTGGTACTTACAACTCTCCTCTTTGCCCCCAAAAGGCAAAACTTCATGCCTTTTCTTTTTCAGACAGGTGGGAATGACGAAGAAGTGAAGGGGAGATTAGGGGTTAAGGAAGAAGTTTTGAGGATATTTAAGGTCTTTTCTGTCATCTCTGGCTCTTTTTGCACAGCATTGCTATAGGTCAGACATGGTCAGTAGCTATTTCTGAGACTGATGTCTTCAACTGGAGGACACTTGAGGTGGGTGGGTGGACCTTTGTTGCAAGTATAAATTCAGATACATAACCCCGCTGTGGTGGTTGAATTCTTTCCTGCTGACAGTCTGGCAGCGTGGCAGTTGAGGACCCAATGGAAATGGTCTGCTTTTCATGAAGGGGGGGAAAACGCTGTGTATGAGCTCAGCACTGCTGTGACCCTACGCACATCTGTGGGGTGCAGCTTCCCACCACACTCCAGACCTCAAACCCTGTAGCAGCTGCTCAGTCTTACAACGTTGCTGGCTTTTTCCCTCCAGCTTGAAACAGTGAGGGGAAGACTATAGGGCTTGGGGATGGGGCTGGTCTCTGCAGAGGGAAGAGGACCTTCTAATGGTGATATGTCACAGTAAAGCTAGCAATGACTCATCTGCTCCATTCGGTGCAGGATTGATGCAGCTTTCATCTGCACGCGCAGGAGACAGATGAATAGATGTATTTGCTTATTTGCTGCGGGGGGGGTGAGGCAGAAAGGGTGCCCTTCAGGGATCCAAGCAAAGCTGTTCCTTACGTCAGCCCTGTTGCTTTGGCTGGGGCCAGCTTGTTGCACTGGTGAGTCTGACTGCACTGACCTTGAGAGCTGCAACAACCAGAACCGTCCCAGGAGGGGCTGTGGTGTTTGTGTGCTGCTTCTTGCAGCAGCGGGAATTTGGAGAGCTTTTCTTTTCCTTTTTCTCCTTGATCACTGGTTTCATGATCTCTGCTCCCTCTTCCCAGCCTGGGAAAGAGCTGGTTAGCTGCTGGCAAGTGAAAACCTTCCTGAAAAGGCACAGATTATTAAACAAAGAAATAGCATGGTGGGGGGAAAGGGAGGGAATGAAGCCTCTTTCTCACAAAACCTTATTCCCAAGTGCTGCTGTCTGTGTGGGAGGCAAAGAGGGAGCTGGAAGGGTGGGAATGGGTAGACAGGCAGAGACAGCAACTGAGGAGGAGAGGGAAGGGAGGAATAAATAGATGTGAGAGCTATAAAGAAGAAAGCAAAGGTGGAGAAACAGGCCATTAGAGAAAACCTGTGTGTGATGGAATGAGGGAAAAGGAGGAGACAAAACCTAGGGGAAAAAACCCTCGCACCAGTACGCACAGACTTAGTTTTTGAAAATGAGAAAAGCATCTTTCTTTTCAGTCAGGTGTGGGATATGCACATGCTCATACCCTCAAAAGCACAGGACTGGAAAGGGGAAGGAGAGTGAAAGGAAAGAGGGAATGATACCCGAGGTAGGGGGTCTGCTCGGGAGGTAGTTAATAACATACAGATGAGGGTTAAGTATGATGATGGAAGAGGATGTGCTGCTGAGTGAGCACCCTGGGTCTGGAGGAGGAGGAGGACAGCATGGATGGCTGCAAGCCAGCATGATGCTAACCCAGCCAGTGGCTTTGGTAGCTGTGCTGCAGCCGATGGGGACAGAAAGGGTGCTTGAGCTTCTCAGATGCAGTCTTTGACAGCACCAGCTCAACCAAACCAAAGGGTCTGGAGAGATGCTGGGCAATTCTGTGGCTAGTTCCAGTGATGGAAAACCACTGACAGCCCTTTCACATGGACGCTTAAGAACTGCTAATATTGATTTTTAGCTTAGTTTGGTTTCTACATCTTTTAAAACCTTTTCTCATCTGCATGAAGGGCTTGCACTGCTTTTAGTGGAAACTCACTTAGAAATCAAGAAATTCTTTAATGAGCTGTTTGTAGCAGTGCAGAGCATGGCTGCGGGACAAGGCTCCATGGCACAACGTAGGCTCTGAGCAAAAACAGCTTTTCTGCTTCCAGGAATCTGGAATCCAGACCTGATCAATCAGGGGTGTGAATGAGAGAGGATATGGATAAACTGAGGTACTTGGGCTGTGCAGAGTCACAATTTCTCAGCAAAGAGGCCAGTTTGCCCCCTCCGTGAATTACCCCTACCATCTCTGTAGGCTGCACATAGCTTTCCTAGGGAAAGCAGCAGAAGTTTAATGCTTGGTTCGTATAGTATAACCGCACAAATACTCGAAAGTGTGTGCGCAGCCCAGCTAATTGATATCAAAGCGACTAAGCAGGTAATTTAATATTTATAACATGATGAATCTGACTCTCCCTGCTTTAACCTCTAAGCCTGTTTCAGTCTTGGGCCCCACTTACTATTTCTTTGTTTCATCATTGTACCAGATGTAAAATGAGGATAAATTGCTCCCAAACCAGAAGAGCAGAGTCCTGTGAGTGACTGTGTGCAGCCTCAGCATGTAGGAATATAGACCTGGATGTACATAGGATTTCTGCTGAGCAGAGCAGTATGAATGGTCTTTGGAGGCAGTAGGAAGGAAAAGGTGAGGCAAGTGGTATCTACAAAAATATTACAAAATGAGCAAGGAGGGGAAAATATTCTTGCACTTGGCCAGGACCATATGTTTATCTACCAAGTCCCAAACCACAGAGAAGGTCTTAAGCTTGGTGAGCATCTGGGATTGTGTTTGTGTGGTACAAGATGCCCAAGTGTATGATACATCTTCAGTGAAGCATGAGGGGAGAGTGGTGGTGTTTTGGGTTTCCAAAAATGGTTTAAAATCATTTTAAAACTCAGAAATGTAAGTATTGCTTAGCTGCAGTCAAAGAGACTATGCTTTTTTACACCCAAAGTAGATCTGACCCATGTAGAGCTGCTAGGGAAATTTGATTACTGGTTTTTAAACAAGTGAAGGGCTGGCTTGATATTTATTCCCTTGAAGGAGCTTGGAGCTAGACCAAATTGAAAATCTAAGGGAGGAGTAGCAACTATCCTGCGTAACGCTGGATGTGAAACCCTGGGGGCAGATTATCTGCCTCTCACTTTTCAATGGTTCATTTCAAAACTGGCCAGCTTGGATCATCTCATGCCTTTTGGAGACTTCAGGCTCCATCTCACCAAATACTACCCAGCTAAAATTCATCCTCTCTAAGGGAGGTGTGTAAGGTAGGTCCGTGAAAAGCCTTCTGGAAGTGCCTGTCCCATCTCCATGCTAAAGGAAGAGCTCAGACTACTCCCCTAGGCTAACTGCCAACCTTTCAGACAGCCTTTTCGGTATACGGTGTACTAGTATCATGGTCACCATGCCTGGTGCAGCATGTGAGCTGTGGACTTCCATGATTTCAGTGCTGCCGTTCCCTCAGTCGACTCCAGTTGACTGGCATTGGAGAAGATGGTGGCCATCAAACAATGGCTTACAAGGGAGAGCAGGAGAGGGGGTAGCTTCTGTCTTAGACCAAGCCATAAGTTGTTGCCCAGCTTTGCTCTGGACCCAAACCCAGCATTTCTGTGAGTAGGTTTCCTCCAGGCCAGTGTTTCTGCCTAGATGGAGATTAAAACACCACATTTGTTAGCCTGTTTCCCAGAAGAGTCAGCAGCACAGACCATTGCTGCAACCCTGGGACCTTCTTCCTGTCTGTCATTAAAGGAGTGATCTGCACTCTGAGCAGCTTTAGAAGAAACATCTATCTGTAGAGGTTTTTGAGGAGCCTCTTTATTTCTAAATCCAGACAGCTAATAAGCTCATATTTCACTTAGCAGGAAGAAAGCTCTCGGCAGGCTCCTGGCAACGCTGAAGGTCAGTGGGGAGGTAATGAAGCAGGCGGCTCAGATCTGACTGCTGCCTCCTGTTTACTCATTATTTCCCAAGCTCAAAGTTGACACGGTGCTGCACCGTCAGAGGCCTGATGGCAAGCTGCCCAGCGGCCATCTCCTCTCCTCCCATTGTGCAGAGGTGTAGCCATGGGAGCTCCATCTCCTGGCTCACCCTGCCTAGATTGCTGCCTAGCAAGGCTTGCTGGGGTGATGTTTTTGTTGTGTTTTTATAACCCTTTGAAGCCCACTTTGTCCGTTTGCTGAATTCTCTGGATGCAGCCATGCTCTTCAGTGCTTTCATCAGTTCCCTGGGGAAAATGGCCCCAGCTAATCACCTGCAGTACATCTGACATCCTGCTCAGCTCTGTAGGCAAGCCCAGCTAACCACTACAAGGAGGAGACGGGAGTGAGATCTCTCAATCACTGTGAGATCCAGCTTTACAGTAAATTCATGCAGTTGCACTGGAGTCAATACCCTGATTTGCACCAGCTGAGGATCTGGCGCTTGCCTTATTTTGCTGTAGCTCCACCAGAAATGCTGACAGCAATAATCCTTGTAGCTCTGACACCTATAACTGAGGAACTAATCCTGGTTTTTTTCTGCAGTACTCATCTGGACGGAGAGTATCACACAAGATCATATATTAACCACTTCCTAAAGTTAACTTGGGATAATGGTGCAAAAAGAAGGGTAGAGGGTGAGGTATAAGCAGGGAGGAGCTGTTGATCTGATTTCCCATTGAACAAAATGTTCTCTCCTTACCCAGGAGGAAGGGAGCTGTGGTGAGCAAATGAAAAGTAAGATTTATTTGGTTGGACATGAGTATATCTCATCACTGACAAATGGCATCACATACATGACCAGGATGGACCTGTCTTGATTACACATGGAGCCTAGTTGTGGCAGCCATAGATGACAGTCAGTCCAACTTGTTTGATGTTCTTGCAGGTACAGGCACTGTAGTAGATGCTTTGAATACAGCTCACAGTTACTAAAGAAAGAGCCAACAGTTTTCCAGTTTTGTCTTCTGTCCTCCTTCATTGCCTCCAGGTAGAATGGCACTGGCTTGCTCTGTCCTTTCCCTCACCTCTCATTGCTCTGCTTCCTCTTCAGGTGCTGTATCATGTCCAGATAGGACACCGCCAGTGTGAGAATCATCCCAAGACAACTACTTCAAGGGGTTGAGCTCAGGTGGCTCCTCTGCTTTCTCCAGCAGCCAGGCAAAGGAGAAGAGCTGGGATTGCCCCGCGTGCGTGGCATCCAGTCGCTACCCACAGCACCCATAGGGATGGATTCCAAAGGCAATGTCCGAAGCGGAAACAAACCCGATGCCAAGGCCCCCAGCTCTGGAAAGCCAGAAAAGCCCAACCCTGGGCCTGCCACGAATGCAGACAAGAAGGAGATCCCCAAAGAGCAGCCTGCTCCTGCCACTGCCACCTCTGCCACCAAGAAGGCAGGTGGCGATGCTGCCGTCGTGAACAACCACAGCAACCTGAAACCCAGCCCTGCTGCCACGGAGACACAAGAGGCCACCGGCCAGTCCCCTGACTCTGACCACAAGGGAAACAGCTCCGAGGAGTCGCCAGGCAGCATCTTCGACAACGTGAAGCCCTTGATCATCGTTGGAGGAGTCGTGGTGGCTGCACTCGCTGTGGTTGTGGGAGTGGCGTTCCTAGCCCGGAAAAAATGAAGACCGAGACAGGGTGGGGATGAGAAACCCAACCCAGCTGTACAGCTCCTTTTGAGACAAATGCATGCAGAAAAGTTCTATACATATCTATATATATAGAGAGAGCGAGCTAGATAGGTCAACAACAAACACCAACTGCAACTCCGAGAGTTTTGTTCAAGACAACTGTGCCAGTTGACCCAGTGTGGGTAACTCCATGCACTCAGTGTGTTCTTTCATGTAATATATCTTGGCTTATATCACTGTGTATAGATTACAGCTTCTCCTGATTGGTGTAAATGACGGTGTCCCCTCCCCTCCCCTGCTGTCCTCCCTGGGAGACACCCCCACCTCTCTTGCAGTTCCCTGTTTTCAAGTCCAAAGTGTTCTATGTCCCATCCAGAGTCCCCGCTTTGTGTTTTGGTTTCTGTTTGGTTTTAAGTTGGGTTGTGGTAAAGAAGAAGTAAGGGGAGACAGA
This sequence comes from Phoebastria nigripes, assembly GCA_035582835.1. Lineage (NCBI taxonomy): Eukaryota > Metazoa > Chordata > Aves > Procellariiformes > Diomedeidae > Phoebastria > Phoebastria nigripes. The sequence goes on along the minus strand of JAYKAV010000433.1, from coordinate 1,282,639 downwards.
GCCTAGTGCTAAGACCCAGTTTGCCTGTCACTGTGTTGGGCTGGTGTTTATCCAGCACTTCTGGGGCAGGGGAACCACGGGGCAAACACAGGCAAAAGGCAGCTCCTTGACCCAAACAGCAAAGTGTGATCTCTAATAGCTGTCTTGTGTACCTGCTGCTCATCAGCCTACTTCTAAAACCCAACTCAAAAGTGCCCCAGAGAAAACAGGCTGGCTGTAGCTGGAGGCTGAGACTGCAGCATGGTAGAGCTGAGTATGCAACTTGGGACATCACACCAAGTCATTTCTCTGGCTGAGCTGCCAGCGGGGCAGTGAGCAGAGGGGCTGTATTGTCACCGACAGCGCAGCTAGCAGCACATGGAGATACCTGGCGAAGTCCCACGCTGACTTCAGGCAGACAGCAGCTGCCATCTGCTTGGTTTCTTGCATGTTGGCAGGCAGCCTTCAGGATCCCATAGCTCGCCAAGGTCATATGGGCAGCGTTTGGGGATAGAGAGACTTTGTTTTGGATCTAGTATTTCCTAAAGTTAGGCTGGGCTTTGCAGGATGCTGTGGCCTCAGCCCAAACTCCCTTGAGGTCAGCTGGACTCTTTCTGTTCATTTCTTTGGGCTTTGGATCAGGCCTTTCACCTGCTTTTTCTCCCACTGAAGGCTGTGGTCTCTCGGTACATAAGAAGGTAGAAAAAGTGGAGACGTGAGCTAGTTTTAGGGTAGAGAGGACCTGGGATCCCATGAGAATAAGACTGACCTGCCTTATACCAGGGAAACCCTGTTCAAGGGCACTGGAAGTCTGTCTGTCCTGGGGGATTTCTTACCTCCCTCCTATGACAGCAGCAGGGATTTGTGACTCCTCCAAGCTTTGGAAATGGAAACAAATTCCCAGCCCTCGGGAACAGCCTGGTTTCATTGGTGAGAACCTCAGCTCTAAAGCAGACCTTGTGAAGGGGAGAAGGAAGGCAGGTGATGAGAGAGGGTGTTTAGTGCATTGGCTGGTGCCCTTCCCCTAAAACCAAGAAGTGGGTAGATCTTCTTATTCTGAAAGTTTCCATCAGACTACTCTTGGCTGCTGCGCTGCTGCACTACTGCAAAAAAGTGTCTTACAAAAAAAGACCTTACATCTTGTTTTTAAATTAGGTCAGAGATTACATCAGGTCAGAACCGCAGAGTCTCTGGAGCTCAGCAGCAGTTGCAGGCAATGGGCAGGGTTTTGGAGTGATGATTAGCAAGAGGTTGTGACAAAGTGGAGTGAGTTCAGTTAAAGAGCCTAAGTCATACATCTTTAACTGTGCCTGGATGTATAAATTCAGTGGGTACAGGGCCGGAGAAAGGCCTATGTTCCTCAGGTACTGCTTTTGCAGAATCTGCTTCTGGCAAGATTACTGGATAGGATGGTGGGTGTGTATAACCTGATCTGGCAATTCTTCTCTTGGCTCATGTCTGTCTTATTTACCTCCAAATTTGGTCTGCTGAATGCATATGGCTTCCCCAAACAAAAGGTCTTTTGATGCAGCCTGGCCATTCCTATGGTGAGATTTGTCATCCTCTTTTCCCCAAGGCTCATAAAATATTCCCAAAGGTGCGCAGCCTCTGGGAGTATCAGATGCTGTCTTCTGATGAACAACAGGCTGCATGCAGCTGAAGTTTAATGTCTACCTCTACCTTTAACAGTACAGAGACGGGGTGGGCATGTTGGGTTCACAGTGTTTTTTGGAACAAGTGCTACAGCCCCAGTGGAATCCTGGTAGCTTAAAGCACTCTCTGCCTGCATTGTGGGTGTCTCCTAGTAGCGGTATGTCACTCACAGCCTGGAGAATTTCTTTGGTTTGAAGCAAGAAGGGTCCATGGTGGGGTGTTTCTATAATGCCACTTTTGTCTAGAGAAGTGATTTCCCCTCATCCTGTTTTGCAGATGTTCAGAGGTTATTTTTTGGGGGGGAAGTGGGGGGTGGGCAGGGGGGAGGGGAGGGGAGGGCAAACAATAGCAAAGGAATAGGAAAGGTATTTGGAAGCAGAGATGTGAGGGAGAATATAGCTCAGAAGCAGTCCCAGCACGGCTCCCTTGCAGTGACTGCAGCAGGGCTTTGCAAGAGGACACGTTGAGGCTGCTGCATCTACACTAAGAGTCTAGGAGCGCTGCAGAGCCCCCAGACCCTGACAGTGTCCTGGGCACATCCTCTTGCTGTACTGGGGAGAGACCCCATTGCATACCAGCTCCCCCTGCTCCTGCTTGCGCCCTGAACTGTGCATTCTGGTTCCCCACAAGGGAAATTTGGGTGCACAAGCCAGAAGCAAACTGCAGTGCAGTCTTGCCAGGAACCTACCTGATCTCCATGATTGGGAGGCCTGTGCCCACTGGGTACAGAGTAACGTATCCAAACTAGCAGGGTTTGGATGTGGGGATGGCTATTCCTGGGCTCCCCTTCCCTCAGATCTCTGAAGCACTGGCTGTAGGGAAATTTTGCTTACATTGCTCATGAGGAAGGGAAATTGGCCACCCCTGCGCTGATTCATGTTTTGCCAAAGCAGGGTGGTGATTTTCAGACAGTGATTTCTGTTTGCAAGTGGGAGGCCTGTCTTCAAGAGATGATTCTACCTGTCCTGTCTGTTCCCTCTCTCTCAGTCCTGGCATATGATTATGTTTTTTAGCAGTGTGTGACAACATTACAGATATAGCATCTATCTATTCTGCCCTGACCAGCATAGATAGATACAGGGGGAGGAAAAAGAAACACCTGCTTCATTTGAGTCTCCTATTTTACTTCCTAAAGTGTTTTTATTTCCTTGACTTAACCGTTGGCAACAGAAGAGGGGAAAAACAGTACTCAGCCAACATGGGCCTTAACCATTTCTGTCCACCTCCAAACCCCCCCTGCCCTTAGAGCACTCAGGTGCAAAGCCCGTAATTTCATCCAGAAACACACCACAGAGATGGTGATGGGACTGCAGCTCATCTGGGTATGTAACCACATGCAAACCCTCCCCGGCCAGTGAACATGGTGTGTCCTGGTCATAAGGGATTTTCCACTTACCGTGATCACTCAGCATTGCTGTCTGCTGTCCAGATTCACTACCTGGAACCCACCTCTTTGGCAGTTTGGTTTGGAAAACACCTCTCTGTGTGTGTGTGTGTATGTGTATATACACCACCCTGCCTTGAAGAATATTCTGCATATGTATGTATACATACATATATGTTTATATTACTGCAGTCTGGGGGGGCGGAAAACAAATCAACCTGGAGATGACCCTTCATTTGTTCCCCTGCATTCACACAAAGTGTCCGTGATGTCTTTTTTGTGCCATTCGCATCATGCCATGCAGCACCCAAATTCCTTTTCGGTCCTGGTTTCTTCTCAGTGCAAAGAATGTATGGCTAGTGAACTGCTGAATGTATGATGTGCCCGTTGTGCTAGAAGCTCAAAATTACTGTTCCCCTCCCTGGATAGTCGTGTGGGCTACTTGCTTTAAAATAAGGCACTTTTAGACTATACTGAACTATACTGGACTGTGTTGTAGCGCTTTTTGAAGTGTGGGTCTAGTGTTGATTTGAGTCAGGTAGATCAAGCGTAGATGCCATACGAGCTCTTAAGCACGCAGCTGGGGCAATGTACTTCAGTCCTGACTCGCAAATGACATCCTTTTAGCAAACACCTCCTGTTCTGCCTTAATGCGCCAGGCTGTGCGGTGGTTTCATTTTGAGGGAAGAAAAAAAAAAAAAAAAAAGACCAGTGAGAACTAGGCTGAGAAGAGCAAATTCATCTCTCTCAGAATCGAAGCGAGACTGAAACCAAATTTGTCGAAGCAGAAGGCTTAAATGACTGAACTCGCTGTGCTAAATAAATAGTTGTCTTTTCTTGTACTGAGCACATGCTGTTATTTGCTTGATGTTATTCTTTGTGTGGTGTTTGTGATATGAAGTCCTTCTAGCGATATCTCCATGGGGAGAATGAACTAACGCTTAAAACTAATCAGATTCTGTGCTTGGGATTTGAAGAGATCTAGATTGCTAGTTTACTCTCTTGATAAAATCTATAAATTATAAATTTGCAAAACCTACTTCAGATGTAGCTTATCACTAAAACTATAGATTCAATTACTACACCTGATCTCAATCCATTTTTAAGGAGCCATAAGTTTTAGTTGAATATAAAGATGTCATTATGCTCTCTTGGACAACTTAGTAGAAGGTTTTTGATGCTTCTAGCTTTAAGAAAGATGAAATGGATTACAATTCTGCTTCTTTTTTCTAATACGCTATGGATAAGTCCCATTATTCCTAACAGCAGTAGGAGGCAAACAAATCAGGAAGCCAAAGGATAATGTAGAGCATTTTCAGGAGGGTAAGAATGCATTCTTGCAGGTGCTGTTCACCTCTCGGGCTCACACTTAAAGCACTGAACAGTCGCTTGCCCTGAAGCACTTCTTAGCTCCATTAGGTTGAGCGATAAATTAAAAATGGGTTTATGTCTCTGCTGAATCAAAGTTTAGGGGTTGATCCATAGGCTACTGAAAACAAGGGGAATTTTTCCATTGGCTTCACCGTGCTCTGATCAGGCCTTTGAGATCTTATTGGCACCAGGGATATGATTGCAGGTCACTGTAAAATGTAAAGTCATCTCAATGGCATGTTTTTTTTAAAACTGACAAAAGTATTCCTTAGTTCTTCTGCTGAGTGTAAGGAAAGTCTTCTCGGGTATTAAGTGAGGCAGCCATGCTCACAACCATGCTTATACCTACATTAATATTTGTGTATAAACAACAACAGTGTAACTGAGGAAAAAAAACTAGAGTTGGTGAGAGGAGATGATTTCTGCCTTAAAAATTTCTTTTCCTTTCCTGGAAATGCCACTGGGGTTTAGAAATCGGCATCCTTCTAACTATTCTTAGAATTGGTTCAAAATAACAGTCCTGAAGATTTGAGAGAAAAATTATTCTTCATGAAACAAACCAAAAAAGGAAGGCAATGAAAAAATATATTTGAAAGGTGAAATTCTTGGAATTTCAGTCAGCTCTACAGAAAGCTTCAAGTCAGTGCTTCTGAGAGGGTACAAGAAACAGTACAGAGAAGTACAGAGAAAAAAACCCAATGACATCATTATCTTAACAGTTTTGGTAAGGACACATTAACTTTTATACCCTATCCACGTCTATTTTTTTTCTCGGACAAAAGCAAAAATGACCAACTCTGATGCCATGCAAACTTACCTTCACTAACTGACTTTTCCAAATGAATTTTTGCTGGCTCTGTTCAATGTTAAAGGGTTAGTAAAGCAAGAAAAAGACCTGGAGTTTTCTACAGCCAACTTTGTATAATTAAGGGAAATGGCAAGTTTATGATTTGGGCATTTTGAAAGGCTGCATTCTCTTTTCACATGCTTTGCTATGAAAAGGACTGAAAATCCAACCTACTCACACTTCGATCCTCTTAGACTGAGACATCGTGCTAGAGCAGGGATGCTGGTTCCCTTCCCAACCCATGCAGCATCCTACTGTGGTCTCATTCCCTTCACCATGAAGCCGGGAGAAATCCCCCAAGCCAGGAAGAGCTGTCTTCCGTAGGGGGAGGCAACGTACATCACATAATCTTTTTCATAAATGGACTGCAGTTCTGCTTTACAAGTTGGGCACCTCCCTTCACGAAGAGAATTGGCTTTGATCTGGATAATAAAAATTCTGCATCCAAGTTAGTTACATTCTCAGCGCAGGAGGCTGGAATCAGGATATTACTGATATTTACCCCAGAGGTATTTAGTCCTTTAGTCTTTCAGGGAGAAATCCTCTGATGCTGAAGATCTGACCTGGGCTGCCTGCACATTTTAGGTCTTATGAGCGGCCCTCAATTGGCAACTCCACCACAGAAAGCGATGAAGCCTGTGCAGCAATCTTCTGGGCCAGGGGATGTGGTATCACCCACGTACTTCAGGATTTATGCTCCGCAGGTTACGAAGAAGCCAGGAGAGGGCAATGTGAGCAGTGTCTGCCTAGTACTGTGGATTAAATATTGCTGCTCTGTTTTCAGCCCATAATTTCTCCCTAAGCGCTTGTTCTGCAGTGACTGTTTTTGGCCTATTGTTCTTTTTAAAACTTCTCCTGTCTTCATTTAATTGGAGATTAGTTCTCTCCTGAAGTTTATCTATTTGAAGTATTACTCAATCATTAAAGGGAAGTTATTTTTTTAAGTGGCATTAAGGGCAAAGAGCACAGAATAAGATGTCTTAGCTGTCATGGTGAATACGTGGCAAAAGTGAGAGGGTACTTAATCTAGGTTCATCAAACTGATGGTAGCTATACAGAAAGTTGATCTACTTGAGCTAGATTATCTTGAATTGAGCAGCCCAGATGGTGATGCAAGGTGCTACCGAGGGTACTACAATTTAACTGAGACATTGGCTTGGAACATGCCCCACGTGCCATTCAGCTGGACTTGGCTGGGTCTGTCCAACACCATTTTTCTATGTCTTTTACTGCATCTTGCTGTGGTTAGCTCAGATCACATTACCTTGATTGACTGGCCCTGGGGAGTTTAATCTGTTGAGCAAAGGGGTTTTATGATGACTTTTTCCTCTTCTTTTTTAGATCCTCAGTCCAGCCCTGTGACCTGCTTTCCTTTTTAATGCCCAAATTCCTAGGCTATCTGCTCATGCCAGATCTTCAACTGCCACAAGCTACATGGCTCCATTGGTTTCTGGAGATCTGATTCATTGCTTGTCCTTTACTGCTTCTTTGGCTACTGCACTGTATTCCCTTTCCTTTCCCTACTTTCTTCCCAGGCAACTCTGCAGATGTGGCCTCTCCACAGCTAGGCAGAAACCCTGCCCCAAGGCTGAGGCAGATTGTGGGTAGCCCCACCCAAAAGATAGGGGCAATGTTCAGCCACCGAGCACCTAAGGGGAATGCAGAGGCTGTGTGGCACAGCAGGGAATGTATGATGTTTCCATCTGCTCTAATTGCTAAGGCTTGAGGGTCTGAGTCTGCAAGATGCTGAGTGCTCTTGTCTGCCACAGGAGCTCAGCAGATGAGAAAACTACAGCTGGAAGGTCCCTCTCCTGTCCTTGCTCTTCTATGTCAGTAAGTCACTGCATGGCCACAAGATCTGCTCAGGATTGAAGCCTGCCTGCCAGTCAGGTGTGAGGTATTCTGGCTGCTCAAGAGATGCTGACACAGCATGAGCATACGCTACACTTGGCTGAAGCTAGTGCTTCTGCAGTCCTCCAGTTATTGGAGCACCAAAAATACAGGTAGAGAAGAGAGGTTCTCAAACACTCACGAGTGGCTCTCAGCTGTAGTCAATGACCTGCATTTCTGCCGGCCTTGAAGAATCTCGGCTCGTGTGCAGGGCATGCTGCATTGCTCTCTCGCATCCTCCATTAGCTGCAGGACTGAGGACACAGAAGACTGCAAGGATTTTTCTATTTGAATGGGCTGCTCAGGTGTTACCATTTGGTAAAGAAATGCAAGACTGCTGGGCCTTGAGAATTCACATCTCATTCCACTAGCCACGCTAATAAGCTGATACCGAAAGCCTGCAAGTCGTGTGACAGATCATAACCATTGGCTTTCCAAATCCATGGGTTTGGCTCTACCCTGTGCTATAGTTCTGCTTGCTGCTTTGTAAAGGGCTCTGTTCAGATGCTCTGACTTGCAGTGCTTGGGGACTCATGCTCTCTGCTCTTTGATGCTATGCTCTTCAAATTAAATAGTTGGGTTTTTTTTTTCTTCCCCCTGAAAAATATAACTTGGGTTAAATAGGATTTGGACCAACATGTTACTCTTGCTCCTGTTTCTCTTTCAAGCTCCCAGCTTGAAATTCACAGACCATTCCATTCTTTCTTCATTTCTCATGATGCAAAGCCCCAGTGCAGCATACCAAGAATAAAGTTACAGGTTCTTTGTGCCTGTGCACGATGGTGCTACAGTACCAAAACTCCCAGCAGGAAGAGAGGAATCTTTAATCATCTTTGCAACAGTAAAGACCTGCATTGTATCCCTGGTTTTGCCACAGCAGCTTCAAGCAGTCAAGTTTCTGGGGCAATTTGATAATAATAAGGGTGCCATACAATTTTGTCATGTTAAAAAACAAACAAACCAACAAGTGAATAATTTGGCTTTACTAAGTTTTGAGCAGCCCTTCTTATGCCTGGTGCCTTTTCCCGAGTCACTGGTTAGGACCGTTTCAATTGAAATCTTTAAAAGGTGCAGTCTCAACTCCCCAGTGAAAACCAACTCTCTTCTAGTGGTAGGTGCAGGTTGTTTACAAATTTGTGGAGAAACTAAAATTGTAGAAAGGGAACTCGAAGGTCAGATTACAGGGGATTTTTTTTTTTTTCTTTTGGTTTGCTTGGATTCTGTTACTTTTCCAGGGACTGATCCAAAGCCCTCAAAGTCAGATGGAAAGCTCAAACACTGGTAGCGGGGAAATGCCTGCTGCTCCCTTGGAAGCCACAGGCATCTTTCCAACGACATCGGTGGGTTTTGAGTCAGCCCCTGAACGTGTTTTCCAAATGATAGTAATTTTCAAAGTGACACCTTGATTTCCTCCCTGTACAAACAGACCTGCTTGTCACTTACACATATTTACCTGTGTTCAACATACAGGTTTGGTTTTTTTTGCTTTCAGAAACAATATGCTGCTAGACACATTTCCTGGAGGGAAATGGACACCTACCTACACACAAAGCTATACAGCTAATTTATACCTTGTTGAATTTATAATCTTGTCTATGCTTCTATGGACACTTTGTATGGGCTGCAGCTCAAATCCTAAAATAGTCAAGAATTTTTCCTTTCCCATATAGTATTCTATTTACTTTGACTTAAAAAAAAAAAGCGTATAAATGCAATAATGCAGGTAGACTAGAAGTACTAGATTGAAAATTAAAGTAGTTTAGCTTGTCCCATTGTGACCGACAGTGTTGTACGACACCCAACGCTGTACCCTAACATTTTCCAGGCTTTCTACGTAGCTGAATCTAGTATTAGCTTTGAAAACCCATTGTATGAGTGGTGGGTGGATGGGTTGGAAACGTGTGCTCTCTACACACTGTATGTTACTCACATCAGAAGCTGTATGGCCACTCCATATGCTGTGAAACTGTAAATGATTCCCAATACACCTGTAACTCTTACCAGGATTGTGAGAAATAAACTATATATAGAGATATATATACACACATAGATATATTGTATAATTCCTCACGTGAGCATCTTTGTGTATGTGGGTGTGTGAGTGAAAATGGCTGCTCTCCCTCTCACTCCTTACTCATGTCCGTGTTTCCTGCAGACTCAATATTTGCTAGGATTAGCGATCCCAGTAAGAACTGTAAAAAAAAGGCAGTCCGTGCCCCAGATAAACTCCAGCCTGGCCAAGGAAAGCAGGCGAAGGAAGATTATTGTTATTCCCACATAGGAACTAAGGTGTAGAACAAGTAAAGACTTATCCAGAGCTACAGAGGAAACCCTTTCTGACCCCTGTCCTGCAGGCTGGTCTCCAGGCTTTGCTGCAGTTGTTTGCTGTGACCTCTCCCCTGCCAAATTAGGGTGTGCTCTGATTTGCTTGGCTTTGTTTTTAAGTTGGCCTGGGAGCATCCGTCCTCACAAGTTAACCATCCCCTGAGCGCCTGGCTGATGTCCGTGGGGGTCCCTGCACATCAGCGCGAGCTAGGGATTCCCTATGACCTGTCAGAGGGGAGGAGGGTTTCAGCAGTACACGTCACTGCGAATAGTTGCTGTCACATTACACCAGCCCCAAACAGGGTCTCTGCAGAAATCTGCAGGCTTTTGGAAATGAATCTCTTAAGAACTGGGAAGACGAATATTGTAAACCCCTTGGGGCAGGCTTTAGATGCAAAAGCCTTTATTATCTGAGATTTTTGCTGCAGAAACACAGCTGAGGACTCAAGTTTTAGCTTGTCTTAATATTCCTAAGAGCAGGAGAGCAAATAAATTCTTCTTTTCCAAGTCTGAATCTGAGAAGCTGGGATGGGTGGATGCTCGGCCCTCCCCACTGCCCCCAGTTAGGGTGTGTGAAATAGCACGTACATTGGGCCAGTGAGGTATGGATGAGCTGTCTGGGCAGAGATGGCAATCTCCCCTGCCCTCCCTGGGCTGCAAGAGAGAGCTGCTTCAAAGGAGCTGAGGCTCTTCTTCAGTTCCTAGGCTGGGGAAAGGTACCTTGTTACAGTGAGAGCCTGGCACATCTCCTCTCGACAGAAGAGGGTGTGCAGCCGTGACTGGGAAGGCGGCAAGGATAGTACAGCAACAGGCGATGCTGCAACTTGGAAGGTTTCCCTGTAATTTGGAATCAGTGGAGGCACCTGCACAAGCTGTCCTCCTCGGCCTGAGGTGAAACGGTACCGCTCACTCGATGGAGAGGAGGGGGAATGGGCTGGGGAATCTTCCCCTTGTGTCTCCTTCAAACAAAAAACGTTTCCCTTCTCACTGCCAAGGAAGGCAGCGGCACAGACACATTGGTGCAGCTGTGGTGCCAACTGAGAGAGCAAAGCTAGCATCAGCTCAGTGCTTTCAAACACTGGTTTGGATATCTTCCATCCATCCATCTACTTCTTTCCCTCCACATAGTTACAGAAAAAGTATGAAAAGCAGAGGCTATGTTTACAATTATCTTAAACTATGCATTGCTTTTCCCTGCTCCCTTCTACTCTAGCCATCATTTAGCCACAGAAAATGACATGGTGCCAAATCACTGCACTTTAAATGAGAAGGGCAGCAGTTACGTTTTACCAGACGGGATTTGAAGAGGAAGCACTCAGCTGACTTCACATGACCGTAATGTCCAGGCTTTATCAAAACCAACAGTCTGCGTGAAGTAGCAAATAATTTATATTGTCCTCGTGATCCTGCCACAGTGCTAGTTACTACTCACGCTTGCTAACCTCCCAAATTAAGCAGGGAGGGGCTGCAAAGCGTATCTAGTGCTTGCTGGAAGAGAAGTCACCATTTGCAAAACCGAGCTCTGGTAAAACTGAGGCACTGGCACCTACTGAGCAGTGGAAGATCAAGTATTAAGACATCGCTGTATAATTTAATCTCCCAGCAGCTCAGGTGCTCTCACATGCGTTTTTTTCTTTGTCTTCACCTTAAATCATTGTCAAGTCCTCTAATGCTTTGTATTTTGGGTGGCCTAGGGAGAATGGGAAGAGCTGATGGAGCAGGATTTGAGACAGCAGTTTGCTTTCTGCTCTTGGATAGAGAAAAAAATCACTGGATTCACAAGCAAGGAATAAGGAACATTAATGCGATGCTCCATGCCATAAAGGCTTAGGCTACTGGAGTGGCACTAAGTCCCCTGCATGGCAGCTAAACTGAATAGTGAAAGATATGCTTTGGGTTTGTTTTTTTTTTTTAAATAATTTTCTGGTAGGTAAGCTGGAGCAAAGAGAGAGGAACATCCAGGTATCTCCACGGTTAACCAGCCTACGGTTTGAGAACACACTTTTGGAGAGAAAAGGAGACTGATGGGACGGATGATTGAAGAAACAGACAAGCAGACAGCCTGATGGCATAAGCTACATTTCCTTTAGGAAGCCAGGCTAGAAATTGGGTCCTTTCAAATAAATAAACAAAAATAATGGCAGAATTGTACCGTCTTCATTTTGTATCTATCATTTTATAATGGCATTTTCTCTTTGTAATACACTAGCAAGCATCAAGAGATAAACCTATTAAATTAACACAGAGATGAAAAATGCAAATCCAGAAACTGAACAAGGTTTACAAAAATTACTTTTCCTCTGGTGAGCCACAGAGCTGAAACTAATGACACCTGCAATAAATGAACGTTTTTCTTGAAGAACAATGGCTCATTAAAGATTAAGAGCATATGCAAAGAATGCAGTGTGGACCAGATATGAGGGATGGGAAGGACAGTTTCAGGGAGGTTTGATGACTTTATTTAGTTTGCAATTCTGATGCTCATTCCAGTGGCTCCAGGAAATCACCCACTTCTTCATCCATATATTTCACTCATCTTTTTTTTTCAGCAAACTGCTCTGACAGATCCATGTGCATCTTGTACCATCCCATATAACATAATTAGTTGTGGCTTCTTCAGGGATGTGAAAGAGCAGAATGTACGTCTGTCCCTCCACAAGATCCCTGAGGTTATTCATCCTGAGGGTGAGAGGTATCAAGAGCAAAACCTGAGAGGTAACTTAAAATAACTTAAAACCAGCTTGAGCCAATAACAGCTTCAGCCAGTAACTTAAAAACAGCTTGGGCTTATCAAAGGAGTTTTGTTCCTCCTTATCTCGTGTCAGAAACACATCATTAGCACAATAAACCATGATCTGTGGTGGTTTGGGTGTCATGGGAAGGCTTCTGGTGTTTGGTCGGCTGAGGAGGGACTTTGTGTAGTTAGGGCAAAGAGGTTTGAAACCCAACACTGCAGCTGGATGTGGCCTCTCAGCTGGGCGTTGAAAATTAGCTGACATTTTGATATTAATGCCTGCTTTTTCATTTCCAATCCACAGCATGGTGTCACCGACTTCCCCTTCTCTGAGGTGGTCCCTATAATAAATCTTCAGTGTTTCAGTCCTACTGGGTAGCAGTATCAATTTGATGAGGGGGAAAAAAAAATATAAAAAAAATCAAAACCCAGTATAAAACTTGATGAGAAAAACAGCCATACTGCCAGTGCAGAGCTTGAGGAGAGCTGCTACGGATACCAACACGCTATGAAGGGGAAATAAAGCACGACGGCCGCTGCACGGTAGCGGGGGGGAAGCAGGTGCGACGTGCCAGCAGGTGATCCGCATAATCCGCCGTGGTGGCCCACGAGGGGTTAAAAGGCACCGCGGCCCCACAGGCCCCTCACGACCGACCCGCCGCTGCCCGCCTCTCCCCTCAGCGCTTCCCCTCAGCGCTTCCCCTCAGGCGCCGCCGCGCGCTTCGCCCAACGCCCGCCGGCGGCGCGCGCGTCCCCTGTTCTTCCCGCACTGCGCATGCGCGCCCGCATGAGGAGACGGCCTCCCCCCCCGCCGCCGGGCCCCGCCGCGCCCCGCGCCATGTCGGACCGGCTCGGCAAGCCCACCTGCCTCATCGTTGCCAGCGCCGCCGCCGCGGGTGAGACGCTCTCGGAGGGAAACCCCCGTCCCGCCGGGCCCCGCTCTTCCCTTCGGCGGGCCGGCCTCGCCCGGCCGTGCGGTCTCCTCCGGCCTGCGGGTCCCTTGCGACCCCTTCCCCCCCGCCACCTTGGGGTGCAGCGGCCGCGCTGTGTGGCCGGTCCCCTGCCTGCGGGGCCCTTTGCACGCTCATGGGTGGTGTGCCCCGCGCTTTGCACGCGCGGCCGTGCTGTGCTCGTGTGGCCCTGCGCCGTGCACGGGCGTCCCCATCTTCAGGCACCGTCCCGTCACAGCTGTGCCGTGCATTTGCAGGCGTGCTTCTCAGCTGCGTGTGTGTGTAAGTCACGGCAGCTGAGCTGTGCCGTCACGCATGCACGTTTTTTGCTCAGCTTTGCACGGGTATGTACACATGCTGCTCCTGCTTGTGCACCTGTGTTGCGCGCAGATGTGCTCGCTTTCCGTAAATGCTCATCTGCGATGCACATGTGCCTGCGTGTCCTTCTGCACAGCTGTGCCGTTGAATATCTGCTGCTTTTCCCCTCTGCACATACCGGCTTCTGAGCACACATGCAGCTGAGCTGCGCTTGCATGTATACCTGGAGGAAGCCAGATTCCCTTCGCTTCTGCCTTCCTTTCCTCTGCCCTTCCTGTAACCCCCCAACCTGGACAAACAGAATACCTTCATCATGTATTTCTCAATACATAGCTCACCTATAATGAAGGCTGTGCGTTTCTTCCATCTTAAAACAACCCTCTGAAATTATTGAGATGAGCAAAAAAACCAAGCTTGTGTACTTTGCTAGATAAAATGAGCTAGTGTGGCTGGGATTAAAATATAACTGTTGTTTCCTTAAGTTGTTGGACTCTTTTTCAGGTGTGTCAGCCCAGTCCTTCCTTCACTGCTTTACACTGACTAGCTCTGCTTTTAATCTGCAAGTTGCGACTCCTGGGGTAAGTAAAAATGGGCAGTTACTGTGATTTCAGTCTGAAACCGATTGATATCTCCATTGACAAGAGAGAATTATACTAAACTTTTTTTGAGAGGTGTTTTATTGGCTTTACAGATTAAGGGAGCTCTCTTTTTTTTTTTTTTTTTTTTAAATTTTTTTTTCTTAATATTGAACTGAATGCATGCTTCCTATAGCATGGTTCTGAACTTCTCTGTCCAGTGTCTTACCCACAAAGAGTGGAGGGAGAACTATTGGAAGAACTGCTTCAGTGGGGAAAATGGAAAACTTCAGGTTTTTGAGAGCTAAAGTCTCTCGAAATACCATGTGGTTATCCTTCAAGACATGTGCTGGATGTCTGTGCAGTGATCCTAACCACAGTCTTTGAACCATGTTTTCCCTAGGGGAAGTCAATTGATTTTGTGGATGTGAACGAGAGCAACATGCGCTGGATACAGGACTTTCGTATGAAATCGTATGCGAACCCTGCCAAGTTGGAGTCGATTGATGGTAATGGCTTTACTGTTGGCCAGTGTGTCATCTCCATTTGTCAGAGAAACAGATGCTTCTTAGTGTCAGGTCTTTAGGGAATAACGACACAGAAAAGGCATAAAACTTGTGTCTTAAGAGGAAGCCCTGGCAACTACAGTTGCTATTTTTTGTATTTATCTTGGATTGGTAATTCTCTCATATATATGTTGTGTGTATGTGTATATATATATTCTCTCTCTTATATATATATATATACACACACACTATATATATTGTTATTTTTTTTAAATAAATATTTTGCTAAAGTAGAAGCTAGCAGACATAGTGGTTTTAAGCTTTGCCTGGGTAAGAATGTCTCATTAAAAATGTATGTTCTTTGTCCTAAAAAGGACCTTCTTACATAGGTCTGTTAGTTTCTTTAGTTCATTCAGTTTATACAGTTTTTGACTGACTTTATGTGGTATTGTCTTAATTTTGTCAAATCTGAAATGGGTTTATGATCAGGCGTTTTTGTATGTTACTTGTATTACAATTAGTTTATCCTTTCCTCCTTACTAGGTGCTAGATACCATGCGTTGCTGATTCCAAACTGTCCCGGGGCTATGACTGACCTTGCAAACAGTGGGTACCTGGCTAAGATATTGCAGCACTTCAGCACTGAGAACAGTAGGTGAACATCATTAGATATTTTGTTAAATAAAATAGTACTACAGTACTGTTCATGTAAGGCTGTTATCTTCCAATGACTTAAAAATGTTTACATAGTTGAAGAGCATTCAGAACTGGAAAAAGCTGCTTTAGAGAAATGTATCTTCTCTTAAGAAGTATCCTCTTTATGTAAATGTATATAAAAAAATATTGGTAGCTTTTCAGTGCTTGTGTCAGAAGAGGGTTCTCTGCCTTACAGTGATACAGAAATGGCTCTCTCCAAGTCGGTAGGATTCAAGGTTGAGCCGAATGTGGAATGTACCAGGATCATCATTAAGGCTGTAGTTAATCAAGGCTTGTGTGTGTTTCTCATTTACCATTTGAGTATGTGTTTTTCTCTTTGACTGGTGCTGTCTCTGGACTTGGAGTTAACAGCTAGTAACTCTCTGCAAGACTGGGGCAATTCTTATTGTAGTATGCAGGAAAAACCTTACAGCCTAAGAGAGTGTAAACAGTGCAGTATAATTCTATTGCAGGAAGGCAACATGCTGTAACATGAGGAATCTCATTAACACTCATCTGTGTTTTGGCTATTTGGAGATGCTCACAACTGCTCAAATATGCTTTGATTTTTCTCTAGAGCCTATCTGTGCAGTTGGACACGGAGTTGCAGCTTTGTGTTGTGCCACCAATGAGGATAAATCCTGGGTATTTCAGGGATACAGCCTGACAGGGGTAGGTTGAGCTTTCACCTGACTTTTGCTGTTTGGGGGCTTTTTTGCTGTGCGGGGGGCCTGTGACTTCAGGTGATGGTGCTGGTGTTTCTGGTCTTATCCTAGAACTTCCTATAAATATAAATCATCAGTTTGGTACCCTTGGTTTATGTGCAAGATGTGGAGAGTTGTCATTGGCAGGGAGGCCCAACACTGAATGCATGAAGGGATTGTCTCACTTAGCTGTCATGTGGAGAGTGTTTTCCTTCTGATTGTTCCAAAAACTTTAAACTGAATCAATAGAATGCTGGAAATGATTGCTGCAGCTCTTTGGATTCATAGTTGAGGGCTTTTAAGAATTACTTTTTTTGGTTTTATGAATGCTGGAGGTAAGTTATATTTCTCAAGGTGCTCTTTTGTTTTAAAAGATAGAGGAAGTTTAAGGAAGAAAGGCTGTCTGTACATTGTAATTCAAAAAGTAGCCAGATGCTGTTGATGTTCTACTTAATGTATAATATCTCTGACCTCACAGACCATTTATATGGCAGTTGTACCTGTGTGCCAAGATGATGCAAACCTCTATAGTACAACTTCTAGGGTTGAAAATTTACATGCAAAGTTAAGAAATGAAGTTTATGGGACTCACAAAAGCTATCAGTGTCCTGATGTGCTTGTATTTGGCATTACAATCCATGATAAAATATTTTAAATAAGGCATGATGTGGCCTAGCTATAGTTGCTGTGGAAACCATACAATTCAATTTCCTCCTGTGCACATAAAAACTGAACTAAGTACTCCTCATTTTTCTCTCTTCATTTAAGCTGTTTCCCATATTCATTCCAAAGCGGAGTACTGTTATTTGGACTCTGCAAGTGGCACAGCATTTGTGTCCAAATGTTTGTGTCCAACAGCCAAACAGGTCTGTGCTTTCATGAAGTTAATTGCATGCACACTGTTCAGTGTCCAGTTGATGTGCAGAAATTGCTTGGTGTCATTCTTTCTTTGTCTCACTTAAGAATTTTCAGTTTGCTCCCTACAGAAAATCCATAGAAGCTGCTTGTGGTCATTTGGTTTTATGCTTCATTTCTGTTTCATTTCCTGTATATAGTTGGGAGAATCGTAGGGGGAAGTACGTGTTGGTTTTGCTTGGCTTTTTTTGTAAAAAGCAAGACAGACTTACTTCCTTTTGATCTTTTTCAGCCCTCTGTGTACGAACTGGTAAGGCAGCCTAATTTTGCCAGTTTGTCCATTATTGTGGAAGATTTCGTGAAAGATTCTGGAGCTACGTTTAGTGGTATGTCACTCTTCTTGTCCAGGACTTCACGTTTCGTGGCTGGGTTTTGGAAATGAATGTTTGTGTGCCAATTTTACACAGCTGAACAGGACTCTGACAGGATCTCTCATCTTGCATTCCCATTTCGTGGATATAAACAAATACCCTAGTGGATTAGAAATGATGAGTGTTTTAAGAATAAATGCCATGAAATACTGTGTGTGGAGAAGTAGGGCAGTATGGTACAGCACGCTGATCTCTGTGGTTGTCCACGCATACTCTTTTACCCCATGATAAACATGAGGCTGCTTGTTCTGCTGTGAAGGAAGAACATGTGCTGCAGGGAAGGGTGTGTGCAGGAGAGTTGCCATCCATCTGCAGATGCACAGCCCATACCTGCAGGGGAATGTCTCTACGTAGGTAGTGTGCTGCAGCTGCTTCCTTGCTGTGTGGCAGGGAGCATGTGCTCTGCCGGGAGAGGTTAAGTTCTGGTTTTTGGGGTTGTCTTTTAAGCAAATGCTTCATTATTTAAAGCTGGAGGCACTATACTGAGTTTTTTTGGTTGGTCTGATCAGTTGTCTTTAACCATCAAGTATTTTACTCGTAGCTAGATCTGGTTTTCTAGTATTTTCTTGTTTCATTACTTGTAATTTCATTAATTATTATTAGTCAGAATGTAGAAGTTTGACTTTGAACTGCAAAATCTGAAGTTCTGCCCTGTGTGAGAAACTAAATCCATTAAAGCACAAAAATGTCACTTTTTCCCTAGATTATTTCTGGATGTGCAGGGAAAAGTGCCACTTTCCTTCACATGCTGCTTTCTTGCAATACTCAAGAGCTACAGGAGGAATTAAATAATAAGCTATAAATGGGTCTGTTCAGTTGCAGCTGTCATTCAGTCTGCTATTTTGTTAGGCAATTTTTTAGAATCTGTCCTTAAAGAGAACAATGAGATGCCCGTGGTATTTAAGTCATCCTTTATTTAAGAGTAGTGCCACCCATTGAACTGATACAATTTGAAATGGCCAGATTAGAGATCACACACATGGTATGGATAGGAAACAGAATCAGGCTCCTAATGCCATGCATCTATTTTTCACTAAGAAGAAATGCCACTGTCTTACAAAATTGCTGTATATTCTTTGCTTAATCCTCTTCCATCCATGCTGCTGTCAGCCTGTTTTGTGTTTAAATGGCATCTTTATGCTTTTCGAATGAGCTGCTGCCGCCACCTTCTGCATAATGGGTTCAGTACTGACAGTTTAAAAGCTGGTGTCTGTGGTACTTGTTATGTC
Organism: Phoebastria nigripes; assembly: GCA_035582835.1. Lineage (NCBI taxonomy): Eukaryota > Metazoa > Chordata > Aves > Procellariiformes > Diomedeidae > Phoebastria > Phoebastria nigripes. The sequence goes on along the minus strand of JAYKAV010000433.1, from coordinate 1,264,192 downwards.
ACGTATGCTTGGTTGCAGTGGTACTGACAAATTAAGCAAGAAGAAGAAAAGCCTGTGGGGTTTGAAGGCACTTAGTCTGTATTTAGACAGTCAGTGGCTGGGAGAGGGAGAAGAAAATAAGGGTTGTTCACTACTGACAAAATAATGGTTCTATCTGGAATGAGGTGACTTAAAAATACTGATTAGAGTTCTGAACAATTGCTGGCAGATATTAACATGTCAGGCTATTATAACTGGCCAGAAAATAAGTATTTTCCTGCAGGCTCTTTAGCATGGTGATTACAACTTTCTTGTCTTATATGAGTTCATATTGTATCGCAGGGTAATTACAACTTTAAAATATATACTTTGACATTTTTATTATGAAAATCTCTTGATATATGCACTTTACCTATCTGGTGTTAATTGAATCAAGGGACCTGTCCTGCTGTCCTTTCAGAGAAGGACTTTCTAGTGAAATTGTTTCAGGATTGGGGGCTCAAGATTGTCCCTGTCTGTGGGGGTTATAGATCAGCGTGTCAGTCGCCCAGCAAATCTGTCTGGTCAAAATGGTTATCTTCTGTGTTAGTTCTATCAGAGATGTGATAGTGAAACTGAAGTAGTGTCCACAAACACAATGCTTGTTGCTTTTTCTCCTTTATTTAGCCAGCAATCCGGATGCTGTACATGTTGTGCTGGACAGGCACCTGGTGACAGGACAGAATGAGAATTCCACTCTTCCTGCAGTCCAGAATCTTCTTATTCTTTGCAATGTCAGGTGAGGCAATATGGGAGATAAGAACTAGGAACAGACAGTGGTGAGCATCTTTTAGTTTCAGGACTATTGTCCCCCAAAATAATTTTTTTGCCTAGGTTAACTGCTGAAGTGCATGTCATCTTTGTTTGATCTAGCTATTCAGTCAGTTATATCTTTAAATCATCACAAATGCTTTTTACCAAAAAAAAAAGTAAAATGGGCTGGGAAATGGACAGTGATCTATCAGGACTGGTAAAGTAAAATGCAGGATAGGCTTCACTAAGCATTTCTGTTAAGAGAAACATCTCTTGTGTGTTGTTCTTTGTGATTTGGCAAGTTAGCCTTTAGTCAGCTATGTTTTAGGATTCTGGGAATGAACAGACCTAATTTCTTTGGTAATGGCCTGGCTGTTTCACTGTCTTTCATCTTGTCAGATAGAAGAACACGTATAAATAACCACAAAAATCTTCTTTTGTTCAGGTGAATGTGTGTTAGAAGTCCTTTCCTGGCTGTGGACTAACAGGTCGTGTCATGTTTGGATGTGTTTCATTCAGCAGGAAATGAAGGAGCAGGTCTCTTTGCAAATAGGATGGATGAAGAGCCAGCAGGCTAAGGATTTTCTTGTCTGTTAACTGGATAAAGCATCCCTCTAAAATTTGTCCTGGACTATGAAGTGACTGTGACAGTGAAGTGGCAATGTCAGGTTTTGCATATATAGAATGGATGAAGGTTGTGAATAAGAAAACTTTGAAGTGCATCATGCAACTATGAAACCACCTTGCATTTTTGTTGCTACATCTTTTTTCACTGCTTCTCTCTAGACCCTTAATTTACAGATGGGGGGAACTGTCTTTTTAAAAAAAAAGTTGGTGCTATGAATACAAATTGCTGAAGCTGAAGACCTTGCTCTAGGTTGATGTTACACTGATTGTTAGTAACTGCCCCAAAGAGCACTTGGAACTCTGTGAACCTTCTGGTGTTTGTTTCAAATATCAAAATCTACACCTAGAGCTTAATTGAAATGCACTTTCAGATGCGTTCTCACCTTTCTTTTGGTAGGTCATAAAGTTACTGTCTGAACTCTGAATGTGTCTGGGACACTTGAATATACTTGGAATAGGGTGGAAAATGCTTAGCTAAACTCTGAATAAGGCAGAACCAGTTGTTTGAAGGCAGCTCACTGTGGCAATACTGTTAGCATAATGTGCCCTTGTTTTCTTCCTTGTCTGTTCACATTATTTGACTTCTGTTTAAAATGTTTGCTCAGCTGTTTTTTAAATGGTCTTCTAACTGGTTATCTGCTCTCCTTTGAGGTCCTTGTGTTATGATTTTTGTTCTATTTGAAATTTTTGAAATATTTCTCTCTGGCAAGTACATTGTTGTTGTCTCTAGCTGCCTACATTTTTTTTTCTTTGTCCACAAAATTCCAGCAAATGTGGATCACATCTTCTGAGGAACCAGCTGTAAGATGAAATCTGGCCTTCTCTAAAGTTGAGCATGGAAAGGAATAATCAGACTGACAATATTTTTTGCTGTTGCAGGCTCAAACATACTAAATACATGGGAAAGTAGACAGGTTAGCATTCTTCCTTCACTCTTGGAACTGAGGGCAACATTTCTGCAGTGCTCTGAGGGAAAGGACCTTTGTGGTTGCATTTTTTTTTTCTCTTAACAGGATAATACGATATATTGGTTATAACCAGTCATCAAGCAGGGTAATTTTATGCCTTTTCTGTAGAAATTCAGTTTTTTAGTTCTGTCTTAAGAATTCAGTGTGATTATCTTTTTTAAAAAAAAAAAAAAAAATCTGCTATGGTCCGAGTCTTCTACTGGTATATTCTGGAGCCCAGCTTACACATTTTTGGCTTTGATAGAAATTAAAATTAGAATTTGAAATTAAAATTGGGCTTTGATAGAAATTAAACTATGAAATAGCTTTAACTTAAATCCTCATTCCTGACAAGTTGTCTTAGGGATTTGTTGACCTCTGTTGCCATCAGGGCATACTTTCCATCTGGATTTCTAGTGGGCTGTCTGTTGAAATGATGTGGAAAGTTTTTTGTACTTGTACTGCAGTAGTATTTGGAATTGGGGTCATTGTGTTGAACACTGTGCACCTACAGCAAGGAGACACTCTCTGTCACCAAAAGCTTTATTTAAATAGAGGAGGTGAAACTTCATGCCCTAGTCTCCACTGATTGCCTGAGCAGGGGACTTAGCGGGGCTGGAGTCAGGTAATAGGGGTCCTGGAGGAGGTGGGTGCAATTTATGTGGCTTCTAAGGTGAGGGAGCTTTGCCACACCTGATCTAACCCCTGAATGCAGCTGCAAAGCAAAGTCTTGTTTCTGAAGTGGGAGTCTGAGAGGCTACAAGTCTGTATTACCTTTGAGATTGTGCTTCCATGTGATTCTGTCAAAATCACTAGACCTTCCATTGCCTGCCTGCAAAAATAGAGTATCACTGTCTACCCTGTGTTCCGTTTTCATTCCTTATTTGTGAAGTTCTGTCCAGGCTCATCGATAAGCTGCCAGATGAACAAACAGTATTCAGACCACTACAGGCTTTGATCAATTCTCCGTTGTACTATTTTCCTTATTTTGTGGCAGCCAAGACCTGTTGGAACTGCTTTGCGCCTGTATCAGGAAGTACACTGATATACAAAGTACACTGCCTTTAGATTTTTTAACACTTCCTTGTTCTTCCCATATGGGAGCAGATAAAGAGGAGTTAACTGTGTGTATCTTCGTTCTTTCACATCACATGTCCGTTTCTATCTCCTCAGCAATCTAAACAGTCCCCAGTGTTGAAGCTGCTCTTGCAAAATAGAGGGAGAATTGCATGATCCAGCAGAAAGTGGCTGGAGATGTGATGTGTGCAGATGTGTGTGCCTACAGTTTTCTGATGAGATTGATGAGGAGAGAAGGATGCTGGCTGTGTGGATGTGGCTGAACTTCTAGCAACAAAGCAAAGTGACTTTGGTAAAACAACCCTCTCGTGTGGCTGGTGGGCTAGCATTGTGCCATCTTTAGAAATTACACTGGCAAATTGTGAGCATCAGTGATGATAGCTTTTCTAAGTTCTCATACGGTATGACCGATTTTAGCCAAGGATTGGAAAAAATGATTCTAAAACTGTGGGAAAAGAAGATAAAGTAGAAAATATGTGAAGCTGTTTAATGTCATGCCAGATACATTCAGGAAAGTTTTATTCTGTTTATTCTGAGGGTGTGTTATGTCTGGATTAAAATGTGAAGGCAGTATCCGTAATTTTTGCTTGTTATCGTTTGACTTCTTTTCTTTACCATGTGCGTACAGAATTAATTGCACTCTTAGTCAAGAATGACTTATAGAGAGTTTATGACCTTTCATAAGTTTTTTTCATTTAGTTCTTGATTTTGGAAAAGCTTTCAATACAGCAGTAAACCTCTTGACTCCACAAAAATTTGCAACAACACATCTGGCTATTTCTATTACTCCTATTTATTTTGAAACTAAAAGCATCAGGGTTGAAGTACAGGCTACAAAGGCAACAGCATGTCTATAGCTTGGGGTACTGTAGCATACTCCCATGCTTTAGTTCCATGTTAATTTTGTTCTACAAATGTAACTCTTGATATATTTTGTTGTTTTTATCTTTTGCTTAAAAGGTATTTACATCAACTAAAATAACGAAGTGAGATTACAGAAAGAGTAATGATTTTTGGATAAGTCTTGCATTTTAAACTTCGTATGTGAAGAATTTGAATACCTTGGTTTGTATCTTCTGTACCTTGTGTGCTGTGCTTCCTTCCTGGTCAAACTGAGAAGCAGGCCAGTGAAGCATCACATCCCAGGCATCTGAGCAGTGATATTTCTCCTGAGTTTGTTTTCCAGCACTTGACTTAAAATGGCATGCCTTAAAATGGCATGTATTCTCCTCTCCCTGGTTGTAAGAATACAGCATGCTCAAACTGCTCAGTGGCCCAATTTTAAATACTTTTCTTACCTGATTATATATAACAAGACTGTGACAAATAACAGCAGCTGGGTTTTTGGGGGGGCATTAGCATAGATGAGAAATGTTGCTTCTTGTTGCCTTGTGCCTGTTGACCTTTATCAGTCTCTTAGCTTGTGGTATAGTTAGTGTTGTCTCTGCTTCACCACCATGCATGCTAATCTTTAGCTTAAAGTTAATTTGAATGAGCTTAAAGTTAATTTGAATGTAAAGATACGTGTTTATGATCCATCTAGTGATGTGGGTTAGAAATGATGTATAACTGACTTGAACTGGTCAGAAATCAGCTAGAGGCAGTATCAGGAGTCCTCAAAACATGCCAGCTCTTGACATACTCATTTAGCACGTGTTCTGCAGTGTGATGGTTTTCCCCTCTATTTGGCTTGAGTGTAGCAATTTGAACACTGCAGGGAGGACGAGCTTTTGGCAATGCTTGCAAATGCTTGGTGTTTTGCTGTCTTTGTGATCAGTTGTTTATAGAGGATTCTGGCATTTAAACCACATGACAGGTCCTTTTGTCCCAAAGCCAGAAACTGCTTCTCAAACAAATTGAAACCTTCAAATTCTGGAGATTTTCAACCCACACAAATCCTGATTGTTTCAGTGTTGTGCTCTGGAGTGCTTGGTGCTTTGGTCCTAGGGATGTTATCAGCCAGGCTTATTTCCTTAGAAATCTGTCTGTTCCTGGTAACATCCAGCTACTGATATTTTTTTTTTATTTAGGGAACCACACACATGAAGAGTGTTACATCTTGTCTGGGCTTAATGCATGGGAGCATATTCTATATTTTCCTCTGATGTTCTTATGGGCAGACATTGAAGTATCTGCCAGAAGTGTCAGAGTGCCTCTGCAATACATAGAGCAGAAACACTTGTGGGATGAATCCAAAGGGACAAGGGGCTTTATCAGATGATTTATCCCTAGGATAATCTTTACAGCAGTTGGCTCATAGCTGTAAAGAAACATTTCTGTATTGCACCCCCACAAAGGATTTCTTCACCAACAAGACAACACATATCAGTGTGCATCCCAGCACCACACTCACCACTAAAGCTGTGTAGTTGGTCCCTGCAGGGAAGAAAGGAAAGGTAGAGAACATCTTCAAGGTAATAGGAGCTTTTACTGGCAGTTTTACGCGTAAGTTGTGAAGAGGGATGCTCAAAACACTTAAACACAAAACATTTGCAAACTGATGCAGCAGTTGGAGTGAGCCCCAAGACCCGCTTGTGGGTGTGATCTCAATTTTGATACTCTTTACATTTTAATTCAATTTAAGTTTTGGCTGTAACAATAATGAAAAGGTCTTTCTAGTTTGACTAACCTAATGTTTACAGGGCAAAAGAGATTGAGTGATGTGAAAGGAGATGAAGAATGGCCAAATCCCCAACAGCTTGGGCTTTGATCATGAGTCTCCTGTGCTACCATACCTCTCCTATAGCTTTATACTGTAGCTGCAGTCAGTGGAGGTAGCTTAGATCCTCTGAATCCAGAGGTGTCAGAGACAATTTGGGCACTCAGCTGTTCTGATGAAGGGAAGTGTTGTCTCTTCAGAACACTTAACAAAGCATTTGCTTGTTTTAAGGGATCCCTTACAGGATGTTTGAACTCAGTCCTTGTTGCTGTCTACAGCTAATGGTTGTTAGTCATACTAGTGTTCCATTAGTGTATTAAAATGTTTAAATAAGATTCTTTTCCTGGTGTTTCCACAGTATAATCTTTAAAAAAAAAAAAAAAAAAATTGAGCTTTTTGCTTTATTGATCTTAGGTGCTGTGTGATAAGCTCTGCCATTTGATTCTGGGTATCAGAGTGCTTTTCTGTTTAAACTGACTTCTGTTGCTGATGGAACAGCCCTTCTGGCTTTGTACCAAAAGGTTGTCCGCTTTCCTTAGTGTGGACTACTGTCAGCGCTGAGCTCCCTTGTAGGCTGTTGCAGCCGCAGCAGTGACAATTAACTGAGAATCATTGGGCTTTGCTTGTGTGCTTGCCCGAAGCAGTGAGCCAAATGGGGTAATCCACAACTCTGCAAGAAATTACCTGGCTGCTGCACCTCACACCACTGTCCCAGAAGGCTACACCCAGTGTATCGTGTCCTCTGTAGTGCTAGAGTGTTCTCTACAGGAAAATGTTTTAACACTAGCAAGAGATAAAAGGAGCCTTTTGTCAAATGCAGACTTGTAGGTCTGTAGGGCATTTCATTTCAGCTTGAGGGTCAGTGTGTTCCCTCTGTTCCTCTGTCTGGGATCTCTGTGTTGTCCCCTAGGATGCAGAAGACAGTGTCAAAAGCTGACCTGTCATCCTGCTGGGACTAGGCAGCCAGGAACACTGGGGCACTACTTCCTCCTCTGTAATGCCAATGTGTCAAAACAAGTATCAGAATAAATGGAAATGACTCTGATCCTGATTTGCTTTAAAATTTCAAATGGTACCTATCAGATACTGTCTGGCTTGCTTAATGTAGTCTGTAATAGCCTGTGCTGGCTGTATTTGATAGTCCTTATAAATGAATCTCTAAGGACTAATTTTAAAGTGGAATTCTATGTTGGGAGGCTGAAAATAAATTAATGTACTTACTATGTCAGTTTTGTGGACCCTAGTGGCTGTTTTCCCAATGGCTCTGCTCTCCTGTACCTCTCCTCTTGCACCCTTGTTTCAAGAATACAGGAGGTACTGAGAGCAACTGCATGTCTCCCTTAGTGCATTGCGTCATGGAATGCAAGAGGGAGCTGAAAGATGAAGGAAAAGCTTCCCCCTGCCTCAAGCTTTTTGTGTTTGCATAGAGCTGGATGTTGAAATTAGAGAGCTGCTGCCACAAGGGAAGGTTGATAACTTGGCATTTGTGCTCATCAGTTAGTTGCTGCTCTGTGAATCTTGGAAAGGAAGAGGTGCCGTGGGACGTTGCAGCCTCCCCACGAGGTGGTGGTACTGTTCTACAGACCTTCGCGTTCCTCCTCAGCTGCTGGTGAACTCCATCCCTGAACACCAAGTGCAAAGATGTTCCTTTCCTCTTGTGAATTCCCGAGGAAGGGCCTGACACTTCTGTGTACCTGTGCCGGGCAGGTGGGCTGCAGCTGAAAGAGGGAAAAACCTGGGATGCTACCCAGGGCAACAGTAGCACAAAATGCATATTAACACAGGGTTATATACACTAAGCTGTAAGCAAAGCTATTCCTGTGGCTTCCCAGTAATCTGTGACCATAGGGTCTGTTCTTTCCCATGCTGCTTCTTTTCTTAGGAAGATGAGGGCAGCATAGTTAGAAATCTTGTCATGAAAGCTTCAATCCTTTGTCATCTCCTAAAACACCACACGCTAATGCTACCCTGTGTGCTTTCCTTAGAAATTATCCCTCCTCAGCATTGCCTGTTGCTAAACCCTCTTTCTCCCCAAAGGTCTCCACTTTGCAGTTTTTCTCTGTGTAAAGCCAAGGGCCAACCCTGAATTGTAGCAGATTCTTTTAAGTTGTTCATTTCTAATCTTGAACAACTGAGTGAAATTTAAATAGGTGTGCTGCCACTGAAGGTGCGTTTGAGCCTGTGGAGTTGCTCTGGTCTCTTGATCTCCTAGATCAAACGCCAGCAATATAAACTAGAGTCACGATTCCCTGGGAATAAGAGGGAGACTGCTCAGGTGCTGTGGAGGTGAAGTGGAATTCCTAGCTTAGGCACAACATCCCTAGCCATTAGTGCAATGTAATGCCAGTCTGAGTATCAGACTGCATCTGAGTGATGTGAACTGTAGCAAGATGAGAGTCCCCTCTGTTTTCTAGAAATCCTACATTTCCTTAGGCAAAACTGTGCCTGGAGGGTGCTGTGATTATGTGGATTTCACAGGACAAATGGGAGACCCCTTTGCAAATACTCACTTTGCACTATCCAAATACATCTGAGCTCAGACTGTAACCTAGATCCCAGAGGTAAAGCAAAAACAAAGTCAAAAAAACAAAGGTCAGATCATAAGCTTCCTTCAATTACCCTGAAATCAAAATTGAGCAGCAGAGCCCACAGTGGCCTCTAACAATCCTCACCCTGACAGCATAGTGGTCATTAAACACACAGAAGCCTGACGGGGCCTCCTGCAGTTGCTGTTTTCCCAGGAGATGTTCACAGATGCTGTGGGGATATCCTCTGTGTGCAACCCTGAGGGACTCAGGACCTGCAAGTCCCTTATCCTGCAGAAAGGCAAGAAAAGAGTGTTGGATGCTGAGGGTCATGGTGTGCTCACATCAGAGCTGGACTCCTGCATGGACCACAAAAGCAAACCAGCCCTGCCATTGGGTTAGAGTCATGAATTGCTTGCCCTTTCTTTGCTTTCTGAATGGTGGAGGGGTTTTACTTCTTTTCCCAGCAGAAGAGAAATTTTCTCTTCAAATACAAATGCTGGATCATACAATTTCTGTATAAGGTTTCCCAGACTTCCAGGCTAAAGCCATGAGGCCCAGCAGCCCTGTAGAGAGCAACTGGAAAAGATGGAGCCTGACCCTGCCTCCTTTCCAGGCAGCAGCCAGTCCTGCCTGGATGAGCCATCAAGTCCCCAGGGTGGGAAACACCATCAAACTTAAACCTGATCATTGCTACTGATGATGTGTTTGAAAGAGCAAAAGAGACAGAAGGAGACCAAGCAGCAGTTGCCAATCGGATGAAGGGCTGACAGCATGGCTAATGCACATATAATAGCAGTTACAGGCTGTTAGGCCCGTGGATATCTGGGGAGACTCCTAATGCCTTTTGAAGACAATTGGTGCTGATCCTGCATTTTATGATAGAATGTTTTGTGGTATTACTGCAGCTGAGGGCCTGACACTGTGCAGGTGGCAAGTGGTGCATGATTAGTCCCTTTCCAGGCTTAGTGAAAGCATGCTGCTGGAGCTGGTTCGATCACCTTTCTCTTGCGTTGGCAGATACCACTGTAAAAGAGAACTCTTCATATGGCAGGAGGCTGATCCTTTCCCCATTGTCTGGGGCTGGGCTGAGAAATGCAGGTCTTCTGATCCCAAAAAAGCAGTCCTCCACTGGCTTTTCCACCGGAAAGCAAAGCACAAAGGGTGTTTTCTTAGGGCTGTTTCCTTTGCTTTGTGGAGATCTTCCTCAGCAGCTGCTGGCCATGGTTGGAGGCAGGACGCTACGCTAAATGGATCTACAGTCTGACCGGTTTGGCTGTTTTTAAGAAGGAGCAAGAGAGATGCATATCACTTAGGCTATATTGAAGCCTGAGCTGTTGTTCATAGTTATTAATGATAATAACAAGGAGGTTTCTATTTCAGCTATTTTAATAAGTAACTTTCCCAGGATCCTGTAGTTAACCTAGTAGAGGCTGATTTTTTTTTTTTTTTCCCCCCAAGCCATGGCACCGTTTTCTTATATAAAAGCAGACTTTTGTGATTTTTTGCTTCTACGCAAATTGTGTGACATAACAACTGAATGTCCTTGAGGATACATTTACCTGTTCAAGTGAACTGCAGAGGAACGGAGCTCAGAGCTTTGCTCCGTTTTGCTCCTGAAGCGTTGTATGGATGGATCTCCTGCATCCAAGGCTCGGCTCTCAGGGTCAATGTTTGCCTTGGAAATCCTCAGCTCTTGGTTCCACGGGATATGTCCCTTCCAAGTCCATCCCATCCTACGTCAGACCACAGCCTTCCCGAACCAGGAGGAAGACAGAGCTGAAGCACAGGCTTGGCCTCTAGATGTCAGCTGGGAAATCATGAGAGTCTGAGCAGCCTGCCTCAAAGAGAGTTAGCTTTCACGATAACAGATGAGAAGGATTTTACTTGCCAACGAAGGTATGCAATACGGAAAAAAACAATAATGCAGTACAGATACAGCAAATTCATGAGCTATGTGAAATTAAATTTATGCAAAACATATGAAAAGAGAATGAAAAGAGAAACAAAAGTAAAAAGGAGAATACTGGTGTTCTTTCAGACAATCATTAGTGTTGATCTAAGGAGAAATTATCTAGGAGGACAAAACCTATCTGGTATGGCTCAGTTTCAAGATGGGTTTGGGTATCCTCGGGGGAAGCCTCTACATGTACGTTGGTTCAAGGAGAGAGAGGAATGGTGGTGCTGCCAAATCTCTGTTCTGTTTTTTTCCAATATAAAAGTAGTTAAATCTGTATAAAATAACTGGGCAGAATCATATCATAAGGTAAAAATTATATTCCATGGCTCCTCAGAGCTCAGCAGTTTCTTCACACCTTTTGCCCTTGGACTGGCTGCTTTACCTGGCTTGTCCCTCCAAACCTTCCTGATCCTTTTACTTCCACATAAGCTACAGTAAAGCTAAGTTGATCTGAGCTGCCAGTGGATTAATAGTTACTTGTATAGACTTAAACTACTAATTATATCTAATCCTATTGTAACAGTTATCGTATGCTATTTCCTATATTATCTGATGCTAAATATTATTTATAGGTCTATTCAGGCTGCATGGTAGATCTGAAACTGTGAGCCATATGCTTTGATTTTAATCCCCGATGCCTCAAGCCATGCTGTGGGCTGGAGCAGTGGTTCATGGGGCTCAGCCTCGTTGCAGAGCCCCGTTTGGCATCGGGATGAGAGCAGGAGGCCCCGAGCCTGGCCAGTTCCTGGCAAGGGACAGCCCTAATGTACTGCTGAAGTGTTGGGTGCCTGCAGTTGGGCGTCTCTTCAGTGCAAGGACTGTATTTTTTTAATACATGTGTGTCAGGAGCCCTTACAACAAGGGTCATAGCTCTTACCTTAAGCTATGTACCTTAAGGAATGAATAATAAAATGTGCCATAGGGAGACCAGAGCTGAGCTTGGGATTATCTGTCTTCTATTTTTTTAAATTAATTTGCTACAAATTGCACTTGTGTCGAACACATTTTCCACAGCTTTGTACTGAATATGACAAACTTTTTTAGCTAAGAAGCAGCAAAATCACTGAAACTGGTTATTTCACATTTTCTTTTTGAAATATGCCTAATATATATTTTTAAAGGCTGCAGAAAAAGCCAGGAGACAAAATGTTGCGTTTGACCCCAAATAAAAGGTATTTCAGCTTTTTACTTCCATTTATCCTGCTTCTCATAAGTCCTAAATTCATTTGTTTCATGATTTGCATGTTTTGTGCGTGTGTGTATCAATTCTGTGAGCAAACGAGAAATAATTTACTTGCCGGCTGTATTCTGTGCTCCCAAGCTAAACTGTCTGCACGGTCTGTTTAAAAAAAAGTTTGCTTTCTCCTGGGGGTTTGTTTTCTTAATATTTCTGCCACTTATTTCCTTGCCTGAGAATGACAATGAAAATAAGAGGAGTTCAAAATGTCCATTTAGATCACTTGCTGAGCTTTGAATACAGTCTGCTGTTGTTGGAGGCGCTGATATTTTAATGAATGTTTTTCTCTTGCAGGAATACTCTGGGATTCTGATATGTACCAAGATCTCTGATGGCAGGCACTACTCGCACAGAAACTTACAGGATCCTGCTGCGTAGGCAAGACCCACACGTATGGGGAGATACAGCACTGTTTCCTCTTGGAATCTGGGAACGGAGGATGGAAAGAACGTCCTTTTCTAGCCTGGTATGCCAGCAGACTCATGGGGTGTATTTGCACTCTCCCTGCAGTTGCAGGAGGTGTCCATGAACTCAGATGTGGGCTTGCCCGAGGGTGGCCTTCCCACCATCGCTCGCCCATGCGTTATCGGCATGGTTGCTCAACCAGTCCCCGCTCAAGTCAGGCCTGGCCCCGCTCAGCCCAACCCAGAGAAATTCCTGCTTTGTTTGAAGTGTGGGGTCTCTCTCCCTGACCGCCTCAGAGAGCAAACTACAACCTTAGGTGTACGTGCAGTTTGTAGCACTCTGTGGCCTTAACCTAGGCTCTGGCGCTTAGAATACAAACACCTGGAGGAAGCATACTGCAGAAGTTTGCCCCGTGAGGAAGGGGGCTGATGGCAGCCCTCTGTGCTGGCTGGGGAAGCCCAGGTGAACCCTGTCTCGTGGGGAGGGCCTGGTAATTGGGCTCAGGTGTAGAGCAGGTGGTAAAGGGAGACTTTCCAAGGGGTTGGAAAGGTTTAGCCTTTGTGGCTGGAAGGATTACTGGCTCTGGGTGCATTTAATAAAGTGCAAGGGCATTTTTAAGTCAGATTTTAAAGTGTATGTATTGGTTCTTTGGAATTTACACACACGTATTTTCCCCTACTTGCTGAGTGCAAGCTTGTCCTTGTGACTGTGATAGCTAAAAACCTTTCTGGGAGACCACAGACATCTCCTGCTCCCAATTTCTTAATCTGAGGAGGTATGGAGATCTGGGAAGCCACTAGAAGGAGTCTGTAAGATGGGCTCAGATGGGATCCTGGGAGAGATCTCTTCATCTCCTGAAGAGAGATGAAGTTGAGGAAGAATTATGGGGTAAAGGTGCTCTGTGTGACCGGATAAACAGGTGTATAGGCTGAAGGTTTATGTGGTTGTTGGGTTTTTGCTCCATTTCAGAATGGATGTGGACTTTGTGACTTAGCCACGTACACCAGTCACCTCAAAACATCTAGCCTGTGCCAAAGAGAAAAAGCCCCAGTGCTGAAATGGGAAACTGCCGCTGCTACCGGAGCAGGTAAGGGATCCTATGACAGTGAACATTTTAAGCATAACTTGTTCATCTGCCCCCTCAGCTCTTGAGGGGACCGTGTGTCTATAGCTAAGCAGAGTCAGGTTTGACCGTTACTGAGGCACCTTTTCCTGCCTCCCCTTTCACTGCAGTATTTTATTGTCTCTTGAGCAACTTTTGGAGTGCTTCAGAGTTATTTTTGAACCCCATGGTGTTACTGACCCTGGCCAGCTGTGTCCCAGCTGTGTGATGTGACAGATCCCGTGGCTCTGCTGGTGGTGTGAGGGTGCAAGGTGCTTGCCTCATCCAGGAGGAGGAAGGCGGGGTATTTCTTGCAGAGGCTCAAAGCCTCTGACCGCCCAGCTTCACAGCAGCAAATTCTGTGTGTCTGAATTCCCACCTTGCCGTGGTGCAAGGCTTGTTGCTCACAGAGACGTGTGGTGTTATCAGCTTAGCAGGGCTCGGGACACACGATTCCAGAGCAGAAAGCTTTTGCTGGGCTCTTCATTCCCCAAGTGACCAACTTTGATCTGTTGGTATTTTAGGGCTGACTGGGAGATATTTTTAGAAAAACAGTTGGTTTCCTTTTGATTGAGAAAACTCCAGAACAAAGAGGCTTTGGGGAAAGTGGAAGGGCAGCAATTTGCCAGACAGACCTCGCCTAGAAAAGACCAGTCCAGCACATTTGTCACTTTGAGCTACCAGTTACCTGTGTGACAGTAAGGAAGTAGGTACCCTCTTCTAAGACTTTCCTGCATTCTCATCCCATGACAGTTCATCCCTGTCACTGACAGGGTTTTTGTCCTAGTAATCATACCAAAATCCAGGATGTGAGACACGATATAAAATATGACGTATACACATGATGGCATTTGCATTTCGAAGTCTATTGGTGTGTACTAGCAACCTACATAGGGGCTTTGATTAAGCAATGGGTCCCTAATGCCTTATGCTTGGAGAAGTCTAAGGAGTCTCTGTTGGACTTCTCTTACAGTAAGAGGGAAAGATGCAAAATAGGTTCAACTGAGAAGGGACCCACCTGGGTTGTCTCCTCACAGGAGGAGGACTCTAGGCTAAAAGAGGATCCCAGGAATGAGAGGCACATAGGGAATGTGTTTCCCAAGGGCAGCAGGATTATCCACAAAGACCAGGCACCTTCCAGGCATTTCCTGAGCTATTTGGTAGCCACAGAGATCAAGGACACAGCTTTCAGATGGGAATGACTTGATTGCTGAGCAAAGTGCAGGATGGAGGGGTCTGGCAGGTGAGCTTATGTTGATGGCTTCAATCCATGGACCAGAATAGCTGCTTCCTCCCCTCTGGGCTATTTAAGGGCTTGGAGTCAGCCTTTGCACAGAGGTCTTTGGGCTCCGATTGGTGCAACTCACACAACCTCAGTGGAGAAGGGAGGCTGGCAGTTTGCCAGGCGTGTGATGTTGTTAAATTGTAAATGAGAAAGGATCCAGACAGCTGCACTCCGCATTGCAGATCAGCAGAACAGTCAGAGAGCTGTCTGTGGTCATTATCAAAAGGCGGGCTAAAGATTCACAGATGGTGGAGGTGGTTCAGTTAGTGGTCATGTCCATGCATCTTTGTGGTGCTAGAGGAGAGTGCTAGGGAGGCAGCAGTGTCAGAAAAAAAACCCCAAAACCCACTTAAAAACTCTGTAGGGCACTTGGTAGGAACTGGGAGAAGATGGGCAGCTCTGAGGTGAATGAGTTTGGATTTTTTAATTTTCTTTTTTTAAGAAGAAAAGTAGTTTGCCAGAGGTGACTCCAAGTATTGCAGTGTGACACTGCACCTGGACACGTGAGTCACGCTTGTCTATGTAAGGGGCTGGCATCTTCAGGAGCTGGGTATCAGTCACTTGCTGACCTGTGGTGTGATGCTGTGAGTGCGCAAAAAGCAAATTTGCTGGTAATGGGGAAAAAAACATTTTTCAGGCAGTCTGAAAGGACAGCAACAGTCCACCTGCAGAATGTATAAGTCAGAGGGTAACCTTGGATTCCTTTGATTGTTGTCTGCTTCCTAGTTCTGTTTGAAAGGACTGCATCTTCATAAACATGTGGCTTCCCCACTTCTCAGGTCTTCCTGAGAAGATCTAATACAGAAGTGCTGTGAAATAGGAGAATACATACTCTGCAAGCAAAGTGGGAGGAAGGGGAATGGATTGCAAAGGGTTTTTGGAGCAGGATTAATCCTTAGATAACAGCCATCCATTTGGGCTGTAACCACCAGGTCGTGTTCCTAGGGCCAGTCTTGGTCCAGATGAAATGAGTTGGTTTTGGCTGTGAGAGAAGAAGCTTCTGTATCAAAGAACTACTGTCAAATCCAGCTACTTCTGGAATTGACCCTTTGTTAGTAGCAGCTAAAGCCTAGGACAGATGCAGGGAAGTGATTGTACATCAGATGCAGATGCACAGCTGAGCTGTTTCAAGAAACTGGCATGTAGCTCTCCATGTTCTTCTGCAGAAGACGTGTTGGTGCCGTAGGGCTATCTGACAGCACTGCATTACCTTGGAATTATTTTTTTTTTTAATGCCAAATAGGTACGAATCTTAGGAGAATGACTCAGCTAAAGGAGTCAACAAAAAGATTCCTGTTGATACCAGTGGGCTGGTAAATGCAAAGTTCAGACAGATGGTCCTTCTGTGTTGCATCTAGAATGAAGCTGGCATGAAGACTGACCAGCTGGGGTCAGTGCTAACTCAGGTAGCTTGGCTTCATGCAGCTTCTCTGCAGTATAATCATGCCTGAACCCTTCCACCTGTAAGAATGCAGTAGCAGCCTAAAATACCTCCTAATTCCTTTGCTAAGAAGTCAGGCATTAGGACATGCTTGCCTTGGTGTAAGACAAGCCGTGGCAGGCAGAGAATCATTCAGCTATCTAGGTGGAGTTATAGCCTGTAGAGAGGGTTATCACCTGTCAGTGAATGTGAGAAAGAAAGATCTGTTTTTCAGGGAGACCAGCAACAACTGCACAGACCTCTCTACACAGCAGTTTTGTATTTGCCACTTCTACAGCCCCAGATCTTCCTCTTCAGAATATGGGAAATACTTGAGCTCTTCATCAGTGACATTGTGTTTAATGTTCACAGTTTGCTAGATTAAGTAGGCTTGTTGCTGCGGGGAAATATTTTTGTCTGGCGGACGATCCCTGTCCTACCCTGTCATCTGTTCTGATTATTGTAATAGCAGTTTTTAGAAAACACGTTGAAGTGCCTGCTCATGAGTTGTGTTACTTTTCAGAAGTCATCTCTGATTGCTCTGGCTTGCCATGGGTCTCACTGGTCT
This sequence comes from Phoebastria nigripes, assembly GCA_035582835.1. Lineage (NCBI taxonomy): Eukaryota > Metazoa > Chordata > Aves > Procellariiformes > Diomedeidae > Phoebastria > Phoebastria nigripes. The sequence continues at coordinate 1,247,609 of JAYKAV010000433.1, read as the reverse complement.
ATCATCTCTGCAGCTGTCAGTCTCACAATGGTGCTGCACAGCTTTATTAAAGCTATCCCAGGGAAATGTAATTCTGGACTGGCTGAAAGCCTCATTCTCTTGTGTGAGGAAGTCATGACTTCATACTTTTGTAACTGTTAACAGTTGGAGCCAAACTTGCCTGTTCTGGAAATTGTGGTTTGCTAAGAAGCTAGACCTCTCCTCATCTCATATTCTGGAGCAGAAGACAGATGTTGAGAAAGCTAGATCCAAAGCAGAGAGCATACAGACTTGGAGCCTCTGCTGTACTGCTGTTCAGTTTCCTTTTCAGCAGGATACACATACTCCGTTAACAGTTTTTAATGACTATAGTGGTCTAAATCACAGTGCACACTCTGACTTGCAGTGGTAGGTCAGATGGCTGTGTGGCACCGTGTAGGGAGGTGGGGGCAGGGTAAAGCTTTTAATGCTAGCTTGACCTTTGGAAGGAAGGGAGAAAGGTCACCTCCCTCCAGACAGTTTGCTTTCTGCTGTGGCCTGCTTCTCACCATTAACTACACCTGTAGAGCAGAAGGGTCTAGATCAGTCCCCTGAGGTGGCTTCATTTCCCTCTGGTAGACTGGCACTGTTCCCAGCCCTCTGTGGGGCAGGTCCAGGGCAAGGCTGGGAGTGCAGCACCATGTAGACATGTCTGATATGGTTCTGTTATCAGACCTGCATCTGGTTTGTGAGCATACAGCCGGCTGTCACTGTGGCTGAAACAAGTTTCCAGGTTGTTATAGCAATGTCCTGACAATAGTGCTGCTGTGTCACACTGATGTTAGTGATCAATTGTTCCCTTGGCTTGTTTTTCTTGTATTATTCAAGCTGGATATAGCACGTGTGTATAAGTATTGTAGCCTCAGTGCTGCCTTTTTTCCTTTTTTTTTTAAGAGGTTAAGTTCAGGCAACTTTATCAGGAAACAATTGTTTGTGTCTACATATAAACAGGAACCTCTTAGAATCATAGAATCATTTAGGTTGGAAAGGACCTTTAAGATCATCGAGTCCAACTGTTAACCTAACAGTGCCAAGTCCACCACTAAACCATATCCCTGAGCACCACATCTACACCTCCAGGGATGGTGACTCCACCACTTCCCTGGGCAGCCTGTTCCAATGCTTGACAACCCTTTTGGTGAAGAAATTTTTCCTAATATCCAATCTAAACCTCCCCTGGTGCAACCTGAGGCCATTTCTTCTTGTCCTATCGCTTGTTCTTGTATACTCTTAATGGAACTGGACTTCCATAAACTAATAAGAGATATATTCAGTTGGTCTTAATGAAATACAGCATGGAATGTAATCACATGCATCCCAACTTAATAGAAAGCCCTGTAATTGGTAAGTGCTGCATTAGGATTAGGTCATTCCTGAGGAAGGCTGCCACAAAGCTCTTCCTCTTTCACAAAAGCAGCAGCTTAAGAACAATGAGGAAAGGAAGGGGTGATAGAACTTAAAGAAAAAAAACCCGAAAAAACAAAAAACACAAAAAAACCCAAACCCCCTCAGTTGTGGGGCAGGGTTGGCAGCAATCCCATGACTATTGCATAAAGAAAAGCAGTAACTCCTCCAAAGACAATATACAAGGCTCTAACAGATGATCTTGGGTTGTACCCACATGTTCACTCTGTCAGCTCAGATTAACCAATTGTCAAGTTATTTATTAACTGCTTGAGAGACTGAGTTACTTAATTTTAAAGTGTAGCCTTCAATAACATCAGGGGTAGTTGTAGCTTATGCCTGTGTTGTAATCGCAGTGGCATTCTCAGCTTCAATCAATTCCATGTTCTTGCTGTTACCTTGCTTTGGGCTCTTAGGCAAGTGGTAAACAAAACTGGTATTTGACAAAATCCCTAAAAATTGCTTGTGATACAGCTTTCACCCCCCTGTTAAAAAGCCTTGAAATGCTAATTATGATGGCATTCACTAGGTTTGCTGACCAGTAAGTCACTACTGCTGCCACCTTGGCTGCAGAAAGAGGACAGGAAGGGACTGGAGCCTAGTTGGTTTAGTAGATGTATATGTCTCATAAGAGTACTTGTGGGTTTTGTACCAAGAAGGGCTTTTGAAACCTGTGTCTTCTCTTTAGTCACAGTAAGACAGCATGAAAGACAAAACTGCTTTCTTAATGTGTTAGGAATATAGACTTAATTAGAAATTTAATATCAAATTTTAAAAAATTAAAATACTATGTCAGATGGCCCTTGCAGCAGTGAAATGAACACGTTACAAAGAAAGTCAGTGTTAATTTGCATGTATTGACAAAAGTGCCACAAAAATTTGAAATTCTATTTGTCCCTTTGCAAATTGATAAAAAAGCATGATACAGAAATCTATCCATACATAGCATAAGACGTTTACAGGTAAGACTTTTGTACATCCATTTAACCTCAGGTGATCCACTCATTCAGCCTTGACAACTCAGAAGAATTCTGATTTTTCTACTTTCCATTTTCAGCACTGAACATTCGCTCCTAGAAAGAGAGAAGTAAACATACAGCAGCTGAGTAAGAGTTTGGAACTGGACTGTGCTTTAGCAATGCAGGCTTAAGTCACTACCAAGTAGTTGTCAGTCAATAAGAACAAATGCCTAGATCAGGTATACTTGGTGTGTATTCCCCACCCTGCCAAAACACACAGCTCAATGAATCCCATTTGAAAGACTCTCCATAAACTGACAGAAAACTTTCACATGGCTTGGCTATACTCAGCGTATCTGCTCTTGGTGCCTCCTAGTGCCAAGTACAAGCATGACTTATTTCCAGCTCACTGTCTGAAGATTATTTGTGTGTCTTGTACCACTGCTGACAGATAATGAGTTTAGAATTAGACTTAAGGGACTTTTCACTTTGACAGTACTGTTATCTTGGTTAGCTGCCCGTCTAAACACTGCCTTGGGCCTCAAACAGCAGGTGTGGCTGTATACCTCTGGCACGAATTCTTTCTTGAGATGCAGTGAAGTTTACCAAGTTCACTTAATTTAGGTGGCCAGTTTGCTAGCTACCTGTCCTACATAACGTTTACCACCTGTATAAAAACCTGATTGGACTTGCTTACAGGTTCCTAATCCTTAGCCATACCACAAGGAACTGTGGGTTAGCTGCAGTACTTGGGAGGAACATGAGAGGTGGCAGGAGGCAGCGTGATATAACATCTACCTTTAACATCCTCTCCAGTTTAATTGCATCTGCAGCAAATTTTCTGATCCCATCTGATAATTTCTCCACAGCCATTTGGTCTTCATTATGGTGCCAGCGGAATGCCTTTTCATCCAGGTGGATCTTCTCAAGCTCACATGCCTGAGCTGTGTAAGGGGCATTGAAAAAGAAGCAAACCATATTATCAGATTATTACCAAATATCAAATAGGCTTCCTAAAACAGTCTCAAGATTCTGACCATCTCCAGCTGTTGAAAAATTTCTAACACTACTCTCAACATGACTTGCCACATGAGCACACTTTGGGCTGCAAGACTGAAAATGCTCCTGATCTGGTTTTGGGGGGCGGGGGGGGGAAGGTCATCTAGCTAATCAGTTTCTCTTAAAATACAATGTTTATGTGTATGCCATTATCTTGTATCTGCTTCTGAATGGTACGGTACTTTCAGGCCTATTATCAAGAATTATGCAACAGTGAGACATTCTAAGCAAATATGCTGAACAATTAGGTCTTTGATTATTTGGCAAGTACCTAACAAAAGCTCAATTGATAACAAGCCTACAAGCCAGCTAGCACCCTGTAAGCAGCAACCCATGACTACAGCTGTGCAAAAATCTCATCTTCTGAGTTGTAAAGTAGCATTTTGGTAAGGCTACAGAAAAGCAGGAGTAGTGCAATGGGAACATAAACTCAAAAGCATCGTGGCACAGTATCACTAAATCAAATCACTTAGTCTTGCATATGATTAATTTCTAGAGATTCTGGAAGGAAAACATGCCTTTTGGCATGTCTAGAACTAATTGCGTCACTAATGCAATATTAACATAAGATTAAACCAGGTTTGGCATCTTTGCTGATATTCAGTAAAATTTCATCCCAAGCATATGAAGTATAAAGTTCCTTCTGCTCTCCCTGTCCTCTCTCAGGAGAGGGTACCCAGTATTTAAACACACTCAAACCCCATCATAATTTCAGTGGGACCCAAGACCCTAAAGAAGCGACTGTGTGTCAGCAACTGTAGCAGTACTGTCGTAATGAGGCTGCGGTATTTCTATTAGAGACGGGTCAATATTTATCCTTAAAGCAGAATGGAAGCAAGCATCACAGAGCTGAGTAGAACCACATACTCTTTAAGATTCAAGAAGAAAGGAAGACTGAGCAAGCCCATGTTCCATAGAAGTGGACTTACCCTCTTTTACACTGAGTGTGGGAGTTAACTTGACATACTCTTTGCTGAGCTCTGCCAAAAGCTTGGGTGAAATAGTGAGATAGTCACAGCCTGTAAGCGCTTTTATTTCTCCTGTATTTCGAAAGGAAGCACCCATCACGATAGTTTTGTAGCCAAACTTTTTGTAGTAGTTATAGATCTTAGTGACACTCTTCACTCCTAAAAAGGAGAAATCAGCAGTTTTCAGAATAATTCATTTAAAGTACAAATGATTATTTAGAACATGCTCAAAACCAACACTTTTTCATTAAGAGGATTTATACAAGTAAACTGCAGTTTGAATGAGTAGCTATTGTATTTTTAACAATATGTTAAAAGGAAAGCTTACCTGGATCCTCTGAAGGCTCATAAGTTTTCTTGTCTCCATTTGCAACATACCAATCCAGGATACGTCCTACGAATGGGGAAATCAGAGTAACTCCAGCTTCAGCACAGGCAACTGCCTGAGCGAAGGAGAACAGCAAGGTCATGTTGCAGTGAATCCCGTACTCTGCTTCCAGAACCCTGCAGACACAGGCTGGCTTAAAACAGCAGTTTGCTCACCTACTGAATTTACATTTTAGTAACAAGCTAGTAGGTTAAACTATTTAATTTCTTGAGTTAAATTAGGAACGTGGTACAGTTTATAAGCTTTAAAGTTTTAAGCTAACAGCAAATGTTTTGCTCAGCCAGACTCTTGCTTTATTTAAGGCTGTTCCTTGAACCAAATGCAGACAACTTAGCCTGATATTTCAGGAAACTGTTTACAAATGGCCTGGCCCTTGTATGAACAAACTTTTCCTATTTCAACAGAAAGCTGTAGCCCTAGTAACAGATTTCCTGGTGCGGTGCTCTCAGAACAATTCTTTATTTCAACTGCAGAATGTGTTTGTCAGGTGCCTGTGAACAGGCAGAAGCATGCTATGAATCAGCATACCAGGTACAGAAATACTTACTTGCCAGCCTGGATTCCTTCCCATGTTGAAGAGAGCTTTATGAGAATACGATCTTTACCAATTCCTGCTTCCTTATAAAGGTCAATGAGGCGCCTGGCCCTTTGAATCATTCCTTCCTTGTCAAAGGACAACCTTTGAAACAAGAGCAGGACTGCTTAAAATTGACTTTTTTTTTTTTAAAAAAATGCTCTCTCCCCCCCCCCCCCCAAACCCCATTGAAAAACATTGTCCGTTTTATCAGCATTTATATGCCAATAGCAGGTTTTTGTTCTTGGAGATACTCCCTGGATTGTGAGCCCATCAAGTAGGTATATGTCAGCACTGCTACTCTTTGATTCAGAGGATCCAGAGCTCAAGATAGCTTTCCTTGAGAAAGTTACAGACTAAAGTTTTCCTCAAGTTTTTTGTAATGAATGCAGAAGCTGAGCGTTAGAAGTGAATTGGCAATGAATGGGTTAACAGGCAAATCCTAAACAAGTCTTGAAATAAACTGTTAAAACAGATCTCTTGGTAAATTGAGAAGACGTTATTACACAGAAGAAAATGAGCAAAACTCTAAGTATACTGGAAGCATGAGGTTTCCCTTGCTTAAGGAACAACAAGAAGATTACAAAAATCCAAGCTCAGTATTACTTGTTTTCATAGTTTTGTCACCAAGTTATAATCAAGCAAACTAAGTAAAATCCATTCTCTAATTAAACAAATATTAACAATATAAACTCTTGCTAGCCTTATAACAGCGAGCTGTCTAGTCAAGAACATCTTTCTCCAACTCACATCATGTCTCTTTTTGTATGCACAAATATCCAGGGTAACCCAGAGGAAAAAGAGCCAACCTTGCATCTACTTCTGTGGACACACGGCCAGGTATCCTCTTCAATATTTCAGCTCCGAATAATACAAAAAGTTTGTCACAAGCATTTTTAATCTGCTCCTCTTCTGACCTGAAAACCACAGAGAGCAAAATCATTTCTGTGGGGGGAAAAAAAAAGTGCATTCACACCTTGCCATGGATTTGAAGATCAAATTTCACAGCCCATTTAACATTAAATTCCAGAGTTCAAATAGCCACTTCTGCTCTGCTCCATGTTTATGTTCTGCCCTCTGTGTTCCACCAGCAGTATTAGCCTTTGGATACTATTTCCTATAATGCTGTCAACTCAAGAGTGTTTTCCTGAGCAGTCCTAGAAGGCCGCATGAGAACTGGTAAATGGAGATGCACTTCTTCAAAGCACATCTGAAACGAGCATAAGAAATTCTTCTTTAAGAGTTGAGGCTTTTGGGGGCAGGAGATACACCTACGAGTACACGAGGGGAAAACCCCAGTACATTGCTAATAGTACTAAACAGTATTTGTATAAATAAGGCATCTTAAATATAGATCTACTGAGATTAAAAAACCTCTTTACTTACCCGCCAAGTTTTTTCCCATAGGCAACAGCATCATCCACAAGTTCCTGGTAAGCTGGCATCTGAGCAGCAGCCAGTATCAGAGATGGGTTTGTGGTGGCATCCAGGGGCTTATACTCATCAATTGCTAGGGAAATAAAAATAGCCTGTTTAAAACAACCAGCTGGCCTGAGCAATTACAAGGATTTTGCTCAAATATGTGAGAATGTAAACACTTATGGCTGTAGGATAGTAGCGTTCATGATAGAGCAGACTCGTGCACAATGATGTTTAAAGACCACTGCCTGAAAGCTGGCTTGTGCCAGAAGTACCAGAACAAGGTTAACAGAGCTACAGTAATAAGATACAGCAAAGTTCACTCACTGCTATAGACATTGCCCAAAAGAAGTAAACTTACAGAAGTGACAGATGAAGAGAAGTGGTACTAATTTTCAACTTCTCACATCTGTCCATATCATATTCACCAGCATAGCTGAGTTCCAGGAATCACAGGGGGAAAGGAAAGACAAGGGGATCTTTCTTCCCTTCTAGCAGTTAGACTTTTGGGGTTTTGTTTGTCTACAACCAGAACAGGAAAAAAACTCATCTCTTAGAAGAGTTGCTAGAGCCTTACTGCGTTTTAAAACTGTTTCAAACAGTTGCAGACCATTTCTTAGTATCTGTTCTTGTAATTTCCTTGTACTACCAGGCTTCCTTCCTTGTAGGAGATATTTGAACCTTTGGCTTACCTTAAGCCCTGGACTGCACCTATTTCAGGTGATACCGGTTGTTTACCAGAGTAGGCTGTGACCATGCATGGTCTGGCCCTCATCACAGCTGAGCTGCCTGGCATGCAGAGCCTGACTCAGCATATGGGGGAGAGCCTCTGCAGGCCCTTTAGCAATTTCTGCTTACAAGCTCCCTTGTTAACACAGCTAAATGTCAAAAATAACAAAATATTTATTACCAGCTCATTCTCCTCAGCACTTTTGCACAGGGATGAAAATCCAAGTTAGAGAGTGTAACTTTATTTTTTCATAGAAGAAGATAAGTATTGTTTTTCCATAGCTCCCTCCTAGGCAATGATCACGATCCTGGAGCAAGTCCACTCCATAAAAACAGGTCCTTCAAAACACGCTTCAATTCACATGGATAAATAACTGCTTTAAAATAAAGCAGTACACCAGTGAAACTCAGTTCTGAAGCATACGCACAATTTTAGAGAAGCCTGTTTTGACAGAGCTTATTACTCCTCTCCAGCCTTGCAGCATTTGTAGACTCTTATGGGTCTCTGGCAACATGCGTAAGTTAATCTCGGGAAGCCTGTCACCCAGCTTTCCTCACCCAGTCTTCCCTTAGGTCTGTGGGAAAGCAGTTAGCAGCCTGTGCTTTAGCTGTGCAGTACGAGCTCTCAGTGGGGGGTCCGTGACTGTTGTGCCACCTCTCCTCATTGTGAGCACAAAGAAAGCTGGGCAAAAGAGTAAGTATATACTGGTCCGGCTTAGTTAAAAAGCAAAACTTGTGCAGCCACTAGAGAAGCCACCACCGCTTACTGCAGGTACTTGCTTCAAGAGCCATTCAAACCAGCATCCTTTCCTACACAGCACCGTACTGACGTGTTTATCTATAAACAAAACCGGGAACTGGTGTTAGCAACAACTGCACCTTAACCAGCATCAGTATTTAACTTGAACAGGGAGGGAGTCAGATGTTGACGGTAGCCTTGTTTGGACTGTAAGAAGGACCCACAGGTGACAACTGGCAGCCAGAGATCAACTGCAAAACTGTTTCAAGGAGCTTGTTAAAACTTTCCAGTGGGCAGCGCTCAGCCTCCTTACGGCCACCCGTGCACAAGCACCCCCTCGGCCATCACAAGGATTTTTTTTTTTTCATTATGCTTTTTTGAAACCAGGGTAGACAGTGTAATGTTTTAAATTCATGCAATTTCAGCACACACTGGGCTTTAGTCAGGTTTGTTGCTACTCGAAGGTACACAAATCTGACACGGCTAAAGTCACCTCATCGCTTAGTGTTTCCAACTCTCGATGCAATGCCTGATAAAGCTGCATCAGTGCTCCATACCCTTCATGGTATGGTGGTTGTCTGTCACACCAGACAGACTCTTAAATGCAAGTAACAGTTTCTCCCTAATGTTTCATCCAGCCTGACATCTGCCCCTGAATCGGGCAATCCAATACACGTTACCTAGAGTCAGTGCAAGTACGTAAATACACGCAGACAGCGTCGCGAGCCACATGTCCGAGCTGTTGCTACCCCTGTGCACTCTTAATCTTAAATTGGCTAATATAAGACATTTGACGCTTGCCATTTAGGATTGTTTATTCATCACCTATAGGATTAGGTAAGCAACAGACAGATTACCACATGCCTCAGTGACAGCAGAACAGGATTCAAGAAGCCTTGCTCTACACAACCCAGAGACATTCGGGGAGGGATTTTTCAGTTCTGATGTACCCAGAAAGTTGCATGCCTGTGCAGGCGCTCAGCCTGTGACAGCTTCGGAACAAGTGGCTTTATAATCGAACGCCACCTCCCTTCCTCGGAGAGTGCTTGGTCATTCTCATGAGATAAGGAAAACAAAAGCACTTCTGCATTGTTTGCTTTGCTTTGCTTCTGCCATTTGGAAAAAAAAAAAAAAAA
>JAYKAV010000433.1:984993-1237276 GCA_035582835.1 Phoebastria nigripes | reverse complement strand
TGTGGTGCTTGAGCTGGTCCAGCACCGACTCCATCTTCTGCCGCTTCACGGGGGACACCGACATAATCCGCGGGGCGGGGGGGTGGGTCGCGCCGCCTATAAGGAACCCTGCGTGCCCGGAGGGGAGCCGGCCTGCGCGCGCACCCGCCGCTCGCTCGCTCCCGACACCCGCCGGCTGCGGGCGGGGGCGCGCCTCCCGTCCGCCGCCAATCCCATCCCAGGAGGGAGGCGGCGAACCAATCAGGAGCGCGGGGACAAGACGGACGCGGCTGGGAGGAGCCAGGGCAGAGCGGGGGGAGGAAGAAAGTTTCTGATTGGGTGGTTCGGCGGCTCGTGAGGGTCGATGGTCACCTTGGTGACTGAGGATGCGGCTGTCTCTGTCCGCCATTGCCCCGAGCGGGGAGAGGGCGGCGCGGCGCTCAGGGGAGCCGCTGTCCCGGAGGGCCGGGGGCCCTCCTGTCCCCAGGAGTTCCCGTGGGGCCTCCTCGTGGCCGGGCATGGCGCCTGAGCCGCCCCTCAGACATCTGTCCCTCTAGGGCCTGCGGGGCCTCTCCGGGACAGGGCTCCGCCGGTGACATAAGATGGCGGCGGGAGGGTTGGYGGGGAGTGAGGCGTTTGCCCCGTTTAGCAGCCTTGAGGAAAGACTCGCAGCCGTGCCACGCCTGTGTTAACCCGTTGCAGGAGCYGAGCGGTGCGTTTCCTCCCTCACTGTCGTGGCAAGGCTCAACGCAGCTTGTCAGCCAGGGCTCCAGCCTGCGCTGCCGTGCCAGAGAGAGCCCCCCCTAACCCAGCGAGGCACGCATTCTTGGGCACCTACGACTGTTCATTCGCCTAAACTTCATTTAAGCTCTAGAGAACTGTTAACATGGTTGTGCTTCTGAAATAGGGAATGGGACTTGGCTGGAAATGTTGCAGAATCTGCCACTCGGTCTTTAAACAGAGGCTCTTGGGATCGTGCTGTTCCCCTCATTTTGTCTTGTATTGTTTCAATTGTGGAAGCTGCCACAGAAATTTCCCTTCCTGATACACAAGAATATACTTTTGTACAACCTTCTCAAGATAATGGAAAGAGGCGTTAGGTTTAAGTCCTGTTTGAATTCCATGACTGCATAGGAAACGTGTTCTCATTGTCTCCAGAGTCCTTTGCCAAGGAATGAGAGAGCCTCCCTTGCATATCCCTTCCCTTCTCTTTGTTCTCGGCCCTGCGTTAGCTGGCATTGACCAGGGTTGGGCGTTTTTAGCTTGCCAGTGCAAAATGTTGTCTTGGACAATATCTGTGTGTGTAAATGCTGGTGCGTTGTCTCAGTTGCATATACCAGAGATAAGAGAAATTTGTTCTTCAAGATGACGAGAAAGGGGATGTTTTGGATTCAGCTGGTAGCTTTCCYAGCATTTGATTGCTATCATATGTGGGATTTTCACCTAGCCCTGTTTTTAGATGTGAATGATTATCAAGGCCGTAACATCCTTCCTTTTGAATGGCAGTCCCCCAGAAACAAAAGGAAACATGCGGTTTCAGATACTCTGCTGTGTATCTTAGACTCACAGTGACAAGTCATTATGAAAAGCCAGCCCTTACACCTGTTTTTGTGTCCTGTTGCTTTAATTTATATCCAAGTGAAAGAGACAGAGATGGAGTTATAAGTATAACTTAACCATTTTAATAAATCTTATACAGTGCATGGTTATATCATTTTATCCTTCGTTCAATTACATTAATGTACAGTACATTATAGCATTATCTGCAGGCAGTACAAATATAACAGATGCACAGCTCAGTCATATGGAAATTTTTAAAAGTGACTTCTGCAATAAGGTCTACTGATATATTTATTTTACGAAATGCTCCCATGGCTCCCAGCTTTACAGAACTGTCATGTACCTTTCTGTTATAATCCCAAGTAACTATAATTCTGCGTGATTTGTTTTCCTTTATACCCAAAGACAAGAATGGTGTCGTATTTCCTAGCTCACCATTTGTTTTTATTTTCATTCTAGAAATGATTTAGCCTGCTGTGCTTGTAACACCAATGGTTTGCCAGTGTTCACACCTGCTTCCCATCTCCACCCTAATCCAGAGCCAGGGCTTCTCAGGAGGATTGTTCTCTTCATCCCTCCCTGACAAGGTGAGTGCCCTTTGCAAATTCCAGCCACTGTGGCAAGCCAGCAGGGTTGTGACCAAAAACATGATCCTCCTCTGTAAGTTCCCTGCCTGCACCCTAATTCTGCTGGTGCTAACAATGTCCTATTTCAAGATTAAGAAAATATATCATCCATTAGAAACATTTTTGGAAAAACAAAGCCAAAATTGAGAGGTGCATCAGTATTCTTGGGTTTAGACACGTGTTCCCCAGCCACTGCTTTACAGCTGTACAGCTTTTTCCATTAAATGTGCAAGGACAGGCCCAAATTGTGCAAAGACTTAGGCACATGCTTAACCTTTCAAGGAGGTGGGACCATTCACAGCATGTAAAGGAAAGCACATGTATAAGTCTTTGTGGAGCCTGGGCCTGAATTCCCATTCAGCCACAGTTAAGGTGCATGAATGAGAGAGAGAGAAAAAGTCTTCCCGGTCTGTGAGCAGTTCCTGTAGATGTGTTTGCTTTACTGCATTCCTATCAAGTTGGACTGTAAGTAAAATATAGATATAAATACAGCGTGTGCCAAACTTGCTGTGGACAGGAAATCTACTATATGCTTGCTTGAGCTTTTAAAACTTAGAGTAAATTATTGATGCATAATTACTTAATTATGTCTCTAGGGAAAGGGATTTTTTTTCCTCATCCTTATTTATAGATTGTAAGAGTGAGGGGGTACTTCACTAGATAGATATATACTATACATATGCACATAACGTTATTAAGAAAAACAGGAAGTGAAGAAAAACAGCCTCTACTAAATTAGATTTTTTTTTTTTTTTTTTTTTCTTCTTGTGGCCATTTATTTTTATTAAAACAGCCTTTCCAAGTGTGCTTTTGTTTCTCAGATATTTAGGAAGCATTTCAGATTACTCTTTGCAATGAAAACGTGAAGGTGGGGATGAGTGGTGAACACCCTGGGAAGGGCGTTGCGTGTGACTAGGTTGGGAGCAAATGGTAGGGGCTTATCTTCTCCTTGTTTGAGGCCTGGCTTTGGCAATACTGCAACTTTCCGATACAGGATCAGTGCCAAGGTGAAGGGCTGCGCAGCTGCCCTGAGCCCCAGCCTCTGCGTAAGCAGGGATGATCAGGCTGAGCTCACCGATTTGCAGATTCAAATCACTTCAGTTGTCACTTGGATCCTGCATGTTATTACACAATGAAAGCCCATTTCCACTGTTCAAAGACAGCACTAACTGGTACATGTACTTAAGGAAGCAGCCAGTCTTAGGTAATGTGTGTTGCAATTCTAGCCTCGTCCAACGAGGGGGCATGGGGGGACAGAAAAAGGACAGTGAACTGTCACAGGGTCTTTGCTAGTGGGCCGCAGGGGATATCTGCCACAGAGAAGGAAATGAAAAGTGGGGGAAAAGACTTATTTCTGTGGTCCAGACTCTAAACATTCAGGCTGGCTTGTTCTGTGCTGTGTGCCATGCCCTCTCTTCCCAAGCCATGCCAGCGAGGGGGGTGGGAGCAGGTACAGCCCTCTGAGAAAAGCTTTGCGGGGTCTTTTTTGCTTGAATCCAGCCATTGTTGTACATTCAGACGCGTGTAAATTCTGATCTGCTCTGATTGCATGCACATAAAATTTCAGTACAAAATATATACTTATAAAAAAAAAATACTTCATGCAATGTTAAAACACCTTTCCCAATGGGACATGGTCTTATCGTCTACCCTTATCAACAGTGTTCAAGAAATTGTCACTTTGATGGCAATTACACCGCTAAGTGGAGCACTGCTGTCTCTTGTCTGGACTGGGGATCATTGCTTTCATTCCCTTTTTCTGCACTACTATGACTAATAGCTGAAATAAAGCAGATAGATTTTAATTAGCGGAATCAATCCTTTCCTGGCGACGCTTCATGATTTCTTGGAGCTCTGACTCCCCTCTGCTTTTCTAGAATGGAAACAAAACCGGAAGTTAGAATTTTAACTTCAAGCTGTAGTTAAATTATAATATTTAACTAATGCTTTAAGAGTAGAGCTAGTTTCAAAGGGATGAGTGATACCAGTAAGGCGGCAGATTCATTAGTGGAGACAGGGTGATCTGCCTTACAGATTTGAGGCCTTTTTGCTTAAAAGACTTCTCAGTGTTTTTAGGTGGTGTGGTTTTTTGGTTGTATGGGTTTTGGTTTTTTTTGTTGTTGTTGGGTTTTTTTTGGTTTTTTTTTTTTGTTTTTTGTTTTTTGTTTTTTTTTAAATTGTGTTTCTTAAAACGTCTGTTTAATGGGATATCTGACACTGCTGGTACAGGCACCCATTCAGGTAGGAGTTGTCCAGAAAGCTACTTACCTCCAGTTGGTTTTTCTCCACTGTGATTTTACTGTATACTCTGTTTCCCTCATCACCACACACTTTCTTCAACTCCTCTCTGTTGAGGGAGAAGAGCTGAGCTCCAGTAAGGATGCCAAGGTGTTCCACTGTCCTGGGAAGAAACAAAGCGAGGAGATGATAATTGTGCTACGCGTGGCCCTTTGCCAAAGGTGAGGAGTCAGAGATAAAAGGGCTGGGAGCAGCTGACGCGCAGCCCCTGCACCAGGATCCTATCACATGCAAGGCCCTGGGGCTGTGCCAAGGTGGCAGCTGTTGGGTAACCCAAGCTCTTGGCGGGGATGACAGCAAGCCATGAGGAGCAGGTGAAGCCAGCGTCACCCTGGCATCCACTGTGTACCCAGCCCCATGGGTATTGCAGTGATTTCACTCCAGTTGCATCGCATTTGGGGAGCAATCCTGGAGCTCCTCTTAGCTCGCTGTGCAGAGTGTGAGTTGTAACTTGTAACCCTTCACCACGTGCAGCTTTTTGGTCCTTCCCTCATGGCTGGGAAGATTTGCTAGCCCTGGCTGAGGGTCTGGTTCTTCCTCAGAGATACTTTATGACAGCTTCTCCAGAGGCAGGCAGTCATTTGGAGTTTGCATTTCAGGCCATGGGTTTAGTTAGTTAATTAGTTATTGTTCTCTAAGTTCAGCATTCTGAACTGGCTAACTGGGGCCAGACAAGCACCAGCGGTAGGACATTGTGCAGCGTTTGGCTGTGAGTTGTGTGAGTAAGCAAGACCGTTCCTTTGTTTGCAGCTACTCGTTAGGTCTTTTGCTGCACTGTAAGACCAGGTTTATTTGATAGTGTATAAGAAAGAAAGGGAATAAGTTTGGGCTCTGAATGTACTGGTTATATAGCCTGGATTTAATATGATTGAAATCTAATTTGCAACACAAGCTCTGTAAGTAAATACAACTGACTTGTAATCCAGTTGAAATGTTGCAAGCTGCCTCCCCCACTCCTTTTTAAATGAAGGACCAGCATTTCATATGGTAGTAAAGCAGATCTTACTCTTTGCTGAATGACTTTGCCTCCAGCCAAGCTTTGACTTCTTCAGTGCTGGATTCGAAGGTGAGAGGCACAAAAACTTCCTGAGGCTTTTCCACTTTGAAATTCCTCTGGGGAGGCTGAATTTTATTGTTTGTGATCTTCTTTAGCAACTCATCATTCAGCTCATCCATTTGATGAATAAGTTCTGGGGAAACAAGGCACAAGGTAGAGAGTAGGGAATGAAATCAAGTCTTCAGTCACAAATCCTATTAAATTAATGTGTTTGCGGGGAAAATGTAAGGAAGATCAAAACGTGGCTCAGCATTTTTATTAACTCTGTAAATACACCAAAGGAAAGTGCTTACTTTTGTATTTTAGTTTTAAAGAACAACCTTAAGTGCTTTTAGAGCAATAGGTTGAGCAACAACATTTTGACTTTCAAACTTCCATCACGAACAAATGTGTAAAGGGAGACTGCCACAGTTTTGGAGGCTGGCAGACTGCTGGAGCAGACTGTGGGAATCTCCCCTTTCCTCCCAAGCCAATACTCTCAACTTCCTTCAGCTTTTGAAACCTCACTTGCTCTTTGGGAGAAACCTAGATTTCTGCAGTTCTTCTCCAGAATGATGGAGAGGAGGAATCACAAAATAACAGCCAAATGCTCATCGTCCACACAGCGATTGCCAAATCTAAAAAGCTGCTTACGGGTTTCTTGCAGCGTGACTGTCCCCCAGGACAAGGGCATGGTTTGGTACAAGCACTGCACGTCTGAGATTTTGGCCTCACTGCTTCAGCAACGTCCATTAGGCTAATTGGAGAGTCTTGGAACAACTGCTGCTGTTCCTGGGAGAATGGAAATCTCTGGTTCTGATGTTGACCAGCATTGATATAGCTGTATAATTTCTAAAGAAAAGTGTATTCTCTGTCATAGTATATAACAGCAGACCCTGAGCTGTCTCATCTAATAAGCACATATTCCCCAGTCCATGTTTAACTGAGTAGAGATTGGTCTGGTGTGAGAAAGGAGAGCTCACATCTGCAGAGGCACTTGCTTTTAGCCAGCAGGAGCAAAACTACCCATCAATCTGCCTGGAAAATTCTTGTTCAGAAGCACTTATTGGGGGAAAAGTGTGTCTTATTTGGTAGAAAAATAGGAGAACATTTTGATAAGAACTTATTCATTTTGTGTGACTGGTGTCTGTAGCAGGTGCTGGTAAGGACCTATATTTTCACCTTTTTTTATATACAAATTTATATTGGGATCCATCTTGTTTCTCATGTTGCTAACCTATCCTGTTCATCACACCTCATTCAAAGATCATAAAACCCCGCAACACCAACTAGCAGAAGTTTGTTCAAGGGTGTAAAACCTGATCTGGCAGTGTCTTTGCTTCCACCGGTGCTGTCAAGTGGTGACAAGGGACAGGGTCCCTTTTCCCTGATGTCTGGTGTTTTTGCTTTAGTTTGTCATCTTCCTGTTTTTGAGTTACTTAGTTCCCTTCGGGCTATTGAAATAAGGAAATTGCCCTGCAAACTTAGCAGCAGGGAGTGAAAAAAACCCAGACCACATGAGACAGCAGAGGTCAGGGAGGCCTTACTATCTGTTTCTGAGAACCAGGTTCCCATTTTTCCATGCCTCTGTGTTGCCATTTATTTTCTTCCCATTGCCCCTTCACTGTTACCTGGTGTGGAAGGCCAGTTGTGTGAGTACCTACAATTAGAGTCTTGTTTCTGAGCTGTAGCCCTGCTCCCTCCACTTTTCAGTCCTCTCTGCTACTTCTAATAAGTGATTTGCTGATCCAAGTCCTCAGATCTCCAGCTTTTGCTGCGGAGCTAAATAGAAGTGGCAGGAAGCATATACTAGGAGTGAGCAGCACACTCATAAAACTCCAGTGACACATCATCCAGTATCACTTTTTCCATGAAACTCCTGAAGACTGTGGAGAATAACTTGGTGTTATTAATAGATACGTGTCCGCGATGCTTGTATTATGGGGCTTTCCGTCGTCCCAAAAGGGCTCCCGCTTCCAGGAGTCTACGGTAGTCGAATAGGGGATGAACCCCAGTTTTGGCCTTCGGGAGACAGCTTGCTACAGGTGTATGCAGGGTGTGATAAGGGGGTGAGATGAGCAAGGCTCCTGGTCTTTCTTGTGTTCTGTGACCATGCATAGCATGCGCAGGGTGAGGGAGTGATGTGAATCTCGTATTTGGCAGATCTGCTGGCTGGGGTTTCTCTGAAACCACTGGAAGGAACAGACCAGGCGGATACTGCAGGTATGGCAGGAGACAAGAGCAAAGCAAGTGAGAGAAAGGGATTGACCTGAACGTGGGTGGTTGCTTAGACACACTTAAACATGTCTAAGCAGGGACACGGGGAAAGGAAACTCTCCTTGGGAGGAGGAGGAAGGTCATGCTGGAAGGAGGGTTAAGGTGATACTAAATCACCTTTTTGCCCTGCTTGTCCCAGGCTGCCTGAGAGCCCGTGACRTGAGTCAGTGAGCTCCTCAGAGCTGCTCTGTTGGCTGTTGTACTACCTGGAACCTCGTCTGTACATCTCCTCCAAAACCACTGCTGGTCTACTGCTTATCACTAAAAGGTGCAGTCGCTCCTTATGCAGAGCCTTATGAGAGGGAACACGCACTTGGGTAGGTCTGGTTACATGCACACAGCAACCAAAAATTGTGGACAGACCATTATGGTGAAAGTAAACAAAGAAAGAAAACCACTGGGACAGAGAGCAAGCAAAAGCATGTGCTCACAGAAACTTTTCAATTAAGTCCTGAAATGCAAAGCCACGGTGCCAAGCTCTCTGGCTGCCTGAGGCTGCTACATGTGGTGTAAAAGGTGCCCGAATGCTGGGAGTGCGGTGTGGGACACATACGTTCTTTGGCATCCTGGGGAGAGTTGCGCGATAACATTTCACTTCCCCATTTATCCCCAGCATAGCTGGCAGGTAGCTTGTGAGTTGGGCTGGATGGTCCATATCCCCTGGGGCTCAGGTCTCCCTTGTACCTCTGGTTAGACTAGGTGATAAGAAAGAAAAAAAAAATGTGTAAGAATTTTTTTTGCCATTTTTCATTTCCTTAAACTTTTTGCCTCCCACCCACAATAGCAAATTGAGGGACAAATTGCCGTGTTCTCCCTGTGCTGATCTGGGGCTGCTCGGCTGAGGCTGATGATGTGACCTCAGGTGGAGCTGCATGGAAAAAGTTAATTTCTGGGGTCTCATGGGAACGAACAGAACCTAAGCCAAAGGCTGAAGACTGCGTGAAGGCATTTATGCCCCTGGAAAACATGTCACGCTCATCACATGGAGAGTAGTGATGTTTTATGCTTGCTTACTACTGCTGTGGATGACTGCTCTCACATGCGTGACTCGGCCCTTTAGCCCTTTGCTATGCAGAAATTACTGCTCATAGGACTTCCTTGGAGATGGAGAGCAAGGGAAGCAGAAGGATTTTTATATGAAGACAAATCAAACAGAAATCCCATGTGAAGCTAAAGCATCACTGCTCTAGTAACTTGGTGTTAAGTGGGACCACTGCCAAGTGCCTGGAGCAGTCTGGAAGGAGTTTTTTGACATTTTGATTAAACTAACAGGGCTTTTATCCAGAGGCCTGCTGGGGCACCTTATGCTTTGCCCAAGCTGTGAAATACCAAAGTGGGGAAGCAATTCCATGCTTCCTTAGGGCATTTAGAGCTCTCCAGCTCCACATTTTTGCAATGCAAGTGCTTGAGAGTAATATTCACTTAATACTCACTTAGATGGTATTTCCATCTGCCTCCACTCCAGTAACTTGTTCCTGCTGCTGAACTGAACTGGATGAGGGAACTGTCCGTCTTTAATTTAACCCCCAACAAAAATCTCAGCATTTTGGTGGCAAAATTTGCTTTTATGGTTGTGTTAGCTCTTTCGTCCTGTTCACAGCACAGCCCTGAAAGCAGCAGGGTTTTGCAACAGAGGAGGTGGTAAACCATAGGCTGAGAAGTGTGTGGGTTTGGGGCGGGAAGGCACTGGCAAAAGGTGGAACTCTTTCAAGCCACTGTGGCCAGCAGCTGTTTGGTGACACCTCAACATGAGACCTTTTCTGTTGGGATGACAAGTCATGGTGCTAGGCTCAGGGTGGGTGTCCCTTTGAGCTAGGGTCTCACTTCATAGCAGGCTGCTGCCTGTAGCACAGGACTCAGCCTTCGCCTGTCCCATAACCCTGCCTGCCAGGCACTGTTGGCAGCAGGCAATGTGCTTGGCATCTCGGAGCAGGAGGAAAGCATGAGGCTGCCATGTGGATGGGAAGGATAGGCCTCGTTTGGGGAGGGGAAAGGTAAACAGTGGCAAAATGTGAGAGTTTTGTCATAGGAGACTCAGGAATCTCCAGGATCCTGGTTCGTCTATTTGTGAGGGTTCATGCCAACTTGTGCACTGCATCCTAAGAAATCCAGAGAGGTCTAATTACAAGATTATTCTCAGAGGCTGATTGTGCCCTGCAGCCAGCTACCAGTTAAATATCACCTGACTACAGACCTGTTCGAGCTCTTCCAGTTTCACCACATCCAGGATGTTATAAGGGACATAACCAGCCTGCCCGCTCCGGTTGAACAACTTCCACCACTGCTTATTATCTTCCAACACCTTAGAGAGGGAAAAAAATAAATTTGCTAGTGAGAACATCAGATTTCTGGCATACATAAATGGCATGTAGTGGAAATAAACCACACAGGAATGTGAAGTTGTCAGAATAACATCATTGCGTCCAAGAGCTGGCAAACAGCTCTATTGCACTCATTTGCAATTCAGGACTGAAGCCTTCCCTGAAAAGCATCAGAACTTATCCTAATGACGAACAGGAGAGTGTCTCTAGGGGAAAACAGATCTGGGGTGCTGAAGAACTCTTAGTTCCTACTTAATTTGCCTGTTTCTCCATCTTTCCCCCCCCCAGTGACTGAGTTTGTGTTGTCTTTTTGCATTAAAAAAAAAATAAATGAAGAGTGACTCCTGCCAAAGATGCCAGAGTGTTATCATATAACTTGATCACGTGTCACATCATAACACATAACATAATCACATCATAACCATGATGTGGCAAGGAGATTGCCCGTTGCCGAGATATCTCCTATTGCACCTGCCCCCCTGCTCCTTTCAGCAGGCTTGTTTTTACCCAGAACTGTGATTTTTTTAAATTTTTTTTTTTTAAAGTAATCTTCCCAGAATGGATGAGCTTTGCTGGCAAGACCCACACACGTTTCTCATTCTAGCTTCATTTTGAACAGAGCTTTGAGTTTTGAACAGAAGTCTTTTTCTCAAGTCATAGATCTGTTACAGTTAGTGTGTAGACCAAGTCATGTCCTACATTCTCCAAGTGCCAACAGTGTTGTGGCAAGAGAAAGGTTATGAAAAAGGTTGTTTTCATAGAAAATAATTATTTTGGGGTGGTAATAATGAACATATGCCCAGCAAGTGGGTGAGCAAGTGGGTGAGCAGTGTACTACAGTGACTTGTTTTCCTTCCTCCTCATTGCTAATTAAGATGTGGCTGATGTGTTTCAGCTGAGCAAATGACCCAATGCATATAGTCAGCCTGCTCCAGCTCAGACATAAAGCTTTAGATTTGAGCAAAGCTTCGTGTTACTGCTCAGAAAACACCAAGCAAAAATGAGTTGGCACTTGCCAGTATCTTGAGATCTCTCTCCTGTTCCTGGAAGGGGGAGGAGGGCACACCTTTTCCCCGAGCGTGTTCACTTACCTCCAGGATTTCATCCTTAAGCACTGAGAGTTCATTGGCATTTCGCGCGGTGAAATCRTAGCGGATTTTGGCATATCTCTTCGGCAGAGCCATTCCCTGTGCCTCAAAATTCCTGCAGGAGAAAAAAAAATGAAGTTTTCATGGGGGCCCATCTAATAATTAGGGCAATATAGGTTCACTGGCAAAAGAGGAGTGGTGAAGACTGTGTGCCAGCGCAGGTAGAGAGACAATTGTGTTTGTGTTAGGAGGGGGCAGTGCCTCTTCGCTTCTCTATTTTGAGGAAGATTTTTACCCCTCATTTTAGTGAAACACCCTGTGTTTGGGAAAAAAAAAAAAAAAACAACAAAAACAAACAAACAAACAAAAAACAACAAAACAAAAACAAAACAAAAAAGCTGTAGGGCTGTTTCGTTAGTGGCCTTATTGGGGGACTGTGAGACTGCTGCTTTCAGGGTGGAAGAAAAGACGACTTCCCCTGTCAGTTGCTTCTTTGCTGCAGCAAGGGCTGGGGAGACTGACAAAGCACAAACAAAATGCTCTGATTGCACCTCCTGTGAAAAATAAGTGTGAAACCCTCATGTCCTGATAAGTGGAAACAACTGCCCCACGTGCTAGAGCAGGGGAGAAGCAGGCACCAGTGCTGGGAGAAAGGGTATTAAAAATGTGTGTAGGTAGAACTGACTGGAAATCTGTGGTTTTTTCATCAGGCAATGAATGCTGAGCTACTGAAACAGAATTCTGCGGGTTCCCAGGAAAAGTGAGTTTGAGTGTTTCTATTCTAAGATACATTTTGGGGGGAGAGGAATGTGTGTAAGTATTTTGCTTGAGAATTTCTGACATGAGAATATACAGCTTTCAATGTTGAACTGACTTTTCATTTGGAGAGAGAGACAAAATAAATACGGTAAATTGTCAAAAATGGAAAATGGTGGGGAAAGTGCAATGAAAGATTTCCTTTGACCCAAACTTAAACGGTTTATTTTTTCACAGGTTTTTTTTTGGTTTTTGTTTTTTTTTTGCCTGGTTTAGGAAAATTTTGCAGATCTCATCTTTTTCTTCTCTGGTTAGGATGGGTGTGGTGTTATTTTTTTAATTCCAAAAATGTTTGCAGTATGAAAAAACTGTCTTGCCTTGTTGTGTAAGGGCAGGTAGAAACTACTTTAATGCACCTTCTATGGATCTTTCTGCTTATGACTTGCAACCTGCACAGCTACCCGATGCAGAAGACTCCCAGGTGCCCTATTCACAGGGGATGCCAACAGGGGGTCAGGTTCTCCTCCAGTTTATGTCAAGYTCTGTGTAACTTGGTGAAGCCAGTGCTTCCAGCACTGCTAGCAACTATGGGTTTTAGCCTGATGTTTTTCTATTGCTGAGTTCTTGGGTTTGGTCAGTGATTTTAAATCTATGATCTGTGGAAACTCGGCTCTTTGCAGACTGCTTCTGAGGCATCTGTAAAACCTGACTTTGAAAAGCAAGCCCATTATGCTTAGTTTCAGTTCATTTTACTGTCTTCATTGGATAGCTTTTGGTGGTCTGAAAAAGGTTGAAACCACTGATTCAGTGGTTTGATATCATGCCTATGGCTGTAGTGCTGTCTTTAGCTTGCTTATTTTGGGACAACTCTTGGTCTAGTTACAGCCATGTGCAAAACATAAGTTGAAAGTCTGCAGTGGGGGAGAGCTTGGAGCAGACTCTCAGGCAGATTGAATCCACCAGTCAAGAAAGGGAGTGGTGGCCTTACCCAGCAGTGCCCTGAAGGCAGGGAGCGGGAGGAAAGCCGAGTTAGATAGAAATTACTTCTTTTGTAGCATTCCAGAAGGTAAATGAGTCATGAGGAAAGAGGTGACAGCTGGATGAGTTTGAGGTTAATGTGTGCGCTGCATGCACCTAGGTTTTACACAAGCGACCTTTGCTGATTATTGTAGTATTGCCTGGGGCTTTCATGACGCTTCTCTGCAGCCAAAAGCCCTGGTGTAAATAATAATACTGATGCATGGGTATTTTTGTTAATATAGGGTCTCTTGGTTAGAAAACTAGTTCAAACTACCCTGAAAAAAGCATGAGCACAGCAGGAAATATGTCTGTCCCAGGACTGTGATCTTGGCAAACATGTGGGCAGACTTGGCTGAAGTCTGCTCTGGACTGAAGAAGGCATCTAAGCACATTCTCAGTTTTAGCATCTGCTTCAGTGCCGTTAACGTTGATGTTTTTTTCTTAAATGCTATCCATAAGGAAAACTTGCTGTTGCCAGTCTGAAAGGTAGGTGAAAAGGTACAACACCTGTCCCAGGAGAAAAGAGATCCTCATCTACTCTTCTGTGAGCCCACACTGTAGTTAGACTGGGTGGTGTGTCAGGGAAATGGTCACCTTGGTTAAAAGGCATGCTGTTAATTTGTATTCTAGGTCTCGATACTACTATTTATAGTTTGCCTGTGCTGAGACTAACAGATGAAAATATTTCCTTACGTGTGTTACCTACCAGTCGCTAAAGACGGACTTAAATGTTCTCATGTAAACTAAGTTCTCCGTATTTTTCATAACCTCACTGAGAAAAATGGAATTGGAGAAGAGAATTTGTTATTGTAATTCTTTCCCTACTGCATCTGTACTGTTTTATGGTCCCACCAGGACCTTTGATGGGGTGAATGGGAAGAATAAGTTATTTTGCTGATATAATTGGATTTAAGGTATTCTGCTGTGAATTTGAACTCTTTTGTAGTAGTAGTAGAAGAGCTTATAAATCTTTTAGATTAGAACATAAGACCATGAAAAAACAGTCTGGCTTGAAGGTTTTTTCAGTCTAGAGCTGGCTAAGAAAAGTGCATGGCTAAGTGCTTTGCTGGGTCTGGACTTCCAGTCTTTAAAGATTTGAAGTTGATCACTGCATGTCAAATCACTGCAAAGCAGAGTATGGCAGAGAATTAATTTGCAATTTAAGAAGAGTTTGTTGAAACTTGGAGATCTCGGTAAAATTTCAAAGGCATAAGCCCATGTAAACAAGCAAGCAGATGAAAAGCCTCTAAACTTTGAACCAAAGGTACTTTCATAAAGATTTTATACCACTCAGTAACTGGTGATAGAAAACTAGCAGTGGGGCAGAGTGTTTGGTTAAATTGTGAAAGAGCCATCTTTCCCTTGGGAAAAAAGCCTGAGGCAAAGGGGTGGCCTGGTTGGTTCGGAGTTGGGAACTGAACTTTCCAAGACTTCTGAAGAAAGGGGAGGTTTTTTCCCCCCATTTTCTGATTTATCTCATTAAGAAGAGTTGTCCGAAATCAATGCCCTGTCAGCTTCCTGATGGAGAGATGGGCAAGACCGGAATCACATTCTCATTTTATTCAGCCTCTAATAAATGGTTTTCCCTTTGGTTGTGACTGAAAGCAAAAGGAGGAGCTGCTGTCTCCAGTGAAACAAAATGGCACTGCCTCAGTTAAACCATTTTCCGTGCAGTGCTGCTGAGGCCAGGCTGCTCTTTCCCAGCACTGCATTTTTCAACAGCAGAAAGCTTGCATGTGCTCATGCCTTAGTACAGATTCCTCCTATAAGCAGGTTCTTTCTATGCAAGCTGTTCTGGCTTTAGGATGAATGGAGAGATATTAACTTCTCTAAACGTGTGGAGAACAAAAGTGCAGCACAGTATCTTTGGCACACAATCGTTAATGTCGCTTTGGGTTGATGTTATGAAACAAGACGTACTGATTGACTAATGAAGTCAGCTGATATTTTTGCCTCATGTGGTGGAAAACACATGTAACCCACTTCCTTGTAGACCTGCTGGTGATTAAAAAGCAGACAGTGTTTACATGAATAATCCCTCGTCTGATCTTTGAGTTCTCTTGATCTTGTTAACAAGTCTGAATTAATAATGGCAGAGAGTTATCTACCAGCATGCCAAAACATTCTGGTGTCATGATATGTTGCAGTGGGTGCTTATGAGGTTACAAGGTGGGAGCTGAGGCGCCGTTGTCCAGGGTGGTGCTGATACGTTACCTATTTACATGCTGAGTTACGTTCTGTTTAAAGGCATCCACAGCTTGTGTCTGATCAGCGGTCTGGCTGCGCTTGAGTGAGGAGTTACGGTAAGGATATCCATTGGCTGATGATAGCTGGAAAGGTAAAGATGAAGTCAGTGTTACCAGGAAAGGGGAAAGCTGTATCGGAGAAAAGGAGAGTGAGTGGTGATGAATCGTGGCCTGGAAGCTTTTGGTCACGATGAGGTGCACACCAAAGAAATGTTCTTCAGGCAAACCTGTATCTGGGGGGGGGCTCAGTTACGGTATAGTATCCTATTTCCTGTTGAGGAGGTGAGGCTGATTATTGCTGCCCTTTTCTGGCCTTATTTTCTTTCCATATTTAACTGGAGTGACCAGATCCAACTGAATTTTGAGCCGACTACTTGTTACACACCACCGCAAACTCCACAGATCCATCTCTCACTGGAAAAGGGGGAGGGAGAGGGAAAAGAAGAGAGGATGACCGGGGGCACAAGACTAACCTCTTCTTGCAAGTGTCCGATGTCTATTTCCCAGGGAGCTCCGCGGAAGATTTCCATGGGTGGTTCCCAGCCATTGCGGAATTTGGGGATGTAGGTGGGGATATTTGCTTCTCGGGGCCATTCAGCTCTAGGACATGAAGTGGGAAATATGTGGTGAGATTCACAAGGAATATGTCTCTGAAAGCATGTCAGGGAGAAGCAGGGGCATCAGGGCATCCTTGACCCTCTGACAGGGCTATAAAATCAAGCATCCTGTCTGCCTTTCTCAAGAGCTTGGGGAACCTGGTGAGATGGCAGCTCTGTCCTCACCTGGATCTGGTCCATGTCTCTCCCAGGGAGTCCCAGAGGTTTATCTCTTTTGGTGTCAGGTGTCCTCTGAGGAAATCTGTGGYGTCTTTAGAAAGAAGCGGGCTGACAACAGACCTGGCAAGCTCAGGGCCACCACAGCTACTGACAATCTGGATTAAACACAAACACACACAAATGTGAGAGATTTTGCAGGAAATGTTCAAAATATCAAACCAGCACACACACGCAAAGGAACAGAAGTCAAAGACAGAAAAATCAGTGGCTCTGATCCTTTGGAGTCTCTATGCCTGCCYGCTTCAAAGGAAGCCAATGTACCCTCCATGGTGAGTACCTCTAAAACCAGGCTAATTCACATTAGACTTGCACTTGTGAAGTTCTCCTCTGTGCCTTCCTATGTAATGGTGAGGTTTCACAACACAGATGAACTAAATTAATGGTTTGCTGCTACCTAAAAGGGATGCTGTATTCCCTCAGCATCCCCTTACTATCCTTGCACTGCACTGATAGTACTTGATTGGCAGATTTTATTAAGAAAAGCAAATAGACAAATAAGGCATATAGTTCCTGACTAAGTTCTCCAAGGTATAAAATGAAAGCCAGAGGGCAAGCCTTCATGCCAAGGGATGGCCTGACTCCTGTTGGCAGCAGCTAATCCTTAGATCAGCTCAGTTGTCTCAAGAAACATCAACCTAAATCTCTGAAGAAGACTGGACAGTTCAGAGGAACACAAGAATTTTCCTACTGGAGTCAAGGCAAGGTCTGATCTAAAAATTAGCTGTTGTTAGAGACAGGATATATTGCAAGCTGGCACTTTAAAAAATGGAAAATCACTTGGTATTTCTGTGACCCTTCTGGCTTCTTTTTCAAGTTGGGATTTCTGCTTCCTATTTTCTGTGCAAATATTGAGCCATGTCTGCTTGAAGGTGAGATCAGGCAGATTCCCAATGGGAACCATAGCTTGCTTGCACTTCTGTTCACYGTAAGACTTTGTTAATGGGGTGGAAGGATTCATATTTGCTAGGGTTTGTGTGTTTAGTTCACGCTGGAAGTCAGATCAGAGGCCAGAAACACTGGTGTTGTTGCTTCTAGACTTTACTGAGAAAGCTTTAGCCAGTTGTGAGCAGTCTTCTAACTCTTCTGTGTAATCTAGCTGCCTGTAAGTGCAAAAGCAACATTAGAAATAAAAAGTGAGTTCACAGTGAAACGTGTGAATCAGGTTTACCAGTTCCAGTGGCCCAAATAGGAAATGCACCAACTCTGAAGCGCTGGGGTTCTGGATGTGCTTTCTCAGTTTGGCCTGAAAAGAGAAAGGAAACCCAGTTTAATCCTAACCTGATTTTGCCTTCTCTTTTCTGTCACATGGTGGGATTGTTGCTGACTGATATTTGCTACAGTTAATAACGCAGCCTGAAAAGTAAGGAAACTTTCAACAGTGCAGTTGAAATCGGGGAAGAACAGTAAGCAACTGGGGAGTAGGAATCATTCCGTTTTAGATCACTTCTATTTTGTGTCCATTTCTAAGGGCGTTGAATTTCAGGAGCGGTGGAGTACTACTCTGTTAAAACCAGTCCTTTTGAAGCTATTTTGAGCAGAAGCAGAAAACCTTGGCTTATTTTGAAAGTCTTAGCAAGGAAGGGCCAGGTCTATTGCTTCTGACTCTTGCAAAGTCGAAAATCCCACTAGTTCCCACAGAACAAGTGTTTTGCGGGGTCCCTTAGCAAATTGCTGACAAGGAAAAATCTCCACCAAGGTCTTGCCTGCAGCACCTAGAGSTGGCCGCTGAAATGCTTGGTATTTGGAGTAGACTGTGGTGGGATGGAGGAGCAAACGCTTAGGATTACTTTACTGTAAGAACTGCATTTCATTAACAGCAATCGGCTAAGCTGTGGTGAGAAACCACTTCAGTTTGTGCTTCCTTTCAGCTCTTTCTTGTGTCCTGTGCTACTGGCAYTGCTGCAATGGAAAACCCACTCCCTCCTCCCTACTGAAATGCAAGGCGTTTTAAATGCTGGTGATTAAACATTAATGTGGAATGGAAAGTGTGAAATAACCGATGGCAACAAGGTGACTAAATGAAGTGGCACTTCACAAGGACTTTGCAGCCACCTGGCACGTGACAGCAGTGCTGGGGCACTCATGGCAGTGATTCCCCGCTCTCCTTACTTGCCCCCGGCCTCTTGCTGGGAGAGCAGCTGCTCTTTGTGGGTTTGTGGATACACAGGCAGCAAAGTCCAGGGCCTGAGTGCAGGGAGAGCTCGGGCACGTAATGAATATCCTACGTGTTAACTCCCGTGCTGCTGACAGGGGAGCAGCAGCGGTACTGAGCTCGGGGGCTGCGTGCCAGAGCATTTGCACAGATCCACAGCCTGTCATGGGCACTTGCGGCTGCATTGTGTGATTGGCAGTGGCCAGGGTAGGACACTAACTCCCGCGCAGACCTGTGCTGTGACTAAGGGTTTGGCTGACCACACTGACTCCACTGTATTTATCTTGGCTGTGTCAGCGGTCAGAAAGGGCTGGGATGCAACAGCCAGGCTGGGATTTCATTATGCTTGGAGAATCCTCTGCTGCTTCTTCAGGGAAGCTAACATCCCGCTGTGGATGCATGGCATAGCCTTAGCGGGGCGCCTGATTGGTTCAGTGATTGCTGGCCAGAGCTGCCACCTCTAAGACTCAGTTCTGGTCCTGAGCAGGCAAAAATTATGCATATTTGCTTCTAAATGAAAAGGTTGGAGCTTGGTGTCCTGCATTAAGGTTGTTTAAAATCTCTGTGGTTTTCTTACTAATAACTTGTCAGGAAGGATCTTGTTAGGCTGTGTTTGCTGGGCAAGTTTGGTCAGAACTGACAGAATTTCCTTCTGGCTCGTTACCCTCCTGGTCTCACATACTTTACTAAGCGGAGCTGGCAGCACTGGGGACATCTTTATGCTTCTGCTTTTTATCCCCTTCTTAAGACGGCAGCTCCTCCAGGGGAGAAAGAGAGGAGGAGCCAGGAATCTCAGGGCAATGAGGGACGTCGGTTATTGTTAACCAGAGACTTTCCAGGCCCCTGGCTGAGGCAGCTTTACAGCTGCTCTGTAGACAGAATCGGATAAGAACAATTTAAAGTAGATAAGACTTCTTTTTTTTTTTTTTCTTTTTTAATATTTGCTGTCCTCTGTTTTATGCCTTGTAAGGATAACAAGGACTACAGCTCCCAGAAAACTACCCAGACTTTTAAAGGCCACAAGCAGAAGCGAATATCTAGAGTGGGGATGTCTATATAAGCCTTTGCACAGCTGTCAGCAGGGTGGGCACGGCAGTTCTTGGCGCTCTAAGCTCACAGCTTCACAAATGCTTTAAGTCAGGACTGTATCTGAAAAGAGATCCAGGCGTTGCAAGGCCCCTGGCTGCTCAGTCCCATCCTGGACTTTACGCTTCTAGTTTCAGTCTAACAGCTTGGCCCAAGAAACCCGCACAAGCCTGACACAATGTTTGTTCTGGATTCTGAAGAATCTGGAATTCACACCTTTGTCCCTTGATAGTGTTTTCAGTTCAGATTTCACTTTAAATGCTTACTACTGTGATATATGGGGAAAAGCCCTGTCAACAGCATGGGATGAAAATACCCTCTGTGTCTTACCAAGAGGTTAAAAGCCAGTTTGGTTTTCTGGAAGCAGTCGATGAACTCGGCCTCACTTGGGGGTCTTGCTCGAAGAGTCAGCATGCCCTCTTTCATGAGAAGGTGGAGAGAAAGACACTTTAATTAGAGCATCCCTTTTCAGGAAAGTTTCAACTTGCTGGCATGCAGAAGACACAGCAATAAAGGGTGCTGAGACTAGAACTACTAAAAAATCAAGGGTTCAAGAAAACCAAAAGTCTTTCTCTGTGTTGGAGGTTTCACTAGGCTCTGTGTGCTCTGCAAGAGGTCCCCACAGACCAGTGGCACCTTCCAAACTGGTGTAGTTGCTGTTGGGTCCATCGCCATGCTGCTGCATCAACCTGGCCTTGCTGGGGTGTAAGCTGAGGTCTCCTCCCAACCTTCATCCGTGCCCCTGTGTTCCCCGTTTGTTCTAGCTGTTGCACTGTACCTGCTGGCCCTTTCTTCTTGTTCTTCTTCCCTTTCTTCCTTTGGTTGAGCTGTTTGAATGCCTCTGCAGCCTTCTGAAGCCTGGCGACAAACATTTCAATGTCATCCAGAGTGCAGTTCAGGATTTGCTGTGAGGACAGAAATGCAACAAACCAAGGTGAAAGAGAGCCCAAACTGCACGCAGCTGGGAAGCCTGAATCCCAGAGCGTGCCACTCTGTGCCTGCTTCATTTCCTGGAAGAATGCACAGGAATGGGGAATCCAGGCATGAAATTAAGCTGAATTCATCACTTTCCAAACACAAAGCTGTGCCTGGTTGTGTGCTGTACTTATCAATGTGACAAGTGACCCCTGCTAATGGACGTCTGGAAAATAACCCCAAGACCAGACTGTGGGCTGGGGAGGAGCAGACCTTCTGAAATCAGCAGAGCTCCCTCAGGTCAAAGGAGATTGTAACTGACCCAGTGACGGAGCTTTGCTTTTGTTCACCTTATATTTATGAACGGTAGATATCAGTTTAACAATGACTAGATTATGCATGAAATGTCTGCTCGTGGAGGAGCCCCTTCCTTCCTTCCTCTCTTCTCCCTCTCCTTCTGCCTATTGACTGTGCACCGTTCTTGTTACCAACCGTTTCTTTTTCAATCTTCTGTGCTAAGATGGCTCGGGACTCTTCGTGGTCATGAGAGCTGGAGCCTCGTCGTTCATAGTCTGCAAACAAGGGAGGGAGAGGAAAATATATTTACTATCAGAGGTTGAAAATAGGCTCCATTAAATGCAGGGACCCATGGGATGGTAACTCCCAGCTTGGTTGTTTATTTTGGGTTATGAGAGCACCTCAGGAGATCACAAGGAGCAGGAGGTGATCAAAATTGCTGATTAAATCTTCCAAGGTCACAGCACCTGCCCGCCAACCTCTGTGTCGATACGCTGCCTGTTTTCAAATATAAGTAGTGAATGAATCATGGAGAGCATCCAGCTGTCAGCTATGGGCAGAGACCTGCAAGCCCCGGTCTCCAGATGCTGTGAGTCACTAACTCCTTTGCTTTTGATGCATCTAAGCTGACTTACGCCCGCAGAGTAGCTGAAGAACCACYGTGCGCATTGCAGAGCACTCCACGTGTATGTAAAGTGCGATTAGATTAACTCCTGCTCTCTCTTCTAACCTCCAGCTCTCCACAGGACCCTTCCTCGTCCCAGAGGTACCAGATTAACTAAATAGTAGTTGAGAAAGAAGAAATAAGACCCGAAAGTGAATGCAACTGTCACTTGCTAGAAAGTAGCCTGCCAGGAATTCTGCATGACTGATGTTTAGCCAGGCCCGTGCACAAATCAGCATTTTTGTACAAACTCGTGTGCAGTCTCTCAAGTGTTTGTAATGAGTGTTTAAAAAAATCCTTCTGCAGTAAGAAACCACAGGTACCTTCCGGAAGACAGACACTCAGTGAGAGGGTGATATTTCAGTGTGAGCAATTGCTCGGGTGGCTTCTTCTGGAAAGAATGACGTGTCAGCTCAGTGAAATGGGGTTTGAAAGGGCCGGCACAGCAGGTGTTTGGACAGCAGGATCTATGAAGTGGGAGAACTGGGGAGGCGGTTTTGGCAAAGGACCGTGAAAAATGTACATCATCTTTAAGTGTTGAGATGAGGTGATTAGTTTTGACAGGTTTGGTAGAAAAAGCAATAAGGCATGCTTCAAAGGAGAAGCGATCTCAGCAAACAGGCATCATTCAAGGCTTTCTCCTGTCACCTACTTTTGTGCCAGGCTCTGTGTTCTCAGATCCAGAAATCCTGCCTGGGTAAATGCCCAGCTCTCCTGATGTAAGCAACAGGCTTAAAGCTTTATGCTAAGCATCCTGGGAAGGGCAGAGTTAAGGGTGTCCATTTCCTTAAAAACTGCTGTGCATCAGAATATAGATGTTTATACATGGTCCAGCTCTGAAATATAGATCTTATTTTCATTATGCAAAACTGGACCTGAAATARGCTCTCCATTCAGGAGGCCAGAGCAGCTGCTTGGCTTCAGATCCCATCCCAGGGAAATGAGTGTTTTCTCTCCTCAGCTGGTGTTTGGAGTTTCTTATAGTATCCTGATTATGTGTTTTCCTTGAACCTAGAAATTAATCCTAAGAGAAGGTGGTACAATAGGCAGTGACAGGAAAGGCTTACAGTTTGCTCATCATTTTAGTCAATTTGAGCTTTTATCAGAGAAAGAGCTTATTTCTGTTACTGGGGAGCTTATTTCTGTTACTACTTTCTCCAAAGA
The DNA here is from genome assembly GCA_035582835.1 of Phoebastria nigripes. Classification (NCBI taxonomy): domain Eukaryota; kingdom Metazoa; phylum Chordata; class Aves; order Procellariiformes; family Diomedeidae; genus Phoebastria; species Phoebastria nigripes. The sequence goes on along the minus strand of JAYKAV010000433.1, from coordinate 1,214,955 downwards.
GAAATAAAAGTTTTTTCAAGCCAGCTGAAACAGGCTGAAGTCAGGATGGTTTTGGAATAAGATTTTAGGTTGGCAGATGAGAGAGGTGAGTTCAGATCTGCATTTCCACACTCAACTCTAGGAGAATTCATGCAAACCACTTGATTTCTGAGGGTGAAATCTTGGCTCCCGTGAAGTCAGCAGAGCCAGGAATTTGCCTTTCTGACCAGGTCTGCCTTGTCTGTACGTTTTAAGAACACTGGTGCCTGGTCCAAACTTCATGTGATGGCTCAGTTTTATGAGGGGCTTTCAACTCTTTTGGGAATTTCAGTATCCCAAAAATACAGGTGTCGTTACAAGGAGTTTGTAGGAGCTTTGATTTATTGAGCTGTGGTTGAGCAGAAGATGCCTACTGCTAGCCCAGTGGGTACAAATGTTTGCTGCGGCCCCATTTTTAGGCATTTATAAAGCACAGCCAGAGATGCAACAAAATGTTGTGCCTTTGGTATGTGTCTGTATTGCATTATAACACAGTGAAAAAACACTGGGCTTCCCTGTGCCCCAGCAATACAGGGCCTGAAATGACCACAGGCCATTTCAGGAGGGTTGGCTGTCTGGGCTAATGAGTTCCCCATCCCCAGGACAGACTTGCTGAGTGCTCCCACTACCTGGATCGTGCTGGGAAGGAGGTGCCACCCGGTTCCTGTTCATTGCTGAGCCTCGCATGTCATGCTGGATCGGGATGGGAGCCGGCCCTTGCGGCGGTGGGAGAATGGATTGTCTCTGCCTGATCTTTTCTTGGTTTGCTCTGCAAGGGAAACAATGCAGAACAACGCYGTCAGTGGCTGCTGATCCTGTTTCTGAGAGACTGGTGTGCGAATGCACCATTGTAAATGTTTGGTTTTTTTTCTTTTACTCCCAGCTGTATCCTGCAGTACTTACTTGAGTGTCTGTGGCCGTATCTTCTTCCCATGCTTGTGGTCTGCAAGGGCACTTTCTATGTCCTCGTGAACCATCTCCGCCTCAAAGATAAAACAGGGATGTTTTTAAGGGCTTTGCTTTGGAAAGGATTGAGGGCTCTAAGTGGGCAAAGGAAGAAGGGGCTGGCAGACAGCTAGGAGYGTATTTTGTTCTCTGTTTCACACCAGCAAGGAGGGCCCTGCTCACCTCCACCTCGTCGCAGTTGAAGAAGTGGATGTCAGGTTTGTGCTGCTCCGAATCCTGACACACTAGGAGGAGGATGGAGGAATAGCGCATCTGATTCAGCACCGTTTGGCAGTGCTGGACTGTCGGCAGAGGGAAGTCCTCCAGCTCTTCCTGGAAGAGAAAGAGGAAGGGGTCAGGCAATGGGGAACTATTGAACTGACAGGGAATGGTCCTGTGTATGAACTCCTGGGATCCCTGTTTGAGGAGAGAGACCTGGCAGAGCTTGTGCTTCTCAGCAGTGGTTTGCTGGGCTCTTCAAAGATACATGTCAAGGTTTGCAGAGGGGCAGTGGCTTGGGACTGYGGAATTAGGAGAGAGGTAGATGGGAAACAGAGGTGAGCTCTTGTTCTCACTCTCCTCTGAGTCCTGAATATGGGGCCCAGCGTGAGACTTCAATAACTTGAGCTTTGTTGCTCACCATCATCTTATTGCTGTGCTCCCAGTACATTTATCATGCATCCTAGCAGAGCACTGGGAGGAAAGATGCTTTCTGTGAGGGGCCTACCCTCCCAGTGTCTCCTTGGATGACCTTGGGCTAATATTCTTTAGTTTCTTATTGCTAAAATCAGGGCAGCACCATCCCTCTCCCACTATCTGGCTGCTCTTTCCCCTCGGATTAGGTGCCCTGTGTGCATGTACATGTATCACCTGTTAAATGGGGCACTGTTCTCAGGCAGGTGATCCTGCATGTTATTTTAATGCAAGTAATATGTCCTTCCCTCTCTGCTTATGCTTTATGCTGATGTCTGTGGACCTGTAAGTCTGCATCACTCCCACAGAAAGCAGTTTTACTGTTGGCCTCGAGCACAGCTCAAGGTATCTTTCATCTGGAGTATCTGTGCTCTGGAGCTGTGAATAAATCATCCCACACCTACCTGCCCTTTGAATTAGAGTCAGCCAGCCCCCACACACCCAGGAGTGGATCTTGGTAGTGATTCGCCCTTGTTCGCATTCCTTAGAAATGGCCCTCCCAGGCAGAACTGCACCCCACGCGTCAACCTGTGGGTAGCTCTCACAGAGCTCTGGGTACCTGCGACTCGCAGTCTAGCAGGCGGATGGACTTGTCGTTCACTTGCAGCAGCATCTCCTGCGTCCAGATCTTCTCTTTTGAGTTGAGCAAGATGAGTTTTCGAATAGCGTCGTCCACCGTCACGATGGACTCGCTCTTGTCCATGACAAACGTGGCCAAGTGCTGAAGTTGGGAGGAAAGGAGGAGAAAACAGGTGAAAAAGCTTTGATGGTGTGTGTACTGTAAATCAGCGGTGAAACCATCTCTAAAGGCTTGAACTACTGTTTGTCTGCTCATTAGAGCACAGGCATGAAAGAGGCGCTGCAGAAAGTGTATGTTCTGGTTGTTAGTACCAGTCTGTCTGTAGTGGTGAAAGATTAGGGTTTCATAATGCAGCAAGGGTTTTCATAACAAGTTTCACCACTTGCATATTTATCTCATCATGTGTCTATTCTAGCAGCTCTGGCCCCCGTCCAGCAGTGTGTGTTTGCAAATGCTTTGTACACACGAGTTAGTCCCCTGGCTTTTCTGAAACTGGCTTGGAAGTTTAAATACGGTAGTTAAACTTCACTTGCCAAGCTAAAAGCACCTGCATTTTGCTCATCTCATGAGCAGATCTCCCTGTGTGGAATTTGTCCCAGGCAAAGAGCTCACATGAGCCATGGGCAAATGTTAGTCCTCTGTGCTGAGGTGGGATCCATGTGATGAATGGGCTTTGGCCAGGTCCCCTGCCCCAGGTAATTCAACMGGCAGGACAGGGACCTTCTGCGCTGCAAAGCTACCTGGTCTGCAAGACAGCTCCAAACCTGGCAGCTGACTCTGCACCAGCCCTTCAGTCCCCTCATGTTACCTTCCCCCCAAAAGTACCCAAATCAGCCCTCATGGTAGTGAAAATTGATGTTGCTAACTGTAAGAAGGGATTTTTTTGCTACTTGCCTCTGTCCTGCACTGTGGCTTTGCTAGATTATCCTGGTTTTCCTCCTTCCCTCACCTGTCCTATAAACCCAGCCCAGGGCTCTTCCCACTACCAGCCTGGCTTCCATGCTGTCCTCCCCTCTCACGCTGCCTTGTGTGTGCACTGGGGCCGGGAGCCRCTCAGGTAAGGTGGTAACGTCCCAGACATGACTGCACTCGCGTGCTTTCCCATCCCTGCTCTAACTGTGGTGTGTGGCGATCCAAGCCTTGCACTTGGCACTGGTATTTACAAAGAATTTGTGTAACCGAGCTGCACCTGCAGGCTTTGGACTGCTCCAGGGGCTCTGTGCGAGGGGAATGCTAGGCAGGGAGGCAGCTGCAGGAAGAAGTGTGTTGCATCCAAATGGTGTGTGTGCTGCCCCCCCCAGCAGTGGGTGAAGGCCACTCCAGATATCTAGGTAATTTAGTTATCTCTGATCAGCAAGGACTGCTCTCTGGATGGGGAGAACATGCGTCTGCCAGCAGAGGGGACTGCAAGGCAGGAGAAGCTGGGAGCCTTGCCTGCTCAGAGCAGCCAGGCTGTTTTCTGTGCAGTTGTCCCTGTTTGAGTGACAGCACAGCCACGCCACGTGTTCAGGTGACAACAGGGGAAGGGAAAAAATTCAGGAAAGAAAAGGAAATGGTACCGTTTCACCTTGTTCCCTCTGCTGCCCTGCTGTGTTCCTGGTGAGAAGGGAAGGAGAACATGCCCGAGTGGGAAAGTGGCTGAAGCTTTTCCCTGCCATAATCAATTTTCTCCAGGAGAGAAAGGCAGGAGGTTTTTGGATGGGCAAGTTATAGGCCTGACCAATGCATCTGTGCCGCAGCTAGTTCAAGGGCCTGCTGCTGGGAGGCTTATCGGGCCAGGTCCCAGCTCTTTCTCTCTTCCCTGGAATATCAATGGCCCATCCACCAGCATGACCCTCTCACCCCGCTTCCCCTACTCAGTAGCATTAGGGTAARTAACACGTTGCTGCTGAATCAGCTGTGGGTCAGCAGAAGAGCCATGGAGCAGATTAACCCTTCTGGTAGGGAGACCCAGGTACTGCGGGTAGAGCAGATGCATTACATGGGTTATCTGTGGGTCTGAGGGCAACAGTGTGGCAACCCCAGAAACAGTCCTGCCAGGCATTTAGTGTTTGAGTGGATGGCAGCAGTGGAAACTCCTGTCTTTGATGCACAAATCCTGCAGCCTGGTTTCAAAGTAAAAGCTGGAAAAATGGGGTGCGTTTAAAGCAAGCCACAAACTGGGATGTGAAATTTGGAGAGGCTCTTTGTTGTCTCTAGTTCAGGGATGAGTTTTGCCTGGCTTTTCTCCCTCTGATCCCTTGTCTTTATGCCTTCCCCAGTGATCAGGCATAACCTTTTTAGGGTTCAAGCAGTTTCTCTCTGGTGCTGAGTCTTTGCTATAGTGGTGCTGTGTCAGGGGTCAGGGTCCAGCATGGCACAAAAAGACAGTCTTTGTCCCAGAAGACTAGCAAGCAAGAGCTACAAACCACAAGAAGAGAAAGAGAAAGGGCTGGGGGAAAATGTTTGTTCCCAATAGCACACTCGGCTCATGAGCTGATTAAATAACCCAATGGGTAGTGTCCACAATCAGCATGTGCCTCAGAGGGCAACAGAGGAGGATGAGAGAGTTGCTTGGGAAAGAAGTCCTTTTTTACCTGTAAAAGCCCAGGGAGATGCAAAGCGGGAAGCAGACTAAGAGGCAGCAAAAGCTGAGCCTGCTCCAGCACCAGGGAGGGAACCAGCGCTGTCCTGCAGTGGAAATAGGTTACGAAGGGACCTTGGAGAGACTGTGAACGTTGGGGTCTGATACAGACCAGATGGACCTGAGGAGGATCGGTGTACTCAGAGCATGGAGCCTTGGATGGTCGTGTTGAAGCACAGGCAAGAACTGTTGTTGCAGTCGGCTCCAGACAAGGTGGATGCAGGGGGAAAGGCTCAGATTTAAAGCACTGGTAGCCCTGACAGGCAGAAAGGGCTGAATCTTTAAACATGATGGTCAGTGGTGGGAATTAGGGATGGAGAGGATTTGTGGTGACCAATTTGTTGTTAAGGTGGTTGTTGGATAATTCACAAAGACTGGAAAGAGCAGAGAACAGGATAAACACTGCAGAGTGTAAGACCCAATCCTGTGTTCATAAAGCAAAGGTATTGGGTGAGGCACTGTCTAAATAAAATTCCTGGCAGGTATTTGAGCTGAAAGCTGAGATTAGCCATGCAATCAGATATGAAAAACATACTCAGGATTATGTTACTGTAATTGTAAAATAGTGCACAAAAAGGTATTCACAAAGTCAATATTATCTGTGCAGAGGTGACAAACCCTCTGCTTTCTGACCAGTGAAGAGAATTGGTTTATACCCGATGACGGGCATTCTTATCTGTTCTGTTATTTTAACTGCCAGGTTTACAATCTTCATAAATTCCTTCATTGTTTACTGTTAAGTAAGTTAATTTTCATGGAGGGGAAAGCTACTTGTCTAACTCAGACTCATTAGAATATTTTTCTCTTTTCCATTTTCTTTAGATACTGGTGGAGTGAGAGGGAGAGAAGCTTGCTACTGTCTTTGATTTATCTCATTAAAACCCCTTTTCATCCAGATGGATATTCAAATGTAATAGCTTTTGTAAGAATGGGCAATGACTCCGTCCACTATTAAACTTTGATCAGCTTGTAGATTACTTCAGAGGGTGTAAAATGCCTCTTGTGAGGAAACCTCTTCCTGTCTCACTGCCTGCCACTGAAATCCTGTGTGCTTTGGTCAAAGTTCAAGGTAGAGACTCACAAATGGGTGGCATATGGCATAATTAATGAAGGATTCATGTATGTGTCACTGTTTAAAGTCTCTTCTCTGCTTCCATAAGTGACTTTATTTGGTAGGAGTCACTGATGGGGATGGTTGGCAGGGCCACCAATGGGGCGGCTGGCCTTCAAGTTAGTTTCTCTGATGGAAACCAGGGCCTCTTTCCAAACAAGCATTTTTAAAAGTCTAAACTTCATTTTAAGCAACTGAACAGGCTCCTGTATTTCTAACCGTGTACTTAAGCTCTCTGCTGGACTGGGGTCTTAAACCGGAGAAGAGAGGGCCCTGTCTACTAAATATGACCCTTGTGAAGTGTTTTCCTTTCTCGCCTTGTCCAGTTTTCAGTGATGAATGGTCCAGCCTCAGATGGGCACCTCTGTTCCTGTGGTGCAGAGGCCACTGGCCTGCACCAGTGCGTTGTATTCCAGGAATCGCCGGGCCTGGGACGGCCAGGCTGGCTCCTCTTTTTTCAGTAGATGTCTGTGACGCTGGGAGATGAATTTGGCTTAATGCCTGTCATGGTTGAAGGGTTTTGAATTACTTGAGTAAATTCAAATTTACTTTGAATTACTGACACAGTAGCTGAGGGAGAGCTGAAAGATGACAGTCGATGTGGTCTGTCTTGTTTGGGCAGATGAGTTCCTGTAACCACCACGGGAACCCTGCTTTCAGCCTGTCTGTCTGTGCTGATCAAGAAGGGTTTGAAGCACGGGGTGATGAGAGGGGCAACAGCTTCCACTACTCTCCTTCAAATGCAGAGGAGGAAGAGAGGACAACAGCTTCTCCACTTCCTGTTTCCTTGTACAGAATTTCCCCTGTCTTTTTAACATATTTTTTTCCCCCCATTCTCCTCTCCCCAATTACTCAACACTTTAATTTGCTGAATCTTGATAATTCAGAAAGGAAATAAATTTTTGATAAATGATGGTTTCATATGCCATTTTCAAATTAAATTTAAAGTAGAAAAGAGGTCCATATGTAATTAAACCAACTTCATATTCTTTAATGATCATTTTTGTCCTCCCTTCTCGTCAACCATTTCCCATCTGCAGGCTGTAATGACACAAAGTGTCTAGCTGAATGACTGATTAGCGCTGGCTCCACAGCAAGTCCCTGAGACAGTGACCTCCCAAGCACGTGTCACACCTCATAGCAAGAGGACAGAGTTGCTGACCTCAAAATGTCCCCAGATGCTGGTCCTAGATGTAGCCCAGCAAGGGAAAGGGAACTTCCAAGTCTTTAGTGTAGGTCAGCACACTGGACGTGCAGAAGCAGTGACCGGTCTTTGTTTCTTTCCCCATCCCCAAAGCAGTCTGTCTAATGTGGGTGTCTCTCCCACTCTTCAGTTCAAAGAAACATGCGGGATCCAAGGGAGGGACAGTTAAATGGTCAGGGATGACCTGTGTCATGCAACGTGGGAGAAGCCATCGAAGTCTGGACCTGGCTTTGCTATAGGATTTGAGCATGATTCAGAGTTGCGCCATGGACAGCTGTTTGTAGCCCTGTGGGAGGATCTGTGAGCTATACGAGAGTCTGTTCGCTCGGACTTTCAAATAATGCCATACCATAATGGAACAACTGCTGCCCTCCAAAGCAAGGAGTTGGAGAGGAGCAGCAGAGAAATAAGATGGCAGGAGAGCTGGTATTGATTTTAGACAGAGCAGGCAATATGTAAGAGGAGAGAAGAGAAAGGAGAAGGATCCAGTCCAGCCTGAAACCTCTGACTTGTAGGAAGGAGTGGGGTCAGACTTGGGAGAGGAATTGTCTCAGGACTTGTGCTGCTCTCATAGTCCTTTAGTTTATCTCCTCAGAGTGTCTGTGGTGAAATTCCTGTGCTCCACCTACATAGGCTCTTTACTTTCCTACACTTTTGTGCTCAAAGGAATCAGATGAGAAGCCTAGATGACCCTAGCTTCAGTAGCATGTTACATGTGATTGAGAGGACTTGTGTGGTCTCAGTCCCTGGGTCCAGGCTAGCAGGACCATGGTGACCTGCAGCTCAAGGAGGGAAATTAACAGTGGATGGCTAAGTCTGAAAGTGTGTCCTACAGTCCAGGAGCTAGAAATAGTGAGTGGACCCAGCTGGGTGGGAAGCTCAGGAGACAAGTTTATCTGCAGGCATCTGGGGCCAGGAACTGGAGAAAAGAAATAACGAGGTTTCCAGCAGCTTTGCTGTTTGCCTCTCCCAGGGTGTGAAGAGCAACACTTGCTTGTTGTAAGATGGTTCCCAACTCCTCTCTGGCCTAATGAAGGTCCAGGACAAACGAAACACATTGCATTACCAGCATCTATCACTGACGTTGGCCTTTCAGCCCCTTAACGTGTCATTGCATACTCACCTGTACATGGTACTGTGAAGTCTCATGCATAATGACATTGGAGTTGGAGTATTTTTTCCTTTGTTCTGCAATAAAAAGAAGAAAACAAGCCTTCATTGTAGTGACTGTTTATTATCAGGGTCTGAGAATTACAGCTCTCATGATGACTTTCTCATAATCTCTGAACTTCCAGTTTCAATTGGAGTATTGGGAATAATAAGACATATTAACGATATTAACTTTTGTAACAAGGATTGGCAAATCAGGTGTGTAGGGTACGCATTCAAGTTGTATCTCTTAATGCTGATGATAATTTGATTCCTGGAGGTCAGCACCATTTGTGGAGGAAATTAAACCTAGTGTAAAGGAAAGCCCCAGACGACGAATGATTAGGGAAGCTCTTGGAAGAGGGCTGGAGGGGTGAGGAGTGGCTTGAGAAGGCTGGCAGAAAGCTATGACATGCACGTGGCAAGAAGAAAAAAATCCGACCACAACCCACCAGTTTGGTCATAACAGCCCTTTGAATCATCCTCCCGAAGAAACCCTCTGCACTACTGTGACGCTTTCAGTTTGCTTTCTTGCATTTCTGGGCAAGCTGCAGTAAAGGGCTGTAGTTACAGATCGGAAGGGCTGTAGGGATCAAGGCCAGCCAGTCAGAACCTGCGTTTCTTGTACAATATTTTTATGGGGCAACAAATCTTCATTTCTTACTGGAAAGCGGCAGTAAAGACCAATTGGGAAAAAATTGCTTGGAATTTCATGAGGCTATTGAATATAATCCTGTAAGAATTTACCCTGCCAGCTCTTACTCACTGTTTAATTGGTACTTGTCCAGGGATTCCTTATAAATACTTTGCTTGAATAGCAGAGGAGTAACTATCCAGGCCCAGAGTGATCTGGGAGCATCCAAACTGAAAACATCTTCCTCGCCAGCAGAGGACATCCTCTGATCTCTGGTTTGCTTAGAAAATGCAATGGCCATTTTATATGTTTTCACCCTTCTTAAAGCCTGTGTTAGAATATCCTGTCCTCTGTAGCAACAGTCGCAACCAAGGGGATTTCATAACGCAGCAAACATTAGGGCTCCTTGTGTTTTAAAGAAGTATATATTAATCTTAGTTTATTTGTGGTTTACTTCAAAGCTCTCTTTAATGCCTTCTCTGGGATGTTGGCTTCTCTCTTGTTTTCCTCTTTTCTTTGAACGCGGAACATGTGGTCTCATTTAATGAATTTCACATTAAAGAGGCTGGCACCTAGAAAATGAATATCCTCATAGGAACTCATTTGGTCGGTTTCCAAATTTTTTGGTGAAGTGGTGCAAGACCCAGGTAAAACTTTCCAAAATGTTTCTTTAGTTTATATTTTTAGTAGCATGTCACATTTTAATTGAAAAACACTCCCCAAGGACTTACAAGAAATACTGGTAATATTTTTGATTGCTGAAAATTGAAGCTTTCCTTGTAATGAAAAGAAGGTGACTTTTTTTTTTTTTTAAATAAAAAAGATGGAAGACTGAAGATAAGTCTATTTCGAAGTGCAGACAGTGAAATGAAGTCAATATAAAGCAGAGCAAGGGCAGGGCAGTAACTGGAAGGTGCTGGAGGTGGTAAGGAGCTCTAGGAAGGAGCAGGGTCTGCTGGAATAGTGACCATCCTGTGATGCCCCTGGAAGGCCTCTGCCCACGTGGATGGGCTATGGGCAACCAGAGCTCTGTCTGGTCACTGCTTTAGGTGATAATTTGAGAAAGCGGATAGCGGCCTAATGCAGGTGCTGGTGATGTAGCTCCTCCCTAGGGACACCATGGTTTGCTTGACTTTTCCTTTTGCTGTCCTGTGAAACTGCAAGTGTTTTGCATCCTTTTAGTTTGTTCAGCAGGACAAATACCGGCCTATGCACTGAGTTCTTCCCTGGTTTGCTTCTGTGCAAATCCTTTCCCTTCTGGCTAAATGAGCACAGCTTAAGGGGTTGAAGGAGCTCAAGCAGTAGTTCTGGCTTTACCACTGCTAGTGTCTTGCCTTTTTTTTTCCACTGTCCCTTGTGTAAAACAGAGAAGTGACTGTTTCCTATTTGCTGCTGCTATTGTTGTACTATTGAAGTTACTATCCCATTTCGTGCCCCCTGGGAAGTGGCCTCTCCATGCCCAATCTGGCCAGACATAGTCTCCCTCAGCATTGCCTTCCTGCTCGTGGTTGTGAGGCACAAGTTACTTTGCAGACAGAGAAGCCGCCAAGCCCCAGCCCTGAGGAGTGAGCAACGTGGGCTCACTTAGAGCAGTCAACCAGGTTCTCCCTGCACCCTGTCCACCTTCAGCAGGGACAGGAGCAGGCTGTTGCCTGACGGGTGTGCATTGCCATGAAAGAAAGAGGAGTGATGAGTGTGGGTGATAGGAGTAGGGACAAAGAGGGAGCGGAAGGGAACAGCACCTGGTCTGCTTTTGTGTTGTTTGCACATTTGTTAACAGACTCCTTAACAGACTCTTTACAGTCGTATCTTGTTGAGGTTGCTGTGGGAGTGACAGTGGGGGGACTCACAAGCTGCTGGTCAGGGAGAGGAGCCGGGGTGTGTGCAGAGGAAGAGGGAAGGGGGTGTGGTGCACACACCTGCCCACCCCATGGGTCTCCTGCCTCGGGTCTACGCATGGGAAGAGGTCCAGCAAGCAAGACAGAGGGGTAGAGTGCACAACAGGGCACCCACAGAAGGGAAAGCTGTCATGGTCAACACAAGTAGTGACTGAAGCAGTGCTGCTCTGACAGCCTTTTCCTTCTCTTCTGACTATATCCCAGCAAAAATGGTCTCTGACCACTTCACCCCAAGAAAGCACAGTCCCCTGGTTGCTCCCAAACCACGGAGTTGTTTTCTACAAGATCTACTAAGCCTGTCCTTTACGTCTTCTCCAAAGCTACCAGGAATCACTGAGACTCCTGCAAATGGGCAACATCTCCGGCAACTGCCTCCTGCTGCTGCTCCTGTTGCTGCTCCACACTAGTTCAGACCGTGCATCCTGCCCGTCCCTTTCCCTGAGCTCGCTTGAGTGAACTTGTCCCACAAACAGTTGCATGGGGACAGCAAGAGGGGTCAATGGACTGCAGCAATGGGACGGAGAAATGAGGGTCAGGATTGGAAAGGATGGCAGTTCCTGAAGCTGGTGATAGTGATGGAGAAGATGTGACACTGAATTACAGCCTGAGTGTTGGCTGGGGATAATTTGCCAACTCTGACATGTGTTCTCCTTTAAGCCTTTCATGCAGAAGAGTGCTAGCAAGGTGTAAATGCAGCGAACAGAGCATCCTGCTGTGACAAGAGCAGAAAACCCCAAAGGACCAGTTTGGAGCTTTAGCTTAGTCCTGGGGGTGTCCTTGTATTCACTTCTCACCTGAATAGCTGTTATTTAAACCTCCGGCCAGTAGATCCTGTGCGAAGGAAGGAGAAGCTGGCCTGAATCTACTGCTTTCCCAGAGAGTTGATAGGAGTTAAAATATCTTATAGGCACATGCCTCCTCGGCACCGATTGCCAGGATTTCTGCAAATGTCCTTCCCCACGAGTGTGCGTGCCCCTGCATGTAACATGCAGCTTCATGCTTAGATTTTTCCTGCACAGAATGGGATAGGATTTTGAGCCAACCCATCCAGCCTCTGTGAATGCTCCTGTTTCAGGTTACTTTGATTTAGCTCACACCTAGTGGGAATTTGAGGTTTCTTTGGCTGTCCTAAAATCAGAGAGCTGGCGGGGAGGGCAGTTAAAAACTGGTTATGGTTGAACAAGCTCAAACCTCTCAGGTTTATTAGACTGCGGGTCTTTTGCACTGTTTTCTTGCTAAATGTCTGTCAGGTGCACTCGCTCCCGTGACCTGCCCTGGTTTGCGGCTGCAAAATGCTGGTCAGGCACAAGGGGCGGTGGAGTTGGGATCGGGGCTTGGGTCATGTGCAGGTTTGCAGCATGCTTTTGCTTTGGGTTCCACCTTGGTAGTGAACCTTTTCCCCTAGATTCCCCTTGCATCTCTGTTACTCTCTTATTTCTACTTGGCTTCCATGGAAGGAGGATGAGCGTGTCCCTGAGCTCAGTTGGGCTTGAGGGGCATTGCCAGCAGGTGTCTCTCCAGAACAAGCACTGGCCTGAAGGGCTGCTTTCCTTGGGATTTAGCTTGGGGTTTTCACCTTTCTCTTTGGCCAGCAGAGAAGAGCTTTTAAATTGAGCTCCTCTTGGTGTACTTCTCTGAAGACGCAGGGCTGAGCACTGGTAGCAAACCTGTCTGTGGCTGCAGGAGCGTGCTAAACATACAGAGATAGCCCAGAGACAACGAATGTGAAAAGAGATGCCACTGCTTTCGTTCGGAGCCTGGCAAGAGTTGATAGAAGCTGATTTCAAGCTGATTTCTAATGCTTTTTAACACTTTTCTAACACTCTTTAAGCCTGAGGTGTGCCATCAGCTTGGCAGGACACCGAAGTGCTTTGCACCTTGTATCTCTGTGCCTGTGACCGAAAACACAGCAGTGTGCTTTGCCTCTGTGGCTAATTCTTGGTAGCCCTGAAGTGGCTGCTGTTCTCAGGTAGAAATGTTTTATTGGTGGGCATGCTGGCAGAGGTGTTAGCGGAGCCTGCAGGTCTCCGAGCTGGTGCCTTTTACACCGCCAGCACCAACTCAGAGGTGGAGCAAGAATAGTTCAGGGGGGGAAAGACCTCAGACACCCAGCACAGCTCCTTGCTCAGCCATTAGCTTCCAGAGTGACCTTGAGTAAATTAATTAATATTTCAGCATGGCTACTTCCCATCTTAGGCTCGCATTGAAGGGTCAATGGCGTTTTCTGTGTGTTTTAATTGCAGTCTGCCCTACTTCAAATGTGGGGCAAGGTCTGGAAGAGGGCACACGGCAACACACACCGCAGGGATTCATGTCTGATGCGAGTAACTTTTTTTTTTTTTTTCCTCAGTAACCTCAATTTCCTCACCAAGCATTTCTCATGTAAATAGATGACACTAATGGAAATGAGAACACCGTGTCTGTGTGGGATGGAGACAAATTTGGATTTTAAGACATCCTGTCCCCCCCTTTTTAGAAGGAAGTGGAAAAGGCTGAAGTGGTTGGTCTGGAAACAAAGGGTTTTTACATTAGGACAGGCAAATGTCTCCAGCCCTGAAAGGAAGGGTACAGAGCCATGTCAAGAGCTGGTAGTCCCTGAGGAAGGGAAGGTATACCAGGGGGATGGGGTTTCCAGAGGGAGGCTAGCGTAGGACTGCGTTTCTGGTAGAACAGCCTACCAGACTGTAGGCTGGCTTTCTGGTAGTAGAACAGCCCATGGAGCTGTAGCAATGGTCAAGGCTGCGGCTGGTTGCCTACAGGCTTTCTGGGGTCCCCTCTGATGCCTTTGCCCCATCCTTCAAGCTCAAAGAAGCTGCATGTGTCACGGTCAGGGGAGATCTCAGCATGCACCTCTGAGAAATGTTTGGAGAATCCCTTGGAAATCTTGGGGACCTGTCAAAACCTCAGAGCTCTGCACAGCACTGCTTCCCATCACCTGCACTTGGGGTTAAGCTCACTCAGAGGGGCCAAAGGCCCCTTTAGCCATTTGTAGCCTTTTCCAGACAGAAGCAAGCCCCAGGGCAGGGAGAAAATGCAGATGTTCCTCCTCCCTCTGTTGATTCTCCCTGGGGGTATTTCTGCATTACCTTTAAAAGTTGCAGAACTAGAACACTGCCTCTATTTTGTCTCAGGATGCCATTCAAGTGACGTCCCAGAAGCTGCCCAGGGTGAGGAAGGGGGTGTTTCTGCATATTCTCTTTCCTGTCCCTTTCTTTAAGACGTCTGCTTGTTCCTTCTCCTGAAATCCTGTCTCATTGGCTTCTACCTGGTCCCCACACCCATGGAAACTTTTATTTTTGTGTTTCCTCCTGGCATCTGCAAATATAACCACACAGCCTGAAAAAAGCCAGACTTTCCGGGGACAGCAGGGTGCCAGAACACTGAAATCTCCTTCTTTCCTAGCATTTAGTTTTGATATAAACACAGGAAGAAGTAAAGATCCAGGCTGCAAATCACCAAATAGTCAGTCTTATGCCACATCTATCCGAGAAGTGTGGGTGCTTTAAAAAAAACCAGAGTGTTTTTTTTGTTTGTTTACTTCAAAGCAATGTGGTGAAACATTGCAGACCTTTCTGTGGATGCATCATTATTTGCCCTAGCTTAAATCTGTCCCTGGTTGTGGTGGGCTGAACCGAATGTACCATGCACTGAACAATGTCTGCAGGGAGATCTGTAGCTGTTTGACTCTACAGATCAAGGGGGATCCTTTACGTTGGACAGGTGAACTCCCTTGGCCAGAAAAGACTTCAGAAGACAGGTCGCATGTCCTGGGTAGCTCCCGCACTGCCCTTTTGCACAGCCCTGTCCTCTGTCTCCTTAATTTTGTATGAGCAAATGCTGGCGTGTTAGCAGCAGTAGCTAATTTCCTCCCAGTTTATCTGACACCTCTCCTACTAGGACACTTTGCATTTCTACAGCGTCTAGCAACAGAGAAGACCCGAGCACCATAACATGTTATCCAACCCATACCCTGTCCCCAGGAGGTGGAGAATTTGCATAATTCCCATGCAATAAATAAGCGTTACAGAAATATAGTGATGATTTTCCCAAAATTAGATGGCAGCTGCTGTCAGAGCTTAGACACCAATCTGCACTTCTGTTTAAATGAATTGTCTTCTGCGGTGCTCTTTATAGGCTGTAGCGGTGGAGGACTCTCGATATAACATGGGATGAGCTGCAAAGGGCAAGGAGAGCTCCAGGGCTGTGGCACTAGTACAGCAAACATCTGAAGGTGATAAAAGCTGGCATGAGCCCACAGTGACCACCACTGTACTTTTTTGCTTCTGTCTGCTAAGAGAGCCAAAGAGACGGGAAAACAATACAGTTTTGTCCCTTGCTTTTGGTGTCTGGCAACAAAAAAACCCCTCATAGCATGGGGATCCTGTCTCGTCTGGAGGAAGGTGGCTGGTGCGATCCACTGCTGTGGCCTAAGGAGCAATGATGGGTAGTTCACAGTCGCGCCGTTGCTGAGCCCAAACACTTGTATGAGTGACATGGGTGATCCAGAAAATTTTAAATGACTTGAGCGTGGATGCCATGTGGGACATGCACACACTCTGGTAAATTGTCTCATCTCTTGCCTCTAAGAATTTGGCTCGGTGAACCCTAAGACATGCCTTTCAGGGGAAAAAAAAAAAACTATAAATGGTTCTTTAACTGAATTCAGTTCAGTTGTTCAGTCCTTTCCTAACCAGCTAGCTTTAATCTTGCCTCGTACCCAGAGGTGTGGGGAAAACTGCAAAGCCATTCTCTGAAGAATGTTATCTGTTGCCAATATCTTATGGATAAACAGTGCTGTGGGAATGATGTTTCCCACTGGCACCAGTGGCTGCATGAGGAAATGGAAAAAGCTCAGACCACTGCAGAGGTAGCAAGGTGGATTTCGCCCAAGGGCTCAAAACTGGGTGCTGGGCTGAAATCCCAGTGATGAGGCCAAAATCTTGGCTGGAAGGGAGAGCGTCCTGTTTGGCTTTATGTTAAGGAATGAAAGGGATGAAAGAGAGTAATAATGAGGGGAAAAAAAATAAAAGCAGGATCGATGCACATCCTGGAGGCGATGGGGTTATCAGCTTGGTCCAGAAAGCCAAACCACATCTTTCGTGCCAAGTTCCCTCCCCATTTCCATGCAACACCCTTTTTTGCAGGGAGTTAGGATGTGGCTGTGAACACTCCCTTCAGCCTGACGGATTGTGTGCACAAGAGATCTGCTAGCGGGATAAATTCTGCCCACTGGGACCAGCCTAGAGCTGAAATAACTTGGTTAAAGTCTCTAGGGATGTAGAGTAGTGCGAAGGAGGGCAGAAGCAGGCTTGTCTCTCTTCATGCATGGCCTCTGCCAAGCCAGCAGGGCAGAGCATCCCCAGTACAACGTACCAGTGGTACTAAGGGTGGTTGTAGGGGTAAGACACCCAACGGGGTGCCTGGGCTTGGGCCCTGCCTCTGCTGCCAGCTTCCGAAATGGCCTGTGAATACTCACAGAGGGGAACATCAGCCTAGGAAGGAGGGAAAGAGGCTCCTGTGGGGTTCAGCTTATCTGACCCTGAAGCAGATAGCCAAAAGATGTTAGCTGAGAGGTATGACAAAAGCACCTATGGTTGCCGACTGTGCTGGGGTACAGCTGTATGACTGTACATCTCCACGCAGAAGACACTCGTGCCTCTGCATATGGGGTAAACGGGCCGAATGGGGTGTGCTCCCACCATGCTCTGCTTTCCCCAGATTATTAGTGGGTTATAGCGGGGGTTTTGACTCTTTTTGCATTTTCTTAAGTATCTGTGAGAGGGCAGAACAGCCTTGGGAGTGCCGTGACACAACATGTTCCCAGTGTTTCAGGGGAATTTGAGCCCTTCTTTCCTGCCGCTGGCAGGGGGAGTGCCTGTGGTGCTACGCTGAGCTGCATGGGGGTTACAGACTGCTACAGGCAGGATCCCAAAGCTCAGTCCCAAGATACCATCTCTTTCCATCCATTTACATTCTAAACTGCTCTAAACAAAAACTCGGTGTGCTCTTGCTGTACGCCGCTGGGGCCAAAGTCAGTTGTGGTGTAAACGGGTGCCTCTGTAACAAATGCAGCCAGTTATACCAGAGCTGCGAAGGCCCTAGCCTCCCCTCCATGCACATCCTTCTCTAATTAGCGAGTTTTATCACACAGGATCCTCCCCGATCCTCCCTGTCTCTCCCTGTATTTGTTTTCAGCCGTTGCTGGGCAGAAGGCACAGCAGAAGACGTGGGGGATGGACATGTCATATGTGAAACTCTCTGTAAGGAACCAAAGATGTATTGGATTAGGTTTGTTTTCATTGGCAGTACCAGACCAAGGACCTCTCCTTGATTCCCTGCATCACACTAGAGACCTCCTGGGCCTCCACGTCCATTAGAACAGCCTAAGGAAAGTCCTGGCTGTTGGCTTCAGGAGCTTGCCAATTCTTTATATTATCTATACGTTATCTAGCAGTGCACAGGCTGTTTATAGTAACTTGCTAGCGTAGCATGAGCTAGTCTTTGTGCCAAACCAACAGGTCAGGACATAACCCTCCAGAGGAGAAACAGAGCAGCAAATGCCTCTCATGCTAATGGCAATGATGCAAATTTGCCGGGCCTGCGTTATAAAGCAGCCTTATGAAATAGCATCCGTTCCCACGATCTGAGCACGGGGCCAGATCTGATCTGGCAGTCTGACTGCACATCTGCGGTGGCGCAGCTCTGCCGATCTGACAGGTTCCTGCTTCCTCACCGAGTGGAAGGATGCTCCAGGTTCTGCAGGGTTAGTCAAGGATCTGGTTTTGGGCACTGCACAGACCTGCTGCATCTGAGCTCCTGATAGGGAGGCGTCTGCAGGTCCGTACCTTGCCTCTGCTGTTGCAGAGGCTTCCCTGCTTGGGGTTCCCTATGACTGGCTGGCCGGTGTGGGGACAGCTCCGTTTTGGAAGCATCTTTGCAGCTTCTTATGAAGCATCAAGCTCCCTGGTTTTCCTGTCAGCACCATGGTACTTTCTGAACTGCCAGAGCTTGTTTGTATCGGTGGCTGTGACGCTGGGAATCTTTGCATGGGGCAGCTATCACTCCTGGGTGGCACATTAGTACACGGTCTGGAAGCTCTTGAAGTGAATGAAAAGGCTCTCATTGAGGTTGGGGGCAGCCAGGGGTATGAATGGTCTGTGGCAGCAGGGAACCGCTTTACTGATAGCATGTCAGCAGCTGCTAGTAGGTGTCACGAGGCTGAATTCCTCCTCGGCATGCTTAATATTTGCCACTAGCTCAGACCCAAGTGCTCACATTCCTCTTTTATTAGCTGAAGACACAACCCACTCTAGAAGAGCAAATAAAAACCTGACCCACGTCCTGGGTTGTGCAAGGACTGAGTACATCAAGAAACACTGCGTGTTTGTGTCCAGCATGCCAGGGAACGCAAGGCGGTATGTACAGTAGCATACTGTCTGCTGGGCAGGCACCCAGGGGCTGCTCAGCAGAAGATAATCACGGTATTGAGAAGCTGCAGGGGAAGCTTATGGGTAGAGGTGTTCCTTTTTTCCTTTACAACCAGAGCTGGAGGAAATATGCCAAATTATTTTTCACCAAACAATCCAAAATGTTGTTTTCTGAACTTCTCATAGCTGGTAATGACACTTTTTGAATTTCAGAATACATTTAGTAAGATTGGGGGAACCTTGATTTAATTAAACAAACTGAAGAATTTGCTTTACTTGAGGACCAAAAAAACTTGTAATGAAAAGTTTCCCTTTTTTTGTTATTAACTAACACAGCTTTTGTTCCCAAGGTACTTGGGCATATCCAACAACCCCTTTCCATTTAAGAAAATGTTCCTCTGAATAAGCTCTGAGCAGTTACTCCATGCAAGGAGAGAACTTGCGCTCAGCAGTCTTGAAGTGGCAAAGAAAAAGGGCCATTGGAGATGCCGAGCAGGCACTGTGGTGTCAGAGGTGGCAGATCCCTCTCTGCAGCCCCCATCACTAACTGCCATCCCAAAGGCCCTGCGATGCAGACACGAGGGCTGCCTGTGGCAGGTCAGAGCGGTTGCAAGGCAGCTCTGCGGCCAGGGCTGAGCCCAGCCAAGTCTGATTTCCAGCCAGCAGCACCCAGAGCAGAGCCTGCTCTTCCCAGTAGCTCCAGTCAGGGCTGAGCTGAGCCTACACGTCCCTCATCTTACCCACCACTTGGTTTTGGTCTGCAGGAACCAACAGGAATGCTGGCTTCCTATTTTTCTTCCAGCCCTGTTTCCAGTCAGAGTATTAAATGTACAAGGCTTTGAATAAAAGGGTCACCCACAAGGCAGTGTTGGAGGGGAGCCGGGGTAATCTGAAGCTGGAATCTCGGGTGGGAAGGGGGATGTGAAGAAAGAAGCTGAAATGGCACCGAGGGAGCAGTGGAGGAGGACAAGGGAGTTATTCAAGGCTGGCAGCGGAGGAGAGGGGGAATTAATGTCTCAGGCACTGCTCTGACTCGGACCCGTGATCAGCACTGCCCAGGGCTTTCTTGTGGTGGGCTGGGTGAGGAAACAGCAACAGCACATGGAAAAACTGCACTGCCTTTCACCCCACCTACTGCAGGAGTGCTTTGGCTCCCTGTTACTGTCCCATTGCACTGGGCAAATGCATCCAGGGACACTCCCTCCTCTGAGCAGCTTTCAGTCTGTCCTGGCAAAGGGCAGGAGCAGGGGAAAGCAATGCCCAGGGGTGAAACGTGTTGGCCACGGTCATGCAGCTGGTTGGAGACAGACACAGCTGTGTGTCCATCTGCCCTGTGCGGTGCTCTGGAGGTCCTGGGCAAGCAGAGCAGGTCCTTCAGGGGAGTGGTATGTACAGGAAACACCGGACCTGGGAAACCCCTGTTAGGTCGGTACCGCTACGGTCAGCACCAGTTCCCTCAGTCACCCTGTCACTTCCCAAACGGGAATCTGCAGGGCAGTCCAAGGGAAGTGGTTCCTCCTCTCTTGATCTTTGCTGGATCTCAGACTTTGCTCTCCTGTGGGATGATAGCTTTAAAGGAAACAGCTGTTCAGTCAGTCAGGTGTGAAGTTGCTTTATCCAGAATTGCAGCCTCACTGCTTTACTGATGGCAATGCAGGCCTGCTTCAGGGGACAGGCTGACATCTCATCTGAGTCAGACATGCCTAAAACCAAACACCTGGCCTTCCCGCGAGCTATTGAACCTCAGAAATCGTCTCAATGAGTGCCAGCGCTTTCCATTTTTAGCTTTTGCTAAAAGACACAGAGAGAAGATACATCTGCATCTGAGGGACATGATGGTGAGTGGCACCATTCACATGCTGCCCAGATCTCCTTGGGTTTAGGCATGTGCATGGTCCTCTTGACCCAACTGTGTAGCTGAGCAAGCTCGGTTTCTAGCCACCTAGAATCCTGCCAGGGTTGTATCTTGCAGACAATACCAGTGTGTGTTAAATCCATGCACAAATCCTCTTGTAGGGGAAGGAACAGCACCTCAGTGCTCCCATTGATAACTGTGTGACTGCCATGTGGCCTCCAGCTGAAATAATTAACAAGCTCATGGTTTGGGCAGGCAATAACTAATAGTGAATAACGACCCTTTTGTTGGTCATGGTGCTGAGCCATCAATAGTAAATCCACATTTACAATGCAGCTTTAGGGAAAGCAAGGCTGTCTCAAGTCAATGTTTCTGTCTTTCTGCTCTTGGGGCCATTCGTGAGTTGGCACAACTCTTGTCTGTGATGGGTATCTCACAGCAGTGACCCCAAGGCCCTGCTTCATGCTGTGCTCACCCAGTGTGTGAGCGAGGGTGCAGGAGAGCCGGCAGCAAGGAATTACTGTCTGGGGACCATGCTGGGGGCTGGCGAGTCTTATCTCGGAGACCTCCCCATGTGGCTGGGGGCTGGAGGCCCTGTGAGGAGACAAGGGAGGTCTGTAGAGACCCCCAGGAGTTGGTTCGTGACCGTTAAACATAATTTACTCCTTTGCCATCAGTGTATTCTGCCTAGCCAGGGCCAGCGTCCTCTACCAAGCCTCTGCTGGTGGCGTCTCCTCTCCCCGCAGCTCCCCAGGCAGATGATACCTGTCCAGGGCCACGCCGGGCAGGCAGGAATGGCTCTTCTCTTTGTGTTAGTGCCCCGTGTCCTGTTGCAGCACCAAAGCCTTTCTTGGGTTACGGGGGTGTGCAGTGTCAAGTGATTGCGCCTCGCAGGCTGCCGCTGTTCAGCACCACGTTTCTCCAGCCTAACTCATGCTACAGGCGGTTTCTCTTGCTCCAAAATCCTTTTTCCAGCCCTGTACCCTGACAAGTTTTGGTCTTTCCCAGAAATGAGTGTATCAAGGATGGGGTGGGCAGGTTGGAGCCAACTGACTGGGTCTCACAGGTTTGGATGTGAGATGAGCGCTGCCCTCCTGCCAGGCTTGGGTCTCGCGCCTCTGCAGTGCCCCTCCACATCCCACCCCTCTGCTCTGCAGCCCTGCTGGGGGGCCAGCCTGGTTTCGGATCTGCCGGGCACTTCTGTGCCCCAGCACTTAAAGGGAGAGGCAAAGACACCCAAGAAGTTGGCCAGGGATGCCGGAAAGCAGCTGAGCACCACAGGGACAGACATGGTAGCCAAACAGAAATGGGCTGCTCTGAATGCTGCTGTAGAGCCATTTCCTTCCTACAGCCCCATTAGAAATCCACTGTAATCATTAAGCTGCCCTCAACGCTGTGCAACTTCTCATGGTTATGCTGCCTAATCTGTCACGAGAGACAGCGCTGTCTGATCAACCATGAAAGCAGCTTAGATGAATGCCTGCAGAAGTCCGCCTGGGTGTCACCACAGAAGGGGGTGGCAGAAGCCTGCTGTGGGCAGCGCTATGCAGAAACACTTCCTTCCAGCCTGTCCCTTGGCTTCTGCCGGAGCCAGACTGGTTTCCGCCCCCCCCCCCCCCCCCCAGCTTTCATCTAGGTTCAGAACAGACGCCAGTAAGTGGAGAAGCAGCTTAATTTATTTATGGTATGCATTAACATTTATTCAGCTGGTTGCTGTGCATTGAGTAAAGTGGCAACTTGATAGGTGCCAGCCATTCCCCCTGCTGCCAGTGAGCTGAGTAAATGTGATGCTGTTTTGCTAAGGGGGGAGGAAAGGATGAGTATCCTGCTCACATGACAGCCAGGAAACCCCACCAAGGACAGCTGAGCTCCTAGAAAGTGTATCCAACTCTGATCAACTCTGGTAGGGATAGAGCCGGGGGAAGGTATCTCAGGGCTTTAAGCCAATTTCTTTGCAGAATTCCCTGGTGACTTTGGTTATCTCTGCATCCCTCTGTGCTCACCACAGTGAAGAAGACATGGTGGCATGCTGTGTACTTGATGATCAAGGCAATTACAGCAGGCCAAGGGTGACACCAGAGCCTTCCCCACCCATCACCAGCCGCAAGGCTGTCCTGTGCGGACCTACGTGGCCCTGTGAGTTTCACACTATGTCCTTGAACTCCCCAGAGGAGATCCCCCACCTCTGTCATCCATTTGCCTTTCAGCGCATAGCCTGGAGCTGCTGCTCTGCTTCAGCCTCACCACGATGATTTAAATATCACTCTCCAGGGTCTCACCTGAGGTGGCTTTAATACTGCCAGTAAGTCCGTGTTGGTACTGGGGACACCTTGGCCCTCAGATAGCAGTCGTGTCCCTGCAGTTGGCACTCCTGTCATGTTAGGCCAGTAATGAAGACTCAGGCTGGGTTAGCATTTAGAGCCCAAGTACGTGAGCTAATGGTTCAGTACATGCCCTCCTTCCTCCCATACCTGCTTTGTGGTGAGAGGCAGTCTATTGTAGAAAAAACATCTCAAGAAAGCTAAAACTGAGGCCTCGTTCACCTAGGAATAATATGTAGACATCTGTGTGCATTGGAGCATCTGTGTGCTTTACCCACCAAGTTTTAAATGCAGCATATGTCTGTGTGCTGGGAATTTGGGAGTCATTGCGCTCATTTCTTTGGAGGCCTGGCAGCGTACACAGGCTGAGGGTCCAGCCTGATTACACTGGAGAAAAATGGAAATATGAAAAGTCTTGTAAGCTCTGAATGTCCCTTAGCAGCATCGTAATCACATAATCAAGGCCAGCTCGGCTTGATGTGATTTGTTTCATTATGAAACATAATTCTCCCTGGAATTTTAGTTCTTGCCTGCCCTCCACCCCCAAATGTGCCAGCTCACAGCAGAAATTAATATTGGGGGAGGGAGGATCTGAGTGTGAAGGGGACCCAGACATTTAAATATTGGTTTAACACATACTGAGTGTCCTTTGATAAAGGCATGCTGAATGAGCGGGGAGGGTTTCAAGTTCTGCCAAGCAAAAACCCTGTGGATGTACTCATGCAGTGCTGGGCTGAGCCGGCCAACAGYCACTGATTTATGCAGTAAATTACTGCAGACCTCATACTGCACTTCAGAGGTGGCAGGGAAATAACGGGCAGCTGATTTACTCCTCTTGAGGATTTGGCCCATGGACTTATGGTCCTCATTTAACATTTGCTGGAATTTGGTCAGAGAGATCCCATCCCTGGTGAAATTTGCTCTTGGGGTGTGTCCATGCAAAAAAATGTAAAAGATGTAACTCAGTGTTGAAAATGACTTATTTGAGAAACTGTGTTTGTTTTAAAGGCAGCTTGTCAGCCTTTCCCTTTGCTAGCTTTTGTGGTGGAGGCATTGCGGGATGGTCCCTGCTTGCCGTGCTGAGGCACCAAGTCAGCCTTGCGCTTGCAATTAGATCCCACCCTGAAACCCTGACAATTTAGAGCCCTGGGCTAACTGCGCATGTGCCGTGTTTCCAACACAGTTGTCAGCTCTCGTTTTCATTTTTACACGGCTCTGTACAGCTATTTACCTTGCAACTATAATCCTTCTGCCCCTGATCAGATCTGCAGGAACTTTCAGTGCACAGCAAAAGAAGTGATGCCGTTAGAGGTAGGAGGAGCTCATCTGAACTAGCAGTCCTGTGTGCAAAATGAAGCAGCACCCAAACATTTCTGTGCCTCATCCTCTTGCTTCTTTCTAGGCTTATCAGGTGTCCTTTCATCTCCAGACAAGTGACTGACACAGTTCAAAAACCCACTTGGCACCTGCCCATCATGCAGCATCCAGGCCACAAACAGCCCCAGCCAGTAACACCAAATTTCTGTTCTGCCTTTATTCCCATGTTTCACTTCTTACAAGCTAATCGAAGTTAACAATGACTGTTTAACCCTTCATCCAGTAAGTACAGCCCCTGCCTTCCCACCAGCGACCACTTCTCCCCAGGCAAGACAGGTCACTTGTGGGACACTGCTCCAGGCCACTCCACACTGATAAACCTCCAGCCAAAACCATTCAGCAACCAAAGTCACTTCCCAGGGACAAATAAACCACCCTCACCTTGTAGCTGCAAAGGGAAATTTCTGATCAAATATAAGCTCTCCCACAAGGGGCACACACAGCCTGTTCGTACCCAATGAAAGCATCAACCAGGCAAATTGACAGCTCTCAGGTGGGAGAGTTTGCAGGCTCAGACTTCCCGAAAACTGCTAGTGTTCCCCTAGACAAACCCCCATCTTCTTATCCAGGGAGTGACTGAGGAAGGTGACTTCTCACACAACTTCCTGCTCGTTTTGCCTACCCCACAGGCCAAGTCTTCACCTGGGATACTGTAAGAGAGCTGCTAAGATCAGTAATAACTGTTATTGATACCTAAATGTTTTCTATAGCTCTTCACCCAGTGACTACCTGGCTCCTCTGGAGCTGGGGTGGTTTATAAACAAGCTGCATATCAGGCTCTGCACAAGCACCCGTTCTACCAATTACCTCTACTTTCAAAGAGCCAAAGGGCACTGGAGTTTTCATGGTTCACTGAGCAGTTAAAAGAGGATAATCATTAACCTGCTGAGGACAGCCTTTCTTTTGTTAGGCCCTTTATCAGGTTATCTTGCTAACATAACTGGAGAGGATCTGGGTGACGGGTGGGGGTGAAGGGAAGCAATCTCCTGCGTCTGTTCTCACAAAATCACAGCTGTCCCCATCATGGGAGGTAGTGGCACAGAGGTAAGGTGCATTTTTGCTGCTGTGTCAGGCCAGCCTGTTGCATATGGAGGTCTGAATTCACATGGCTTTGATTGAGTCCCAGCCTAAAACTCCCCAACAGCTGCGTCCAGATCTCCAGAGGTGCTTTTGCCATAGGAAACTTAGATGTGCTTGTGGGCACAACTTACCGTATAGGTCCTTTGCGCTCAGCTTGGAGGCTCCGTCTGCTCTGCCCATGCTGCCACTGTAAAAGAAAGAAGGTACAAATAAACCATCAGCTCCTGAATCTTTTTAACATCTGCTTTCACACTGCAGCTCACACGATAATCAGTACAGCAGCTCTGCAGCTGTCCCGAGAGGGACCAGCCCTGCCCTCCTCATCACATCTGTCAGACATGGTATGTCTCTGAATTACCAGGCAAAGCATTTGCTTGTCTGACCATGCCGGCGGCTTCTTCTGCAACCCTAGCTGTTATCCACACCGCAGGCACATGTCACTAAACCCAGCAGCTGGAAAGAGGAGACAGAGGAGCCCATCTAGGCCTGTCCCCACTAGAGTTACCTTCACACACAGTGTCCCCTGGAAGGACATCGCTTCTGGAGGGGCTGGACAGCAGCTCCTAGCGTGCGATAAGTGGGTTTGTCACTGGGAGCAGCCCAGGTAAACGGAGACCCCTCCATGTGATGCCTGAGTCCACCTGAACCTGAGGCAGTGTAAGTGCCAAGATTAAGATCCCTTATTAATGGACCCTTTTGAGATGTACTCCTTGAAGGCAGGTGCTTAGATATAGAACATGTCCCATGTAAAAATGTGGAAGGACGTAATTGTGTGTAAACACTTGAGTTTTCGGGTGTCAGGTCGCTAAGCATGGGTTACATCCCCTGTAGGGCCACCCCCCCATGCCTGGGTTGTGCGTAGGAGTGTGCAGCCAGGAGATAACAGTGTTTTCTCTGGCTCAGGCCTGTCAGGGGAGGATCAAAGCGGGACCTCAGGGTTTCAGGAGCTGTGGTCGGGCTGTCCTGCACAGTGCAGTGAGCCAGTGGGTGGCTAGTGGCTACTTTCTGCTCTGTCCCCCTGAGGGCAGGCAGTGATTCATGGTGCTCATACACCTACACCCTGCTCTCCAGAGACCAGGAGTGTGCAGAAAGGAGGGAGAGAGCTGGTGGCTCTGGCTCCATCGGGAAGCTGCCATGTGCTGCCGTAGCCCCCAAACTGCAGGTGAAGAGGCTCCTGGTGTCCCTCTCCTCTCGCCGCACCTAATGCGGCATTACCAAGCCACAGCATGCGGGGCACGTGAGGTGTGAGGCAGCGATGCTGGCTATGGCCACAGGTTGTGAGGTGCCCAGGAAGGGTGAAACAAACACCAGGGACTTGGGGGGCAAGTGGGACCACTAGGAGCATCCCCCTGGGTGGTAGGAAGGAGTGGTGGTGCCAGCCACGAGACGGAGGAAGCCCACCACGGAGATCCTTACTTTGATGAGCCAGGGTTGCTGCTGAGGGATCCCTTCAGACTCATGTCGCTTCGCAGGACAGGCAACTGCAGCAGAAACAGAAGAGACAGGGTTAGTGATTAGAAAACACGCTATCAGATGATTTAACTGTGTGCGTGCTGCCCTTCACGCCTCTGATTTGGGGTTTCCAAGCAGCAGCATGGGCAGATGAGAGCAGTCAGGTGAGCATGATGGGGTTTTCTTGCCGCGCTCTGCCCTGTGGCACAGACACCTCTCACAGCTCTGACCTGGGCTGAAGATGACACATCCCAGGATGCCTTTCCGAAACCTATTTCCACCTCTCCCCTCTTGCCCATCCCTTCCAGGCACACCCCAACTTTGTGGTATTGCAGCACGTCTTTTTCTAGCAAAGCAGCCCTGCCTACAGTTTAGCAGGGACTAACGTGGCCTTTGCCTTTATGGTCTGTCAGAGGCCATTAACAAACATATGGATCCCTGCGGCCATATGCTCATGACTGTAAGTGTCCTGAGTCATTTTTCATGCCTATAGTGCTATTATCTTTTGTTATGTGGCAATTGTAAGCTCTACACCAGCTGTTAAAGTATCCTTACCAGGGTATTGCCCGCATATAGAAAAGTGAGATAATTGTGAATGCTGCTCCACTGGCAGCATAAAGATGGAGAAAAATTTACTGCGATGGCTGAGTGCTTGGTGAGAGGCAGACAGGCTCAGTTCACAGATTTTTTTCCTCCTCTTTCAGATGAGAATTATAAATAATGTGAGGGAAGATGTGAGAGAGATCCTGGCACTGCTCTGAGAGCAGAACTGCAAGGGGAAAAAAAAAAAAAAGGGAAGACAAGGTATAATAAAACCTCAGGGGACGCTTTGTATTGGCATCCAAGATATTCACCTCTGCTCTAGTGCATGAGTTGAAGGAAAGCCAAGACAAAGTCTTCAAGTTTTTTTATTCACTTTTGAAAAGCTCAGGGGGCACCTGCCTGTGGGCTGGGCACTCAGCACCTCTTTTTTGCTTCGCCTGGGTCGGACCCGGCTCACCTCACTACAAGGTTGTCAGAATTCAAAGGTATGGCTTTAAAATATGTGTCATTGGCCTGAAGGAAGAAATTAATCAGTGTCTTCAGTGGGATTTCCTGCGAGGGGACCTTTGAACGTGCTTGGTGTGTGCCATGGGGCTGCCGCAACAGCCATCCTTGGCAGGCAGTGGAGCTGCCTCGCAAAGGTTTTTCTTAACTGAGCTTAGGCTAAATTGTGTGTAATCCCTGGGGAATACTTTGGAGTCATCCCTGGCACCTGGGATTTCCCCTCTGGAGGCTGACTATCTCTGCTGCAGGGCTTGTTGTATCATCAGCAGAGCTGCCCTAGATTCCTTACCTATCCATTTGTATTCCTTGTGTTGGAAACACTCATTTGTGTTATTTTGCTCCATGTGTGTCACCCTGAGATGAGAGCAGATACAGAGTTTTCTCACTGATCTTAACAAAACTGCACGCTTGTCAAAGGGATATATTTTGTGGAGATGCAGCTCTCCAGGCAAAGCACACGGCTTGTGTGCATGCTGCACAGTGGCACACAGCTAACACCATTGCACAGCCACACACATGCACGTGTACACACAGACTGTATGGAGGACCCTGGCATGTTTTGGGCTCAGCCTTTTGGCTTTCAGCCTGCTTTGTGTCACAGTAATACTCCTCAGCACTGAGACGCTGTTAGAAATTACTTTGAAGTGCATTTTGTAGCTAGAATATTAAATTTTCCCTTTTTTGTCTCTCTTGTGGTTGATACTAAGGTCCATGCACACACACACATATGCAGATATAAATTCATACACGTTAGAATAGAAACTTGGTGTTCTGCCAACCCCTCTGAGTGTAACAAAACCCATCCCTGTGCCCAAGCTTGGGTACCTGTGAATTTTTCCTCTGTTAATAGCTGTCTGCTGGTTTCCTTTTACAGTCCTCAAACTTCCTATCTCCCAGATCTCTGTGTGCATTAGCATAAGATACCTAGAAAAGGGAACGTGCTCTAATAAACCCAGCTCTGGTCTGTTTACTTTACACCATCTGATCACTTTAGTCCCATGGGTGATGATCATAGCTGGGAATGTTTCTGCATATTAACGTAATATTTCTGGTTCCCTTTCACTTACTGCCCCAGGGCCATGTCCTTAATGGACTGAAATCCAGGTTACTCCAGTGGGTAAGTGGCGTCGAGTTTGGCCCGTGGAGTTCAGAGCTTGCTACCAGGCCCCAGCCATGACACAGCAGGAGGAACCAGGGATGCAGTCAAGGTCGCTCTAGTTTTTGTTTCTCCTTCGCAAGCTCTGTCCGAAAGACAAACTCTGGGGGATCTACTCCTGCTTTTAGAGGAACCCATCTGGTCRTCAAACCCTATGTGGCTGCCAGAGGAGCTGAGGTCGCTGCTCAGCTTCGTGGGTGAAGCGGGACCAGCCATAAAATGAGCCAATTCTTTATCTCGTGGTAGTTAATAAGAAAGTACTGATGGCATGAGCTGGGGTCCCTAGAGCAAGGCAGGATAAGCTACCATGTACCTCGGCTAGTGGAAATGCCGCTGGACCCTGCAGGTGTCAGAATGACTTGCCAACGCGCTGCTTGAAACGTGCAGTGGGAACACCCACTGCCCATGAAGCAGCAGAAAGGTTTTGTGCCACTCGCAGTCCCATTTATACCCTGACGCTCCAAAAGTCTTCTACCTGGCCAAGTAGAAGCTGTAATGCACTGCTGACGTTTCAGCGAGGGGCTGATTATAAATTGCTCCTTTTGACACGTCCGATCGAGTGATCCCTGGTCTGTCTCGGCATTTGTAATGCAGTAAACCCCAGTGTCCCCCCTCCCTTCGCCCAGCGCCGTTGGAAGGTTGTCCTCCCTTCCAGGGTGCCTGCGTCTGAAAGAGGGCATGTAACTGGAAGCAATACATGCGCCTGCCAAGTCAGCAGGTCCTTATCCTGCTGGGCTCCCTTCTTTTTATTTATTCATGCTATTTTCATTATTTAACCTTTGCCTCACTCTTACTGCTGCATTAAGGTCCATGTCTGTGTTCAAACTTGTGTTAATCGAAATGAGGGTGTGGTGTGATGCTGGCCAAGTTAAACCAGGACAGTGCCTCGTGCCAGAGCTTTTAATTCAGTTTAAATTGTCTGATATTAATTGAATCCTAGCTGGCAGATGGGGGGGGACATGTTTCTGAGGGGTTGGAGACTTTATAATGATTTTGCTAAATCGAGAGACAACTGGATTTGAATAAGATGAAGAAAGGGCTGAGAGTACTTCACCTCTAAATGTGGACGGAGCCAAAGGTAAGATGTGAGAGATGAGACAAGGCTGTGGCCAGGTGGCTGGCTTT
The DNA here is from genome assembly GCA_035582835.1 of Phoebastria nigripes. NCBI lineage: Eukaryota > Metazoa > Chordata > Aves > Procellariiformes > Diomedeidae > Phoebastria > Phoebastria nigripes. Next base: position 1,185,260 of record JAYKAV010000433.1, on the reverse strand, counting down.
CCCCAGGTTTCCCCAGGTTTCCCCCTCCCCGTGCAGGCATCCCCAAGAGCTCCGACAGTCTGCAACCTCTGACATGCACGTTGTCTTCTCCCTGCTGTCATTCCAGCTGTGGCTCACACATCCCTGATTAAAAGGTTCCTGATCTCCCTCTTATCTCCCTGCAGGGTGCGGCTGCTTTCTCCTCCTTCCCCAGTGGGGCGAGCATGCGTAGGAAGGGAAACGAGAGGCAAATTTAGCCGTGCGATGTGTGGCTGTGCAGGGATTGCCTTTGACTCAGCCTTATCAAATCCAGTTTCGAGACCATCACCCACTCTTTTGATGGTGCAGGGCAGTGTTTCTCCTTGGGTCACCAAGCAAGCCAGCTAAGCCTTGCACGTGAGCATGGTGTTTAATGGGATAGGGCCTCCAGCAGCTAAGCCTGGCTCAAATTCTGGCCGCAGGGACAGACGGCAGCACTACGCTTCTGCTGGGGGCACTTACAGGGGAAGCTTAACTGCCTGGCTAAAGCCTGGCACCGTGACCCATCCCAGGCCAGGAGATCTCATGTGCTGAAACAGAGGGCCTTAGGGAGGCCAGCAGAAGTGCTGAAGGACATCGAGGTGGGTGAAATCRTATTGTGCTGTAAAGCAAAGGAAATCTCACTCCCTGACTTTCCGGACAGTCTTATCCTTGGAGGTCAAATATCCTCCCGAAGACACACAGAGTCATGATAGGAGCCTGGCATTGTTGTCTGTGCTACATTTCTGTACTTTTATAGCAAATGGAAGCGGGCCATACATTGTTTTGACTTTCTTTGAGTCTCTTTGAAGAGGGAGCTACAACATTGCAAGGGTGGAGAAGCTCTATGGGAGGGGAAAGAATAATAGCTCTCTTCTCTGTAGGCCAATTACTACTATTGTCATACGTTATTTTTATTATGAATACTTCTCCCTTGTCTGCTGTGGTCATACATTTTTGTTCTTACAGCAAATGGAAAGGGATTGTGAAAACTTCTGGGCTTTGGGTGAAGATTGGACAACTTGAAAATGTGAAATACTAGTGTCTTTTTTAGGGCTGTTATTATTATGATCACTGTTAATAACAATAGCAGCATCCAGTGTTTGTGAGTGTTTTTCATCATGGGTCTAAGAGTACCTTTAAGAGCGTGATCAGGTAGAGTGAGCTGGAGAAGGTTTGTTGGTATCACAGGCCGTTAGAATATATGATTGTAGCGGTGGAGAAATGCTGGGCAAAATGCAACAGCTTTTGCTGGAACAACAGTAGAAAAATATGGCAAAAACCCCAAAACGTTAAAAACTGACAAGCTACCTAGGAGTAACAGTAAGTTTTTTCCTAGTACGCTCGAATGCATTTCTAACAGACCTTGTCTTTGTTTCCATCAGTYATCCCATTGAAATCTGCCCGGTGTGACAGGACTTCCAAAATGCCTACAAGCTAGTATTGAAACATGTTTTCCTACCTGGAGCCATGGTACTGATACTGATGGTCTAACCAATGTGTCACAAAAAGGGGTCAAATAAGGTTTGATGTCTGTAGCCTAAAGTGTTTCTTGACCAGGTTGGACCACCTGGAATGATGCCAACATRCAAAGTGGTGCCTTATGCCCTGTGAAGTCAACCCAAAGGTGGTGGTGGGGAATAGCTTCATTCTGCAGCGCATGTGAAGGGCTCGAGGATGTGGCAAAGGAAGTCTCTGCACCAAGTAGATTATGGGGCTTGGGCACTGGTGAAATATACGTGATGGAAACGCTGCCTGGGGGTCCTGCCTGGGGCAGGAGGGGGCAGGTATAATGAGGGTGCTGCTGTCTGTGCATGTAGCCTGTGCCAGCTGGATGGGTCAGGCAGAAATGCTAGATTAGCAAAAGCCTCGGCAAGTAACATAAAGCGTCAGTTAGAAACATTAGCTGGCGACCACATGATGTTATCTTTTAAACGTCCCAGGTCAACAAAGCGCCGTCTGTTAGGGTTGCTGAGTGTTTTCATAAGGGAATGTCACGCTGGCAAAAGCTGTTTGACGGACTGTCCCGCAAAGCTAAGTCTGCTTGTACCCACACAAGAGCAAAGGGGGCACAGGCACTGTGATRTATGTGTCCTGTACTGTCCATGCTCCAGACAGCCCCCCCGCAGCCCCTGAGAGTATCCTGCTGACTCCCATGATCTGTCCTGCCCACTGTGATCGTATTGAAGGACCTGGCAGATAGGCAAGGCTACAATCCCCCATCAACCCACTAAAAAACCAGCTTTCGGGTTTTCGTGAGGCACTGGGATCTGTGTGCTCAGTGCTCCTCATGTGGCACCAAGAGATCTAAATTCACACAATCCATTTTAGATCTCTAGAAGTGCTTGTGAGATGGACCCTGGGAGCCTGGGGCAGACCTGAGAACTTAACCTGGGTCTCTTGGGTCCTGGTCCAGCCTCCTAATGATGAAACCACCCTTCTGCTTTTCTGAACCTGCCAGTAAGGATGCCTGTCAGGGCTCACCAAAAGAAATTCAGACCTGCTCGATAGGGTCTCTACCAAGAACATGCATTCATAAAGAAAATCATCTTTGGGTTAGTCAGAAAGCATCAGGGGAAACCCAAATCCAGAGCAAAGAGGCTGACAGCCAAACAAATGAACATGTTGTTGTTGTTTTGCTGCTCCTTTGTAAAAGCAAGCAAGGATCTTGTCCCATCTGAAATTTCCAAACCCTGTCTTTGCAAATCAGGCCTTGCAAATCATGGTGGTTCAGTGGGACCACTTCACGACTCTTATTTTAACCTGTTGCTGGTGATTCCTGCTTTGAAAAGGAGAACGCATCCAACCAATATTTCTCAGAGAGTTTGGTGAGCCTAGGAGTCCCCACTCTTATCTGCATTGTCTGAGATGTCTTTACAATGCCCCACGTTTTGGAAAGCGGTGAGTCCAGTTGTTCTTTCCTTCCTCCCTCCCACCCATGGCACTCTTTCAAGTTATCTTTACAGTGATGGAGCCACTCAAGATCACAGGTCACTTTGGGAAGATGCTAGCCCCTATGGAAGCGGTGAGCGTGAATGTGTGTGTAGTTTCAGGGTGTGCATGGCACATACCATGTTACAGTAGTTAGTGTCACAGGCGGCGGGTGCAACCTGCTAGGTGTCTGGAAGAAACACTCCCTGTTCTGTACATGGGATTTTTCACATTGTGGAGATTCTCCAGAAGACAAGCACCTGGCTAAATATAACCCAGCCCAACAGGTCAGCGTAGGTCTGAGCAGAGAAGAACCAAGCGTTCTTCAGCCTCCATGGGAGAAGCAGCAGCAGCTCTTTTAGACTGAGGCAACTCAGATTTACAGCCACCCCTCTACCAGCTTTGATGGACCCGATTGCCACTTCTTGTTTAAGACTCCCTCCCTCCTTATGTGCTGGGCCCTTCCATGCTGTGTCCTGCAGAGCACCAGGTTACCCCCAGTGTCCCCTCAGACACACACATACACACGTTTGTGCGTGGCTCTTTCCAGTCTCTGGGTGATATGCAAACAGACCTTAATTTAGGTACAGGTCAGGAGTCCAGGCAGTGCTGGAGGCTCTCGGTGCCCACAGAGGTCGGTGCGGGAGAGGAAGGCTCTGCAGGCTAGTTGAACCAAACTAGGAGCTTTTATATTCCTGCCAGAAGGTAAAACCTTCCTTCAAGAAATGCAACCAAAAGCAAGTCTAGACAGTGCCTTGCTCTATAAGCACCCAGGGAAAATGCACAAATAGCCACAATCTCCATGATCTTGGGAAAAAACTGGAAGCTGACTCCACTACACCTCTAAAAGATGTGTTTGCAGAGTCCCTGTGCTGAGTCACAGCTCCTGAATTTACACTTTTCCTCTCTGTTAGAGGAATCCCGCAGAAGCTGGGTGGAGGAAAAACACAAAGCAGGTTGGGGCTTGCTGTGTGTCTGCTGAGCCCATCTCTTGCCAGGGGTACCAAGCTGAGCATTATCTACACTTGGGCTGCAGTTTAGCAAGCTTGAGAACCAGGTCCAGAAATAGCGTGCCAAATATTAATAGATGCTTTTGGAAAGATGGAAGGAGAYGGATGAGTGCACCTTGTATAAAAGCTCATTAAATGGTTTAAACTAAAAGACCCCAGTTCAAAACATCCCAAATGGGAGAAAGTGTAATGTGAGTCACTTGCATTCTCCAGGAAGAAAAAACAACGTGACGTGTTCCCTAGGCTTCCTGGGAAGAGAAGAGTGTTGTGGGGAATTTTTCCTCTGTCCTGTTTTTATCTGTGCCCGCGCCTCCTGTGAGCAAAGCCTGTCCCCTCACCTTGCGACTGGCACCACCCAGCTCCTGGCAGATGGGAGCCGTGGGGAGAAAGGAGCCGTGGGAGGCTGGTGCTGGCCATGGGACTGTCTGGGCAGGACGCGAGGGGAGGGCTGGAGGACTCCAGCTGTCATGCACTGGTGCTGGCAGGACCCGTGGGTGTAGCATGCCTGGTACCCAGAAAGTTTGCTGAAGAAATGCACTGGTAGTTGTCATGCTGAAGGTTTCTCTGCCCTGCGTCCTTATTCAATCCTGCCCCGCCCCCCAAATGATCCCTTTTTCCTAGCCTGGTGCTAGACTCCGGAAGCTGGATCACTGGCAGCAAGGGGGTTATAGCTGTGATGTTTAGAAGGGGGGAAGCATTTGACACTGTGACTCTGTTGATGAAAGGGATCCTTTTTGTTTTCTCTGTGTAGAAATCGGGACTTGGACATCAGGCCAGTAAAAATAGGGAGTGACCCTGCATGTGTGTGTCATATTCCAGAGCAGGATGGGTAACGGCCCATGGCGTTGCCCTGTTCTGCTCCAGCCCAGCCTGAAGGAGGGCACTGAGTCGCCTCCGTGTTCAGGCAAAACACCAAAACCCTGTGCATAACTGGCAGTGTGCTCGTGTCTCCTGGCTGCAAGCGCCGACTCCCAGAGCTGTTTCTCACGTGCACCTCGCTGTATAGCGAGAATATCTCTCATTTCTCTTATGGCTTTTCCAGGCTTGAAGGCATTTGTGAAACAGCTGGGAGACTCAGCAAAAGGCTGGCACCGGTGGGGMAGGATGGGCTAGCGGCCAGGGATGGAGAAGGTGTAAGGGTTCCTGCTGTGTCCCTGCTGCTTCATGCAGTGGTGTTAAGGCTCTGGTTGAGGGCACAGCAAAGTGGTGTTCTTTATGGTCAGACTTCAAGAAAAAAAAGCTAATTTGCTCAGGGCTGTCACATCCATGCTTGAAAGGTGGTGGTGTGTTTATGCAAAGCATCAGTAGCAAAACTGCTTCTTCCAGAAGCTTTAAAGCTATCTGGTCCAACCATCAGCTGCCACATCTACATTGACAACAACACTAATAATACCTGGGTGGTCCTGGTTAGTCCCCGATGGGTATCAGTCATTTATCGCCATCTGTGGCTTTTGCTGTCACGACTGCTTTGAGCTAATCACTCAGGTGCATTAATCGTTTGTTAAATGATTGCTTTAATGTGTAAGTACACTGTGACCCCACCTCACATTAATACTGTGCAATCCTTACAAGCTAGCCTCAGCAGTCCTAGTTTGTTCCTGCTTTTACAGGAGACCTGTAAAGCCTAACAGATAAATTTGGCAGGCCGATTAATTTTCCACATTATTTCCCAGCAAAGGGCTTTAGCCCCAGGAGGACCGTGATACTTAAACCTGAATATCACTTGCCTKGCTAGTGCCAGCCCAAACGGGGCTGAAATGCTTCAAGGAAAGATGACTGACTGGTATGGCTGGCCCCTCACCAACCCTCAGGAGGGGCAGAAGGAGTTTTGTTTGTAAATGGACTCCTCCATGCCRACTGGTTCATGAGCAAGACAGAGGTGTTGAGATCGATGGGACATTTCCACCACCTCCTCCTAAAGGAAAGGCATTTTTGGTCACTCCCTGAAACGCTGATTCACTTGCCTGGCAGAAATTCAGGCATGTAGCAGGACAGTCAGTGTGCCAAGAGCTTTTTCTCCATCACAGAAAAGCTTGTTATTAGGCTGAGAGCCACTTTGGGGGCTATGTTTAGCTTCAGTTTGTCTCCAGCATGGTCATCTTGAAGTCTCTGGGGTTGCAGTGAGATGTAGAACATGATTGGGAAATCTGAACCAAGAAATACTTATCTCCCTGCATAGGAAGGTCACACCATGGTATCCTTCCCCAAAGAAAAGGAGAGGGCTGCAGCCTGTCTCCCTCTGCCTATACCAGTGAGTAGCTATTTCACTTTGCTCCCTACTCCCTTTCCAAATGTCTGCCTACAGCGGTTGGGGCTCAGGGAAGCTAATGCATCAATAATTTTCATTTCCTGCTGTAAAACTCGCCCTGGGGTTTTTGCTGGGAGGGTGGGGCAGAAGATTTGAGGGAGGAGATTCATCTCTTGAAAATCACGTTTGATGTTTAAGGCTTTTCCAGCCTTCTTAGGCTAATCACGACAACATTCATTGCCATCTCTTCCCACCCCATTTTGTGCTTCCTACTCATATCCTGTCTGTGTATTTTTGGCCACTTGCTAACAATTCATTTGAGCTCAAACTTGGCACATGGGAGCTCGGCTCTGAGTGTCACTGCAGGAAAACAAGCTGACATCAGTTTAACCAGCTCAGTGACCTGTGGTGGCAACCACACTCCCAGAGATGTGGCAGGGTTCAGGTCAGCTTTTGGTGCAGCAGAGGATAGGGGTGTTTCTTACAGGGTATATTCAGCCCCTCGAAATGCACCTGGGGCTCTGACCAGGTATCTTTCCTTTGGTGCAGGCGACAGCCACGTCTCCCAAGCGCTGCGAGCACAGAGGGTGAGCGGGGTCTTGCTCAGGGACTGCTGGTGGTTTCCTCAACCTTCTCATCCCAGGTTGCCCTGGGATGCCAGCTCGCGTGGTGGGAGCCAGAGTAGGAGCACAGGCAGCCAGAACTGGGCCCAGCCCATGTAACAGAAATAAATGTCCACACTGGCAGACCATGGCTCGACGCTGGGGAGACTTTGCTGACGTATCGCTGAGCTCCTGTCTCGGGGCATTGGCACCGGCTGTGGATGCAGCTTGGATCAACAAGGGTATATCATCCACTTGGCTCAGGGGAGTGGGCTGTGCTGCTGAGGGTGGGAATAAGCAAAAAATGTCCATGTAGCAGCACTTGGGCATTTTTTAGTAGTAGTCTAATCTAGCTTTTTTCTTTCTGTTGTTGGTATTTTCATATATATGTCATGGTAGATAAAATTCTATATGGAAAATTGTGATTTATCACTTCCCAGTCATCTCTGAAAGGCAGAAATGGGAGTTCATCAAAATGTGCTTTTGCTGTCAGTCATTTATTTGTTTTACCTGCAAAATGCTGAGATTTTTGGATTCCCACTGAGAATCCCCATAGGAACCATAATGTTGATTGCAAACATGTAATGTTGATGCAAAACRTGTTCTGTTGCAAAATATTTAACTAAACTTTCATGCCCAGCTGAGGATAGCTCTGCTCTGTCTTTGGATTCAGAAGACAAGATGCAGTGTCACAGAAAACAGCAAGGGGAAGAGAACCAGGTGTTATTCTCAAAAACCCTACGCAGGAAACTCGCTCCTTTCTTAAGACACAAACTGCACATCAGAGACAAGATTTCAGCTCACCAGTCTGACAGAGGTCTCCTGTGTCTCCTTCAACCCATCCTTTAGACTCTGCTCCCATCAGTAAAAGGGCACTAGAAAAATTTACAACCTCACAAAGAGGAATACACGAACGACTACAAGGGGATGAGCTACCATGGCTTGGAGGAGAGGTGCAATGCAGATGCCTAAGCTGGAAAGAGCAGCGSATGGTCCGTCAGGGGAAGAGCTGCAGTCAGTGCCTGGTATTCCCACTGGGGATGGACACAAGTGCAGCTGATCCAAATGGGCTCATTCATTGCCTACTCGCTTTAACCTCTTCTTAAGCAACTCATCTTGCTCTCCTGTGTGTGGCTCTTGACCGAGCTGTAGCATTTAGAGCCTTCTGTCAGCAAAGTCTGCCAGAGAGATTCCTTGTATTAACCCTTGGAGATGCTGTTAGATACAGCAATCTTATTCTGGTAGTTCCTCTCTCCTGCTTTTAAACTCCTGCTTGATTTTCACTCTGAAACCTGGGCTAAAGACGAGTGAATGGTCCTGATTCTCTCCTAGCAACTTGCACTGTACTGTGACAAATTACAGTCTCGGTTCCAGGAGCAGCTTCAGCACTTCCCACCCTCCTGCTGTCCCTGGCCACCACCTCGTCCCCAGCAACTGTGTGCAGGAGCACTCCAACCCATAGCAGGCACTGATGGGGCTTGAACCCCATTCCTCCCACATGTACATTTTTTTAACTCGCTGGTTTATTTTCCAGCTAGACCAGCTCCAGAATCTGACTTGCAGCCCAGCCCCGCAAGCCCTTGTGCTGGCACAACGAAGAAGCGTCACAGGAGTGCGAGTGGCTGGGAATGGCTCAAGCCGGCATCGCTGCCAACTGTGGAGCCTCCCCCTGCATGCGTGCAGGTAAACCCTGGGCTTTTACAGAGTGATCATCTGTTGTCTGGGTTGATTTCCAATGTCTGGGCTTTCAGTAAAGCTACCAAGCTCTGTGGATGAGGCCGGCAGGAGCGGTTTTTGCAGCATGAACAGCCAGTTACACAGTAACCAGAACAGTCCCATGAGAGATTGTTCCAAAACCAAAAAAAATATGTTCCCTTTGCCTTTTGTTTCATTTAGAATAGAAGGATGTGTGAGGCTGGGTTTATCAAAAGAATTTAAATGGCAGTTTCTAATCTTACGGTGCAGAAATGTTTTAACAATCTTGTTGCAAAAAAATTAATCTCCTGCAAGGGCAAGGAGGAAAAAGCACAATTGGTCCCTGCAGCAGAGGCCTGGGATGAGAGTCTGTGGGGGCAGTCTGTTAGCTGGGCTAGGAGAAACCAGGAGTGCTTACAGGGCTGAGAAGGGGAGAGAAGAGTTTCCTGCAATGTCTTAAAGAGGAAAGGTTTCACTAGCCACTCCTGCATGCCCACAGGGGCTTGGCACAGAGATTTCCAGTCCCAAAAAGCTAAAGCTCTGCAGGGGGACATGAAGGAGATGCTTTCTGCTGTAGGAACCTCAGCACTGTGGAGCAGGTTGCCCTGAGAGGTTGTGCTGTCTCCGTTCTTGGAGATTTTCAAGAACAGACTGAGTAAAGCCCTGTGCAACCTGGTCTGATTTGAGCGCTGACCCTGCTTTGGGTTAGACTAGAGACCTCCTGAGGTCCCTTCTGGCCTGAATGACCCTGTGATCCTCAAAGAGGAGAGGGGGAAGGAGCAAGAAAGCGCTTTTATGCCAGGTGGGCAAGCTATGTTTGCAAGGGTTGGGGCTGTTGGAGGATGGCACACAGTCGTGCCAACATAGGCCACGTGGATTCTCCTGCAGCCAAAGGAGGAGGCAGGGGTGGTGTTTACCACAACCTGTGGTTTAAAACCAGTGAGGTCTCCTCACTGGACTGACTGTCTTTAGGGTGTGCTGATCCTTAAACGAGCCACAGGTTTATGGGTCACCTCTGGAGCAAGGAAAGGTTTGCAGAAGCAGGATTGTGTCTAAACACGCACATTGAAGGACCTGGCATATTGTGGGAAGGTCATTTTGAAGGAAGGGGCAGGTGGCCCCGAGAGCACAGGAATACACATGGTTTTGAGAGGGACAGGGAGCCTCTGACTGAACGGAGAAACCAAAGTCATTCATCCTCCACCTCAACAAATACYAGCTTTCCTGACAGCAGAGATGCAACCCTGGTAGCCAGCCCTCCTGTGCAGTTCTCCTTCAACTGTAGATAAATATATGTACATGTCATTTTTAGCCCTTTCAGTAATTCCCCTTCCTGGCCTGGCTTTGGCAGGGATGCAGCCCTCCTGCCCACAGCTGTCTGGAAAAGGATGTTGCCAAGCTTTCATGAAGATGCTCTTTCAGCGTATGCAGCCCTGGTGCATCTCGGCTGGTGGGGCTCACTTGGGCTACAACAAAGTGCTATTCCTGGTGCTCCCCAGCCAGGTGCTCCTCAGTCCTGCCCTGTGGGACTAACTGTTGGCAAGAAATTAGTGTGGGCCTACTGCTAAGCTGGATGTTATGAGCTAACCAAGTCCTCTTTTAGCTCGAGTTGTCGGGGGACAGGATTCTGAGACAAGAGGACTGGAGTGCCTGTCACTCGTGCGGCACTGGAGCAGAGCATGGCCTCTGCGAGCAGCATCTTGGCAGCTACATGCACTTGTCTTGGCAAGGACCGACCATGTTGGAGTCAGCGTCACACACTGCGCTCTAGGGAAAATACCAGGGACTGCCGAGGATGATGACAGCCCAGATCTCTCCTGCAGTCTTCTCCACTACTTTAGATCGTTCTTCTAACCTTTGACCATTTGCTCACAAGGTCTTGGCAGGCAGGGAGCAGAGAGCAGGAGTGTCTCTGGGCTTGTGCCAAATGTGGAGCAGATGTTCTGGGGACCTGTCTGGTCTAGTTTGCATGTGACTGTGGCAGGCGGGCTTTGACCGCTCAGCTTGTTTCTTCCAGCCACCCTCAGTCCTCACTTCCTAGGCTGTGATTAAACTTGCATGACATTTCCTTCCACTGAGCAGTCACTGGGGCTGCAGCTCCTCTCCTCCGTCCCACCCTCCCTTTTGGCTCAGAGGAGCCAGAGGCAGCTGCCTGAACATGGGGTAGTCCATCACCTCTCCCATCACCCGTGCTCGGTTCCTGCTTGGGTGGCAGGTTGGGAGCACACACATGGCTCTAGCACATGCGGATGCCCAGAGGAGAGGACAAGAACAGGACAGGCACACGGGGAGCCTCTCTGCAAAGTTTCCCAGCCTCCAGCAGTGGGATTTAAGAGCTCTCGGTACTCTTTTTCATCCCTGAATTTGTCGAACTGCATTTGGCCAACGTGTGTAAACTTTTGACATCCTGAATGGCCTGTGGCAAGATGCTCCGCAGCTCAGTTCTGCATGGTGTGCTCAGCCATCTCCTTTTGTTTATGCCGCACTTGCCAGCTGCCAGTTTCATGGGATGCCCCCCAGCTCTGTTATCAGTAAACAACTGTTCCCTTATTCACTGTCTCCATGCCACAGGCAGTATCACAGATCTTGAGGACAGCAGCACCTCAGCTGTCTCTCTTTAAAGCTGAAGAGTGTTGGAAGTTTCTTAACTTAAGTCACGTATACGGGGGCCCTTCCTTCTTTATTTTTAAGCTCGGAGCAGACGCAGCAGCGCAGAGGAGCAGTGGGAAAAGGGTGCTTCCATGTCAAGAGGATTGCTCAGGCAGCTGATGGCCCAACCACACCTAGGGTGTTACCTGYTCATACTGGCAAAGACCAGCAATGAGTACAGCTCTGGTACATCTACTCTCAATTTATCCTGTTAAACCTGCTCCTGCCTAGTTTAGTGCAGCAGCTCATCTGACTGAGCTGCAGCTTTTCTGGCATTTTTTTCTTTTCAGCTAGTGAAACTTTATCAACTTTTTTTTCAAGCAGTAGCAACTCGCAGCAACAAACCTGACAGCCCTATGGATCTACAGTTAACCCTGAGAGCCTTTCATGTCACATTTACTCTCCTGCCCTGCCCCTTCTATTGCAAAAAAGTGGGGGAAAAATCCAACCCAACATTTTCCCCGTGTTATTCACATCCAGCCTACTCTGGCTTCATTTGAGTGCCTGGTTGGAGTGAGCATGCGCCTGGATGCTGGACTGGACCCTCCCTTCACCAGCTTGGGTTCTCTGCTATTAAAACTCTGCAGGGCCAGCTGGAGAATGCTGACTTACACCATTTGAGAATCAGCCCTTTGACTTCAGTGGGGGAAATTGCTGTTCCCATAGCTCAGATGTACTACTCTCTTCCTGCAATTTAGAAGGGTTTGTGTTCTCAGGTGTTGGAAAAATAGAGGTGAATCAGCAATGCACCTGCCTGTGTGGTCAGGTACCAAGCCCATCTGGAGATCATCTAGAGATGCTGGTGTGCAGGTGCCTGGTGGTACAAGACTCCTTCCCCTGCCAGCCCGAGGGACCTGACTCTCTTCTCATGTGGAGCTGAGCATGGATCAAGCCAGCTGAAGTCCATGTAATTCCAATCAAAGGATTTGCTTGGGTGCAGTCTGGGACACACTCTCCATCACAGAAGTCCTGCCTGTGTCAGATATTAAGGGCTAGAGTCTCAGCAACGGACAATTTGCAAAACTTTATTGTGGTCGGTGTACATCAACTGAGGAGCCATCCCCTACTACCTAACCTTACACCASGCATGCAACATCCACACAGGCTACCTGGATACGTGTTATTCCTCTTGCTTCTTCAAGGAGTTTTGAAAGTCCCATATCTCAACCTAGAAGCAATGCCAAGAGCATCACGTACTGAAAACAAGACGAACTGCCTTGCTGTGTGAAAGTCAGTGTTACAGGTTAACCTGYGGGAATGGCCAGAGACAAGTCCATTCAGTTCTTCCCCAGAGGAAAGCATGAATATCCTTCTAGGGAACAGAGAGGTTTTAATTAGTGCTCCTTTCTGCATAAAGCCTGGCTCTCCTACTCTGTCTCCTCAGATGAACACAGCTATAATTAAGAGGCAGCAGTGTCAGGAATGAGAGCAGGCTCCAGCCTGTGATTTATTAAGGGATGTCATGGGTGCAATTACCTTTCTCTTCTCCTCTCTCCAGTGTTTTTATAAAGTGAATTTACTGATGAAAGGAGTGTCTCAGGCTCAGGCAAATGGACGCCTCTGTGTTTATCTACAGCACAGACAGAGCAAAGGCAGTGTCACTGCTTTTTCCTCCATACAGTTACCACTGAAAGCCTCAAACCTGACTTGGAGGATTTCATGTCCACAAGTCACAGTTCTGGCCTAAGCCCCAACCCTCTGTGACCGCCCGTGAGCAACACCTGGACCAAGGGCAAGCACCCACCAGTGCCCTCCTTATTGCCAACCATCTCCTGCCAGCAGTGGTAGGATGAGGAGTGACCCCAAGGGAGTCCTGTTGGTGGTAATGATGAGTGAGCGGCAGACTAGGACAAGCCCCTTGCATTGTCCACAGCAATGAGGTGGGTCAGGGTTTGGGTTTTGCTTTGTATTTGCTGGTGCGGGAATCTGGGGAAGCCCATAGCTTTGGGTGGCAGCTCTAGTTCTCCTGGCAGCCAACACCTCTAACGCATGAAGAGGTTAGAATTATCTTTGCTCCCAGATAGTTCCCACTTCTGGTCATCTTCAGTAAGAGGAAAGTTACGTGTAAACAGTTTGGGGGAGGGTGATGTTGACTCGGACTGTGCCTGTTTGCTTGATCTTAATCGCYGTCCTGCCAGTGGCAGTGTTTCACTTTCTGAATTACTCAGCAATGGTGAGTGTTACTGCTGGGTGGCTGAACTTTGGTTTATTGCCATTCAGATGGTCTGCACTTTACCTTTGTAGGATATAAATCTGGACAGGTTGAGACTGATAAGACAGAGGAAAAAAAAAAAGAAAAAGGAAGCAGGAAGAACAAAATTCAAACAAATTCAAGTTATGAAAAGCTTTTKGGGGCCAGTACCCCAACTGGAAACCAAAAAAAGGAAAACATTCGCTGGCCCTTTCCAAGGTGGTGTTGAAAGACCCCAGCCCACCAAATGTGGAGTGTTACTCCTCCACCAGCCATCAAAAGAGCTGCCTTCGCCTAGGGCAAGGCTGGGTTGGAGGCCTGTAAGCCATGAGGGCTCATTTGTGCCACACCTGCCCATCACRACAGCCGGGGCTGTTGCAAAATCCTATCCGCTGCCCCTTCCTGCCATGGGTCTTGGTGTCCATTGCCGTGGTGGTGCTCAGCTCCTCCATCCCAGCTGAAATGCCTGAGAGAAGCTGTGGCAGTGTATTGGGGAGTGGGAAAGGAGAGGTGAATAGGCGGGCTAATGCTTCAGCGGGTAAAGACCCAACCATAGACTGGATGTGGGAATGTGCCCCTGGTGCCTGAGATGAGGATTTCTGGCACATGAGATGTGTTTGCCCATCTCAACAGGGTAAGGAAAACCTTTGTGGGAGATGCTTGTGAGAGGGCTTGATTTGTGACCCTCCTCTGTAGGCAGCAATGGATGAAAGGGCATGGAGCATCCTGAGCAGGCCCTAGCTGCCATGCCAGCTGGGGCTGCACCTTGCCCCCTGATCTGACATGGAGCAGCCCAGCCTCTGCCATCAGCCTCTTGCCTTGTGCAGATGTAAGGGTTCCCCTGATTTAACTGTGCTTGCAGGAACAGTCACCTCCAGGCTTTGCTTGGTGCTTCAAACCAAATCAGGGCCAAAGTAGGTTGTCTGGCCACTTCAGTCTCTGTTCCAGGGCAGCTGAGCAGGCAGAGCCTGTGACTCCCCACCTTTGGCTTCCTCTTCCCATGGGTTGGGAAGCTTTTGGTCTTCTCCCTCAGCAGAACCTCAGTGGCAGTGAGCACGTTGCAGTAATGCCCTTGGGAGCATTTGGGGAATGGGAACAAGGGCTGGGCTCTCCTGGGGAGCTGCAGTGCAGGTGAATGGGGAAGATCTCCAAACCGGTCCAGCGCTCAGCTACATACCCTTCCCTCCCTTCTTAATTGCAATTCCTCCTGATTTATCTGAATTACCAGGAAATAAAAATACCAGGGCTTTTTTGGTTAAACCCCCTGGCATCATGCATTTCAAGTTTGCAGGTGGCACTGTCTGCAGCCCAGGAGAAAGGAAGCCTCTCGCTGCCTTGGGAAAGGATGAGCTCTCGCCTTGTGTGCAGAGGTGGCCTCGTTCATGTGGGAGCAGCGCAATGACACCAATGTGTGGGATCGGCTCTCTCCGGGATCCCCTTCGACTCCCTCTTGACAGTGATTTGATGCAGGGGAACTAAATATTTTAGGGATGGGTGACAGCATACTTTTTCCCTGAGCTTGCCATTTCAAACCCGCTGCAAGCAGAGAGAGTTGCTGTTCACAGCCTCCCCGCTACATGAAAATCCTTAACGCTCCTCTGCTGTAACCCTGACAGATGAAAAGCTGTGTGGTCTTGTGGTCARGTGGAGATCCGGGAGCCAAATTGTGATCTCGGGCCTCCTGGGCCTCCTTGGATCTTGTCTCCTGCGTCACTCAGGCGTTGTACAGTGCCTGGCACCCTTTCTGATGGTGCATGGACTCTTCTATAACACAGTTGGATGGGTTTCTGAAGGTACCACCCTTCCCCTCCCTTCAAGTGGGAGGCTTGAATACCTCCTGGGCAGGCAGGTGGGTATTTTTCTGGGCACCTGCTGAACCTTGGCCAAAGCAGGGTGGTTCAGGAGGCCGTGCTGGCAGAGTCATGTGCTGCTAGATCTGCCCGGTGCTGCATGGGTGCTGCTGTTCCAGGCGGACACCCTGCTGACAGTAAAGCTTTACTGCAGTGCAGGGAACCATCTCTGTCACTCTGGGAAGTCTGTGGACTTTCCCTGGCACTTCTGCTTAGGGGACACTTCTGCTTAGGGAAGGCTTGTAAGGCTTGAGTGTTTTTAGAAGGTGATTATTTTATTGCCAATCACATCAAACTCATAGGCTAAAGGCCATGCACTAACATCTGCCCTGGAGTTAAGAGCAGTACTACTGACTGCTGTTACATAAAGTAGATGTGAGGCCAGACTTCAGCCCCGCACAAGGAGAAAAATGCTGAGTCTTCATTAAAACCACAAACCTGCCCTGACCTAGCATTTCGAGGGAGACCATGGCATGGAAGAGAGAAAGCAAGCAAAGCGTGTGATGGAGACAAGGCTCCAAAGCAGCACCCTGGAATTCAGCCTTCTGGGAATAATACTCCGAGGCTCCCCCACGCACTCAGGCTTTGCACACAGACTTATTTTATATGRATGTTTCTCAAGCCCACACAAGCCAACGCATATATTCTCCCTGTTTCACTCCTTYCTTTGTCTACCACAAGGACTGAAACCTCCTGAGTCCTTTAGTGCATTAGGTTCTCTTCTGAGTCTCTTTCACTTCCAACCTGAATTATCTCGTGACCCTACGAAAAGCACTCTGTTTTCCAGCACATTCAAAGCCATCTTGTCAAGGGTCAGACGCTAACAAGGGTCAGATGCTAACAAACATCTGGTAGATTTGGCCCCGAGGCCATCCCTCAGCAGGGTCTCCTCCCCTGGACATACAGCCTGGTTACCCGGCCGGAGCAGAGCTAGCTGGCCTGGGTTCCTCCTGCGCAACCCCTCCCTGGCTCTTTATGCCCTTGGCTGAAGCTGGGCAGGCAGCCACAGCGGAACAGCCTGACAAAATGGTGGCTGCTGTTAACGTTACCGCAGACAGCATCTTCTCCACGATGCACCTGCGTGCAYGCAAGCGAGCTGCCACCCGACTCGGCAAGCTGGTCCGTACAGACCGGGTGCCTGCATCCATGGAAGTTGGGCAGACGGAGCCCCAGAAACAACGATCTGCAGGACCTATTTCACCAGGCTCAGGGCCAGGTTTTGTCACTCCGACTGATGGTGAGTTGTTTGCAGTCAACAAAGGTGGGCACCTAAGGAGAGAGTCTGTCTGCCTCCATGATACAGAGCCTGTGGCCCAGAAGACATTTCCTCCTTGTGTTGTGCAGCGGCCAGGCTGCTCGCCTCTGTCTTGGTGTCTTTGCCCACCCTCACGTTGGGTGGTGACTGGCAGAGGGGCAGAAAGCCAAGGACTGAAAGCTTGTCTTGGCAAACTGCTTTATCACACCAGGCAAACGGGTGTGTGTGCATGCGTGTGTGTGCACAGCAGCAGCGCTTCACCGTCTTTCACAGCTGTTCCCTTCCCCGGGACTTCACCAACATCCAGTTCAACGATGCCAGCGCTTAACTTTTTCTCAGGTGCCCGAAAACACCCCTAGTCCCTCTAAGCTCTATCATTATATGACAAACCCACCCTGCCCTGCAGAGTACAGCGGAGCRGACGCTGCACTGGAGTGCCTGCAGGTGCCTGCGTGTGCCGGAGGGCTGGGATCCAGCCGAAAGAGCACCAGGTCCTCGGCCAGCCTGGCTTCCTAACGCTTCAGCGGCAGAAACCAGCAGCAGGTATGACCCAGGCCCAACTGCAGCAGGGATCGAGCTGTTAGTGTTATCCCAAACACCAGTTTAAGCCTTGGTTTTAAACAGGGCGAAGCAATGACCTTTGCTACTCACAGACTCGTTCCCACATTGGATCCCAAGTACCTCTTCAAAGTCCTGTTTTAAAGGGCTCCTTGATTCAGTACCGCTGCCTGCCCTTTCTGTGTGTTAAAGGATTAATTTTTCTCCCTGATCAACTGAAAACTCGATCACTCAACTAAATGGAGCCAGGAATGTGCTACTGTGTACAGCAGTCGTGGGTGAAACCCTGCGTGGGTCTCTGCTTCAGCCAGCCAGGCTGTTGTGTGTCAGCTGGGGGCTGAGCCTATTGCTGTCATTTCTTTAACTCAGAAAAAGTCCTTTTTAGGGGCAGATCCCACCAAAGCAGCCCAGCGCTGRAGCTCTCAGATGAGCAACCACCAACGGCTCTGATCCCTGTTACAGCACTCGCTTTGTGCAGCGTTTCAGAGCAGCCCAGCAATGCAAGTGTTACTCTCCATTGTCCTAATTACAGCAGGGCAATCACCATATTTTACTACTGTCTCACAACTATTTCCAGTATTTAAAAATAACGTCAATCAAATCGTTCGTCCCTGAGCCTTGTCCTCAGTGGAGTTTGCACTGGCATTTTCCAGGCAAATAAGTGAAAGGGGACAGGAGAGCTGCGCTCCGACTCATTAATGCAGACGAAAGCTCATGGGGAGCCAGAGCTGTCACACGAGGGAACAGGGCAGCTCCGAGCGAGCCTTCCCTCCGTTTTGAAATAGGGTGATGAATCTTGCCAAGGTCACAGGCAGGGAGAGCTCACCCACCGAGAGCAGCAGCTCGCCAAGGTGCCCGGTGGGGAACAGCAAAAATTCTCTCCGCATGCGTCCCGAATGGAGGAAACCCCGAGGTTTACGAACAAACAGCTGCTCAAAACTACCGTTTCCAGACTTCATGAGGAACAAAAAAAAAGCCCCGTTCTGTGCCAGACAGACATTTTGCTGCCAAGAAAGTGCCACCTACTGGATCTGGCCTGGCGGGGAAATGCAAGAACGGGAAACAAACCCAGAAAACATAACGCTGGAAAAATTACCTTTTTTCAACCTTTTAAAAAAAATCCTAAAACTATGCACTGACAGTTATCCCAGCCGCAGCCCCCTCTCCAGTCACGCTCCTTCCACAGCTGAATCAACCAGACTTTTGAAGTAGACAAATGTTGGGGGGGGGGGTTGTGAAGTTTTAGGGTTTGCAAGGAGGGACTTACCGGTGCTGAGAAGCCGCTCTTGTCTCCCGCAGTTCCCTCGGCTCCTGTGCGTCCTCTCCCAGTTAGCCGTGCCCTCCTAGTTAAATCCTGCTGCCATTCTCCGGCAGCCAAGCTCCCTCTGCCTCCCTGCGCAGTGCTTTGCCTGCGAGCCTAGTGCCCCAGCCCAAACGATGGAGGAGAGAGCGAGGCAGAGCCCACCCGGCACCCCAGCCTGGGGGTCCCCGTGCCGCTGGCTTCCCTCTGCCCTTTCGTCCCGGTGCCGCTCGCCCCGGTTGTCTGAGAGCAGGTGACAGAGGTTTCTTGGCAGAGGAGAGAGGAGGGGAGGGATGTGGAGGCAGCGAGAGGTGGAGCTGGGACCCGGAGCAACAGGTTACTGTATAACTAGGAGCCGGTGGCCCCGACGAGCTGGCTACATCCCTGCAAGGCGCCGCGGGCAGCTGGGGCCTTCGCCCACTCCCGGTGCAAGGGGACCAAAAGCTGAGCTGAGATGCTGTGCAGGAGAGACGTGTTAAATTTCAGGTTTCTTTCACCCGAGAACATTTTGTACCCAAGGGGGAGGTTGAAGGCGGCGAGGGGTGGCAAAGGAGTGCTTGGAGCTGCGTTTTCCATCCCTGGTGAGGGAGGGGACGCACTGCCCGACCGCCTCGTGGGGGGAACAAGGCACCTTTTGTGCAGCCCGGTGCTCTCCTCCGCAGCTCCGCATTGGCTCGCGGGTTGTTTTCCTCCAGCTTCGCTCCTGCCTGCTCTCTCTGCCCTGATGTCTGCAGCGGAGAAAGGTGCCTTGAGATGGAGGAAAAGGGCAAAATGTCCTCTCTCTCTAGGTCCCCAAAGTAGTCGGGGGTGAGGAGCAGAGCCCCCTTCGGGGTACCCCACGCCATGGCACTGTGCTCCTTAGGGTTACATGGCCATAAAGCCCCTTGTCTTGCCCCAGCTCTACCATGAGCTGGCGGGAGGTAGTGGGGCCAGGCCATGCCACACGTCTCAGCCCCACACTTCAGTCCCTGACACTGGGCAAAGGTAAAACATAGCTCTGGTGGAGCTGTGCCGGGGTTATGGCGGGGAGAGGGGAGTGATTGCTAAACCCACCTTTGGGAGGAACCGAGGTGAAGCAATTGCCGTGGCACAGGAGGGGAGTAAAGGGCTCACTGGCCTTGGGCATCAGGCAAAGGTTTTAGCATCAGCATGGTGCAGCCTGAGCAGGGCTTGCTCCTCAGTAGGAGATGCTCCTTGTCGGCTCTGCTCAGGCGACCACCGTATGCAGGACCCCATTGTTATTCACGCGTGTGTGCCTGTGTGCCAGAGAGAAACTGTGCATGACCCTTTTGGCCATCGCAGGGAGCATTCCCATGCCACTGCAGTACTGTGTCAGCCCTCCCCTGCAGATGTCCAAGCTCTATGATCAGTGTTGTCAGGGGTGAGACCACCATCCCCTTTTCACCAGGGCCCCAGGTGGGGCACAGAGAAAGCAAAAGCCACTTCTTGCTGGAGTAGCAGAGGTAGGACTTGAGCTTCAGCCCTTGTGTTGTGGCCAGTGTCGTTCCCGTGCTCTCTGRAAGGATTTCTTTAGAAGCTCCAGGCTCATCACTTAACCTCTTGTTGCTCCTCTCTTGCTCTTCAAAAGCCAGAAGGAAATTTTAAAAGATGGCAAGGCCGCTCCTGAGTTTCTGTTGCCAGACTGCCGAGAGGATGTTTGAGTTGTGCTTGGGGTCTGCCATGCTGCCAGCTCAGCCCTGCGGACCGTGTGTTTGGGGGCCTAGAGGGACCCTGAACTCTCGGAAATGGTCTCTTGTGTGGGCACACTTATTACTTTCAAAGAACACCTAGTTTCATTTGTCTCAAGGTTTAACATTTTTTAAAACGATGGGATCAGCTCATGAGCTGATCATTAAGCTGGAAAATATCAGCGGAATGCATAGGTCTTAACAGAGGTGTCTGTAGCAGCGTGGGATTCATCTGGTTAGCTAGTCCTCTCGAAAAAATGAGGCTTTTGAGAGCATTTTATTAAAGTGCATGTGCATTGCAGGCCTCCCCACCATCCCCACGATGTGTGTTGAACCCATGGCATGTACGTGCTAGAGAGACCCCTTGTCACTGGCCCYGGGGAAGAAACAGCTGTGACTCTGACGCTAGAGAAAGAAATAAGAAAATGCTTCTACCATGGGACACAGGTCTGGAGGAAGCCCGGCTTCCTTAACTCAGTGCTTGTCGAGTTCCCTGCTGCCGTGGTTTTCTTTGGTGCCTRCCGCGCTATAGGGACTAGTGCTCAGCTTGCTGCCTGGCCCGCGTCCAGATGCCGGGCTGGGGAACCGCCCCGGGTGAGTTATCGTGGGAGGAATGCCGCCGGGTGAGCTGGACGGGCAGGGGGAGAGCTGGTTCCCTGCATGACAGTTACGATTTCGGCAGCTTGGTTTTGACAGGAGAATGACCTCTTCTGCTGCGGGAGAACGCGAACCGATACTCGGTGTGATGCACCTACCCAGCTCCCTGTCATCCTCCTCGCTGTGATGTCAGTGAGATCCCAGGGGGATCTCAGTACAGGATGCACTGTGAAAACACGGCCAGCCCTGGGAGAAGCAGCATTTAGAGAATGCCAGCCACACCACCAGGCAGGGGAAGGGATATCGGTTCAACAGAACGGAAACATGGTGGGAACGTCAGCTGTGCTGGAGCCTGGCAAGCCTTGCCAGCTGAAAGGTTTTGTGCAGGAGATCCCTGCCCCCTGAAAGGCATCATCTGCCACTGGGGCATTTCAGTGGGACCGCTGGGCTGGGCTGGCTTTCCCGGGATGCAAACTGGGATTTGGAAGGATTCTGTTGGAGAAGCCATTTAATGTTTAAGGCACTGACCATTTGCTATCTGGCAGCCTCGGCTCCACATTCATGATGAAGATAGGCGCAGTGGGCTACCGTGAAGTGCTGCGCCCCATAGGAAATCTCTAACTGCTGAGCAGAGGAGGGAGCTTTTCCTCTGGGCAGGGAAGAAAACCACAACGGAGCTTATTACGCCTTCCCTGCAACAGCTGATGCTGGTCRAAGTGGGGCAGAGGTGATCAGCCACACAGGAATTACCCTGCTGCGCGGTGGCAGTTCCTGTATGCCAGCTCCACTGACTTGGCTCCCAGATATGGAACCAAACGAGCGCGCGTCCTCAGCCTTGCTCCTTCGGCCATGGCTCGAAGCCCTTCAGCACTKTGACAAAGACTGCAGTCACTGGAGGACTGTAGCACTTCAGCTGGGTTTTGGTCTGTACATTGTTTCTGCCTGCTGAGGAACGCAAAAAAAACATGGACCAATGAAGCCCTATCTCTCAGAGTATCTCTGAGTTTGAAATCCCAGGAGGCTAACTTGCCTCTCAGGATCAGCCTTTTAAATCAGGTTGGCGGCAGACACCCCTATGATGGCTTGAGAACAAAGACTTCTTCCTTGCAGAGTAAACAACACCCAAACCGAGCTCCTCAAAATATGTGTTCCTCTAAATTTTTAATGCCGTTTTCATCCAACTTGCTCGTCCTGTTCCAGAAGGGCTGGGCCTCATAATTAAAAGCTCCAGCAATCTTATGTCTGGCAAATGTCATCAGTGGCTTCACTATGCCGTGCCGTGCTTCTCTGAAGAGTGGGAACGGTTTGGAAAGGAGCTCCTGATTAGAGAAACTCTCTGAGGTCAGGTCTCAATTCACTTTGGGTCTTTGTACCAGCTCGGCATGGAGAGAAGCTGTCATGAAATCAGGGTCGCCAGCATAAATGACAATTCCCATTCAAAGCCTGAAAATACCCAAGACGAAGGAGTTGTCTGAAGCTTACAGACTTCTTCATCCTTCTACATTCATCACAGAGTGAAAGGCTGTCAGCAGCAGAAGTACCCCAGTATCTACTCATCTAATCAGAAGAAAGTTCATGGACAATTTTATCTTAAGCTGGAAAACTGAAACAGAGCTGTCCTGCCCTTTTGAGGGTGCAAATCCAGGCTGGTGCCAGCTGACCCCCAGCAAGCACTAACAGCCGTGCAGGACTCTGTGACCAGTCTGCAAGCCGTCAGGCGGTGCTCTGAAATGAGCTCAAAAATTTATGTTTATTATCATATGTGTATATTTACCCCATTGCTGACTATCAGCAAGCATTGTCACTCTCTGCTGATTCTTGTTTTTCATCTAGGTGATGGTTAGGGAGCAAAGGATTCACCATGTTTTATAACATACACACACACACACATATATATATATAAAAAAACCACACTGTTTTATAAAGCTCGAGGAGGAGGCTGCTTTACTCTGTGTGGCCCAGCAGACTGTTCCAAACTCGTACCGTGCTGTGGGACAGAAAGATGGCAGCCGTCTCCTAATTAACACCTTCATCAGAACCATTTTTGAGGACTATTTTCTGCATGGATCAGGCCAGGGATCCAGTTTTATGGTGCAGCATCACAAATGGTTGTAGGGC
The DNA here is from genome assembly GCA_035582835.1 of Phoebastria nigripes. Lineage (NCBI taxonomy): Eukaryota > Metazoa > Chordata > Aves > Procellariiformes > Diomedeidae > Phoebastria > Phoebastria nigripes. The sequence continues at coordinate 1,162,571 of JAYKAV010000433.1, read as the reverse complement.
CATAGCTGAGGGGGTGGTGATCTGTGGTGGGGTCAAATACCTCGGGGTAGGAACACCTTCCGCTAGCTTTACTAGTGTCTCCTGAATCTACACCCTGGGTCTCTGCTACCTCCAATTGTGCTAATATTTTGTATTATTTATTTTGTTTGTAGTGAGCACCACGAGAAGGAAGGGAGGTAAAGCGCAGAGGCTGCAACTTGAAGTTAATGTGTGTGACCCCGTCTGCCGTACCACCTACATTCAGGTAAAAAAAAATTCCACTTTGCAATATTTCCTTTAAAACTCGTCAGATGTTCTATTGCCAGACCTTTGTATAAGGCAGGTGTAAATACCAGGAAAAAATTGTGCTTTTATTTGTACGCATACAGAAAGGGGTTTTGCTCGGTATGCATTTGTCATTAATGGGGTAGATACAGCTCGGTATGTTTGTCACTCCTCGTAACAAGTATGTGATGAGTACGTTCTATTATGCCAAGCAAATCTGGAAGGACAAATGGGTTGGTGTTTGATKCACGCAGATTAAGCACAGAAACATTTGGTCATTCAATTTCCTGGCTGCTCCTTAGCACCCAGTTCTGCTGTTTTCATGTTGTCTTCACGGGTGCAGCCTTGCTTCTGCTGATCAACAAAGGGTTGGTTGTGCCACTGAGTTAACAGGATCTGGCCCAAGGGGATTCGTGCCAATGTGTATGTTTTGATTCTGACTGCTGGGCGGTGTAACGTGGACAGGAGCTGGTGTTACCTGGCCTTGGAAGGGGCTCCCCTGGGTATGACCGAGGGATGAAACTGGGCCCTTCCACAGGACTTTCTGCATCTTTTGCTCCCTTCTACCACTGCTGGAAGGAAAACAGCAGTGTGGCTGAGGTGATCAGGGCCTGCACCACTGTGTTTTCAGCCCCTGGCTAGTGCAAATTAGCGCAGACCTTAGGCGCTCTTTCCCAGTGCAGGAGAATGGCCTACATATAGCAGCAGCAGCAGGGTCAGAAGAGTCTTTTGCACACATCCAGTCTCGCCTAAGTCTTCCTTTGCGTAGCTTAGCTGTAGCCTAGGATCTGAACAAGATGCTCTGCACTTCAAACACTTCTTAGATCTAAAACATTATTTATTTGAATAAATAAATACAAAAATAGGAATTTCTGAATATAAAACCTGCTTGTACAAAACCCCCACAAACTCCCCAAGCTTTACGTTAATACATACATATTTTTGATACAGTAAAAAAATCTGAAATTGCACACAGTTTTTCATTCAAAAGACAAGGCTTGAATGTAGTAATTTTTGCAGAATCATGGAAATAAACACATTTAACACCAAATGGAAATAYACCTGATAACATTCTGTTGGACTTTTAAATAGGACAGAAGGGTGAGTGAATGGTGAATGTTTATGCTCATTTTAAGGCCATCCTACTTAAACAAACATACCCTCACACTACTGCCTTTGGCCTCTGCGTCAGTAAGAACCAGCTGCCCAAACCCTGTAGTTCAGCTCTCCGGGTATGTGCAAAACTCAGTTCAACTCTCTCCCACTGGGATAAATCAGGTACTGCCCTACTAAAGTCAGAGAAATTGCCACTGGGGTCTGGAAACACAAATGAGAGCAGAAGAGAAACTGTGCCCTCAAACGCGAAAGTGTATGTGGTAAGGCAGAAATGAGTCCATGCTATATTGGCCTGATTCATTTCTGTGTCACTTTGGTTGTACGTCGCAGCTATGCCATGAAAACTAACATCATCTCAACAGCATGTAGCTAGATGATGCACTGGCTACTATTCTGTGTTGAGAATGAATATTTAGCATTGATCCCTCATGAATACCAGAGCATTAAGTGTTTTTGCTGAATCACCTCTTGCCTTTGCCCATAAATAAGCTAACTGATGAGACAGTTTAACACAGCTCCTAGACAGGATATTTTACCTACCATTCAGGGAGATCTCTGCCCCTCAAAAATTTGTACTTTAAACAGAGGGAAGTTTTATAGGATTTTTATATGCAAAAGAATTAAATATTTGAAATATAAAACCACTCTTATAGAAGAAATGTGTTGAAAACATGTTGAAAACTGCTAGGGTTTAGCTGACAAAAGCAGCAATGGCTATGACCTGTAGTACTGACTCAAGCCCATATGTAAAGAGAAGAACAGCATTTATAATGACGTCTGCTTTCAGCACGTAAGTTTGCCACACCAGGAAATACACAGACAGAATCACACTTCCGACCGTGATCACAAGACTGAGCCCTAATGGAGCCTCTTCTTCTGTCAGGTTACCCTTTGAACCTTGAAGGAAACAAAAAGCTGACATGAGTCTTTGATTTCTTCTGACAATATCACAAGCCACAAGCATTCCTGTTCAAAAAAAGCTCTAGTTCTCACAGTTCARAGTACGTTGAAATACTGGCCTGAATCAAATCTGTCAGTAAATGTAAGAACAAACCCAAACACGAATGGACAATCCACTTCTTGCTGACTGGAGTTAATCTAAATAAAGAGCACTCAGCTGATACTCAAAGTCATGACGCCTACCTTTTCTTACCACAGATAATCAGTTCTGAAGCTGCAACCATTTTGGTCACCCAGCCTGACCCTCCTCTTAGTCAACCATCAAACCTTCCCCGAGTCCCTCCCCAGCCCTGCACTTAGCGTGACAACTCGGTGACTGTGATGCACATCTAAGGGCATCCAATGCTCATTTTAAAATTTTACGTAATAGAGAATCTTCTATATTCCCTGCTAATCTATTCCTATTTCAAATTACTATCATTGTGGAGAAGCTGCACTTACCTCTTCCTTGCATCTTATTTCCAAACTAGTCTCAGTAGATTTTGCTGTTGAACTACATTAGACTTGAAACTCACTTCTTTATTCATCCACCAGGCTCCAAGCAAACATATGCAGAGAGCTTTAAGGCAGCAGGCTAAATTCACCCCTACAGCAAGTCAGCTGAATTCAACAGAGACCCACCCTGCATAAATGTCTTAGGAATATCAAGCACAGATTTTAATAGTAACTTGTTTTTTTAAAAAAAGGACTTTATGAAGTTTTAGCAAGCTCTGGACAGGGCTCAGGAGGCCCTTTATGCTGTTCTGGCTTAGTGAAATGAAGATGTTGGAACTGGTATGTGTCTTCAGAAGGAGTGAAAGGAAAAGGTGTAGTTGTGGTGGCAGCCGTACGCTGCTCAGGAACGTCCTTAACGTTACCCGTTCCACAAGGCTCCGGCCATTTGGTTACTCATGTATGTTGCTGGAGCAGTTGAAAGGAGCTGTATCGCCTCAGTGAATGGAAATCTCTGTGTTTCAGCACGTTCATTCTCACAAGTCATGCTCAATTATAAACAGCGTAACAGCATTCTAGCTGCCCAGTTATATTGCTTTCTGACAACCCAGCTATTGTTTTTTAATGGCATTATAGATTATATTTCATATGAGAGCAAATTCTATTTGACCCTCTGGCCAAATATATTGATCAGTCAGATAAAGTTTAACGACATAAATGAACAAGTCTCTAAATATCTGCTAGTCTGCTAAACTGGCATGTTTTGACACACACTTGATTTCAGAATGATTAATGTTTAAAGATTATATTCCACTGAAAAGGCACAGTGATAACATGACATACCCAAGTATAGTCGGAGCACTTCAAGAATGGCCATAATGAAAAGCAAGGCAAGATCAGGAGCCAAAAAATCATCTGGATAACTGAAAACTTGACCTGTAGAATTACACAGTGTAAATAAGCCAGGAAAATACAGTAGGCACACCGACAAACCATAACCATGTCACGAGCACACGGCCTACTTCTGTGTTAGAATATGTGCAACTTACTTTTATAAACAATCATTGCAAGAGTTGCCAAGAAGTAAAAGATGTAATAAATGCCATTTACATAAAATAGAATCTGTAAAGGAACAGATGACAGCTGATAACTGTTGTTAAGGATTTCTCATAGCAGTGAGGTGGGATCCATTTCATAGAATCGCCATTTCCCAGTAACCTCAAAATATACTGCTGTCCTTTTTATACTAAATGGTTCAACTATGACTGGCTTACTGGGTAGGGTTCAGAAGGTAACTTGAGATTGTAAATACCAAGAGTTAGGATAAAAGCTTGCTGTTTCAGGTTTGGCTTTAGTTCCTTTTTTAAAAATTTTTATTTGGTATGTAGTGAGGTATTCGTTAGCCTAAGAAAATGAGGGGGTGTGTGTGCATGTGTACATTTCCCCAAACAACTTCTATACCTGTTAGTCAGCCTTAAGCAAGTTGACAGAGGGTTGGCAGACTCCAATACATAAAATTCCTCTAAGTTTTTGAAAATAGGTGGCTCTGTGAAGCAAACAGGCCCTATTACTGCCCACATGATGGAAAGTCTGAAAGCTGTGCTCTGTCTTTGTTACATGCCTGAGAAAGGCCACGAGCTCAACTTTGAGATGTAAATTCCGAAGAAACAGACTTCCTTAATTCACTGCTCACAAAACTAACTGTTGTATACTATGAGATAATATTTAGCTCTAGTTACTTGTCTGTCTATGTGGATCCACTGCCAAGGAATTTGAGAGCTCCACAATCCTCAATACATTCTCAAAACGCCCCTGAAGGACAGGGAATATGGCACGCACTGTCATACAAACAGGGAGAAATTACTTGCAGGCTCAGGACAGATTCATCTCACCTGTAGCCATCCCAAGCTGACAGCCATCCTAAAGTTACATATCGAGTCTCAATTCGTCGTCCGTGCTCCCCCTGGAGTCAGCGGAGATGGGAACCTTCCTAGCCAAGCAGCTCCAGAGCAGGGTGGGATGAACTACTGTCCGGTGTTAAACCGTGCCAACTCCCTCTCTGACTGCAACAGGAGTTGACATGCCTAGTTTATAGAAGGTACATAATGGTCAGAGGTCTTCAAGAGCCCACCCACCCCCACGGACAGGTACGATCCCTATATAGCAGGTACATACATACTGAAGGAATCATTTTCTCTTGAGGCACAGTGGCATGTTATTAATGCAATATAGGAGACACGTGTAGGACGTCCTGGGGCTCACCACCACGTGGAGAAGTTGGAATGTGGCTCCAAGAATCCAGAAAGTTTGGCCATTCATATGTATTTTTGATATCCAAATTATACCAAATGCCTTTCTTAGCCTTAAATAAGGAAGTTGTCAGTGCAGATTTCATTATTTCCACATCTGTCTTTCTATACTCAAAATATTCTTTATCCTCCCCTCTCTCCCCCAGCCCTTCTCAAATCCTCTGAGTATCTCCAAGCAAGGACTTCATCCCAGGTGTCTTTTACAGGAACTGTCCATCCAGTTTCCGAACGGAGCACCCACCCACATGCGGTGGATGTATTCCAGTTCCCAGAGAAGCTCATTTTATTAAAACAGAACCAGGTTTTTGTGTTTTTCCAGTTGAAGGAAGGTGGAGCAAAAAATTACTATATGGGTTCTAAGCATGGAAATCTCCAAAGCCAAGGGTGTCTCCTCTTAGGAGGTTACTTAGATCTTGGCAGGAGTAAAGGTAGGGTGAATTAACATGAGAGAAGAGGAAGTACTACTGAAAGCTGCTTTTACTACCTCTTGTTGGCCGTGTCAGCTGTCTGTGAGTGTGCTGCACGGCGTTTGTGTCCATCAGTCCGCACATCCCATTTTTAGCCTTGCTTCCTAAGGAAATGAGAGTTATGTGATCATAAAACACGGCTGCCAGCCCTCTGTCAAGACTGCAGGGTGGGTTAAAGGGGTTTCTGCATGAGTGGGAGCCGATCAGGGCAAAATCTCAGCAAAACCCCAGCTAATGCTGCGAAAACCATCTTCCCTTGGAAAAAATGTTTTACCGGTTTTGCTTCCTATGGATGGTGCTGATGATGGAAAACTCAAAGAATTACACAAAAATAGCATTGTGCAGATTTATTAGGCAGGAAGATGTGAATGCGTTTCAGCCAGTCTTCCTGAAGATTCCCGCATGTGAGGGATGAAAGGTACAAAAAGGATACAACTGATGAAGTTCTTCCTTTCCGTTGAGAAGGAAAAAATAAAGAGAAGAAAATAAGTTTAAATATTTACTGAAAGTGCTGCAGAAACATTCAAACAACTGCTGTTACTAGAGAGGTCAAGCATGCTTGTAGAAATTTTTTTTTCTATTTTCTGAGATCACGCAGTTCAGGTTCCAAAAATAACTTTTTCAAATACATGAATTCTAAAATAATTTGGGGGAAATCCCTGTTGTGAAAAGTCACTTTCACCGAGGAACCCATCTCTTTCAAAACATAAAGAAGTACACATGCATTACCTAGAACTTGTTTATCCTGTCCTTTCACAGCAGATGACACTTCATCCCCTCTAACTATGCAGGAACAAGGGAAACATGCAAGGGAACCAGAATGTACCATTTGTTTTTAAATTGTGAGAAAGCGTTCGTGTAGAACACAGGGCTCCCGGGTTCCTCTAAATACCGTCCTTTCAAACCGGTTCCCTTCAAAAGCAAAGTCATTCTATGTAAAACCTTAATATGTTCTCATCACCCACAGAAATCATACCAAATATTTTCTATAAGCTAACCAATACATTTTACTTTTTTCTTTTTTCCCCTGCAAAAACACAGATAAAATTCCCTTGCAACATGATGGCACTGACCTACTAAAGTACCTCTTAAGTAACTCATTAATATTCTTAGCCTCTTTCAGACACATGAGGAATTGAAAAGGTACGATCTCTGTTTCACAGAGAGCAAAACTGTCTGTGAAAGGCCATTTCATCCATCTTCTCAGAGACATCTCATTATCGTCACATCAGTGGGACATACCTCACCGTCTTCATCCCTGGGCTTCTTGAGGTTAATGTCCTCATCACCTAGTAGTTTTATGCAGTTGGGCCCAAATTAATCCCCACTAACTTTAGGCACCTAATTAAGGGATCCAATTTGGGAACGCAGTGGAAATAGGCAAGCAATTTTAGAAGGTGATTCTTACGGTCTGTGATCTGAAATGCCTCCTGGATGTGCTTCATCTCCTCTCCACTTTCTGTAAAGGGACTATAGGCTCCTAACAGACTCGTCCCTTCACTTAGCCAAAATGCGTTTTGATGAATGCTTTATTTCTTTTTGCAGAATGGGAGTTAAAGGTTTCATTACACATCTTGTTCTGCGGTGACTAATAGTTAAAGATGTGTTTGTATTTATACCCTGGTATAAACCCTCCTGCGAAAGTAATGCCTTGTGTCAAGATGATGTGCTTCCTTTCTTGCACAGCAACAAGGAGATGTCTCTATTTTAAGGTTATTTTAGACTGTGAAGTAGGATGTTAATTTGAAATACCACAACTGCATGTGCAGACATGTTATTATTCCACAAGAAGTGTTCAGATATGGAACATTTTCTGTATAACCAAACACTAAGCTATACCGGCATAGCCTCATCCATGCTAGGCTGCTATGCTGCCGTGATGCCAGTGGTACAGAGTGGTACGATTTTACCGTACAGGCAACCCCTAGTGACTTCCCTGATGGCAGTTCCCCAACTTTATTTTTAAACTTCTTTTTTTTAAATCATTTTCCACAAGAGGGCATTGACCACATTCCTGCGTTTCTTCCGAGGAGGGGTTTGATAGCCACTATTATTTAGAACATGCTGCCTCCCCCTGAGCAACAGGGGACATTTCACATGGGTTAAACATTTAAAGCCCACAACACGCCTGTGAAAGCGATACTGCAAATCTCTTAAGTAGTAATTATTATGCCAGTTGAATATATAAATTCAGGTGTAACAGCAGGCTGCTAATCCCAACACCCTGAGATCGTCTCACTGCTAGGATTAATGAAGTCTGCATTGCTGCTGGGGGATTTTTAAATTGAAAGTGAGCATTCTGGCACGGGGGAAAAAAAAAAGCACACTAACAATTTTAAAGCATTTATATGAAGCACACAAACTTGCAGCAGCAAGAACAACATTCTGCTAAGGGGGGGCATTTGCATTCGTGAGACCTGGCGTAGTGACTTTCCACTGCGTGCAGGTTGGCACCTGATTTCTGCGGATTGGAAAGCTTGCATGGTCCGGTGTAACACTGCTTGTTTCCAGTTGTATAAGTTCTTTAATGTAGGAGGGCGACTCCCAGGCAGCAATGTATTTGCACTTGGGAGGAGTATGGATTGTGAGCGTGCTTACTTGAGTTAGAACATGGCCCATTTTCTAAAAAACTGGTTTAATTTTTTTTAATGCCAAAACTACGTTAAAAGCATGCAGCAGCTATAGTTAACATTACCCAGTGCACCTCATTACACAAACTTGTTTTTAGGACTTTGGCAAATGCTAATTGTTCACGCCAAAGTTTTCAAAACCAGCTTTGTCTACCTAGGGCTGAAATCTACATTTTGGGGGGTAACCTTTGACCTCTTTGAAAGAAGTGGAAATTAATCATTTTGACCACACTAATGAAGAACTGGGTTTTTTTTTCTCTGAATCCCAGTGGTTCATAATTTGAAGCAATGACTTGGATTTTCAAGGGGCGTCATTCGGCCTCAGGAAAGCGATTTGCCTGTGGATAAAGGAGCTCCTCAGCCCGCATATGCGCCAAGCCCCTGCTCACGCTGACACAGGGCCCGCAGCTGCCGGGATTTACCTCAGCCTGTCGGGGCTGTCGCGATATGGCTATCGGGCTGGGCTCGGCGCCGAGGCCTAGCTCTCTCGGCCCCCGCCTCGCTYTCGTCGTGTCCCCCCGCCCGGGGCGCCGAGAGGTACCCTCTAAYACGGTGGGAAACAGCCACCCCCGGTCACCCTCCGCCCCGCCGGGACASGGGGGGAAAGGGCTGTCGGTATCGATGGCAACGCGCCGCTCACCTCGCCTCACAACGGCCATCTTGGCGCCCCGCCCCCGCCGCCTGCTAGTCCTCCAGCGTCCCGGCAGCCTGTGCGCCGCGACCGTTCGTCCGCGAGCGCCTGGGAGGAGCTCGCTGCCCTCCCCCCGCCCCCCCTGCCTTCGGGTGCGATCGGAGCGCTCGGCCCGGTTCGGTCGCTTTCGGGCGGATTCGGGCACTGCCCGTTCGGGCGTCTCCGTTCGGGCCGGCGAAGGGGAATTCGGGCGCGATCGGAGAGGACTCGGCACAGCTCGGCTTTCCTCGCGCCCGCCTCACCCGCCTTCGGGCGGGATCGGAAAAGACTCGAGCGAGCTCGGGATTCTTCGACCCTCTGGGCCGGACCGCTCGGGGACTCGGCCCTGTTCGGGCGGGCTCGGCTTCCCCCACCCGATCTGTCAGGTATCGCTTCGGGCCGGGCTTCTACGGACTCGGCCGGGCTCGGCTGCGTCCTGCCTTGGGATTGGCCAGCCGGCAGGAAACGCGGGCCCCGCTCGTCGGGAACCATCGATCGCCTTCGGACGAGGCCTTGAAAGACTCGGGACACTTCGGGCACCATCGGAAGCGGTTCGGAAGCGCTCGATTCCGCCCGGGGAACACGTTCGGAAGTGCTCGGCCGAGCTCGGCACCGCTCGGCAGCCCGCCGAAGAGCGCTCGAGTGACCTCGGAGGACCGGCCCCCCCCACCTCGCGGCCCCCTCCCCCCCGCGGGACCCTCCTCAGCGGCCTTCGGGGGGGAGCGGCGGGTGTTGGGGCCCGCTCGGGCGGGCTTGGCTCCCCCGCCCGCCGGCCGCCTCGGATGGAGGACGCCGACTCGGCGGCGAAGCAGCTGGGCTTAGCGGAGGCGGCTGCAGTGGCGGCGGCGGCCGCAGTGGCGGCGGCGGCGGCTGCGGCGGCCACGGAAGGACCCCAGCAGCAGCAGCAGCCGCCGCAAGTGGCGGCCTCAGAGTCGGAGGCGGAGCCCGAGGAGGAGGAGGAGGAGGAGGAGGAGGAGGAGGCGGCGGCGGCGGCGGCGGCGCAGGTGACGGCGGTGACGGTGATGGCGGCAGATACCGAGCACATCGAGATGGGAGCCGAGCCCCTGCCGAGCTCCGACGAGGCCGCCGCCGCCTTCGCAGGTCAGGGCGGGCGGAGTGCGCATGCGCAGCTCCCCTCAGCCCCCGTCGCCTCAGCCCCGGCGGCGGCAGCAGCAGCAGCGCGCTCCCGTCCCGGCTGCTGCTGCCCGTAGTGACTGCTGCCGGCCCCCACAGCCACCTCTGCCGCTCGGGTCTGCCGGTGCGGGAGCCGGCAGCCCCGGCCGTTGACCCCCGGGCCGTCTCCCGCCTGTCCGGCGTACAAATGCAGCCATTTACCTCAGGGGGTGCAGGGAAGAAAGGGCAGGTCCGAGCTGAGGCTTGAGTCACTCCCACACTCTTAGAAAGTTACACTCTCCTGACTTTCACACTACATAACGTAAAGTAAAATGAGCAAGAGCTGCCTTTGTGCATCTAAAATTACTTTGACCCTGCGTCCGATTAACAAAGTGCCCTGAAACGTCCAGAATTTTGAAGGCAAGCTCTGATAYGCAGAAAATTTCAGAGCCCTTCATACCTAGATCAGTATCTCCATGTGAGCTTCAGTGTTGTTTTTTCACTCTTAGCCCATGTGTGGTACTGAAAAACCTCTGATTTTAGCTAGGCAGTCAAATATGCTATACATCATAGAAACATTTGGCTGTAAGTTTGGACAGTTTTTAACTGGACCTAGCATACAGGTAAGGGCACCCTAGAAATTAATATATGGCAGAGAGAGAGTCAGTTGTTCTCTTTATCTTGATGTTTGCCAGTCACCCCTTTTTTAATAAAAAGCATCACAGTTTGGTTTTTTTTTTAGTACAGATGCAATATTCATTTTTCCCTTAGTTCATCACATGCTGATAACTACTGTTGCGGTCTCAAGGAGGTTAAAGCATGTTCAACCCGAAGCTTAATAAAAATCAGAATGATTGTGTTTATAACAACTTAAAGGTATCATGAAAAATAAAATTAATTTTGAATAGGAAGGAAGAAGGAAATGCAGTTATATTTTTTTATGTTTAGCTGTTTATCAGGCTCTCTGGATGCAGCAGAATATTAACTTCATGTCTGTTTCACATTTCAGAAGTCACCACAGTGACAGTAGCCAACGTTGGTGCCTCCGCAGACAATGTTTTCACTACATCTGTGGCAAATGCAGCTTCAATTTCAGGACATGTGTTGGTAAGTCCTTCCTTTCATTTGAGGGTCTTAGCAAAGTCCCACGTACTTTCTTAGGGTAGATGAAGAGCTTGGTTTGTGTTCGAGCTGTAGTAAGGTCAAAAATATGTTTTCATTGCAGTATACAGGCTTTAAGCCAGAAAACCATTAGCTGGGGAACATACAGTTTTTTCTTTATCACTTGGAGAGGTTTTTTCACCTTTCCACCCCCATATACTCATTCTGTAATGGAACTGATGACCTGGAACATGTAACCTTTGAATTTGGTTGGCTGAAACCTCAAAAACTAACCTAATAATTGCCATACGGATTGGTGTTTTGGGGTACCTTTGAGAAGATTTGGGGGAATACTAAAATACATTGGTGTTTTATCTCTATCAATTTGAACTCTTTGTTTCTTCTATAGTCTGGGAGAACGGCCCTCCAAATTGGGGACAGCTTGAATACTGAAAAAGCCACTCTCATAGTGGTTCACACAGACGGCAGCATTGTAGAAACCACAGGGTTGAAGGGGCCATCAGCACCTCTCACACCAGGTATAAGGCAATCTGTTTTTAAAGTGTCATTCTCCCGGAGGGGTCACTTTTTCTCCCCTTTATTGTGTTGCTAGGATTAAAAAACATTATGTGCATAGTATTATGTAGTTGCCTTATAAGGATCGTTTGTCCCCTCTTCACATGGTACTTCTTGTATTTCTTGAGAGTAGAAGAATCCTTACTTTTTTTTGTTTTTTCCTGTCAGAAATATATTTCATTTTCTTATTCTTTGCCCTAACCCTTGCAAATAAGCCCCTTGAAAAATCTTGCCCTGCTGCTGGGCTGTCGCATGCCTTTCTACATCCATCCCACCCCCAAAGGCAGATGGATCATTCTAATATCGATAATAAAAATATGAGTCTCCTAGTTCTGCACGTGGGTTCTTCTTAAAGGGTCCTTGAATATAGTTTTATCTCCATTCAGGGCGCTTGCTGATATTTAAGTGTCGCAATAGCTGATGTCTTTATTGCCAAGGTTTTTGTTCGCGGCTGCTTGGCAGTTTCCTTTCTGCCCACAAGATGGCAAGGCAAACCTTCAGCGGTCTGAAACGCCTCACAGGATCGGCCTCTCGGAAGGGGAAGATCCAGCCGGCTGCTTACACCACTTCAGGTTACAACCTCAGCGTTTAATGCGCTGTTAGAGCGTCTTTCCTAAGATGCAGTTTGGTTTATTTTCAGTCATTTTCAGAACGTTCAAGCTGAATTTTTTGTGGTGCACCGTGTAACTCATGTTGCTGTGGAGAGGTGTCAGCTGCTTCAGTTAACCGCTTGCCACTGTTGCCCCAGCCAAGCTGAGAGTGTGAAGGTATAGCCAGTGTGCTTTTTGGTTGCTGTCACCTTTCTTTTCTTTTTTTCAAAGGACCGCAATCTCCTCCTACCCCTTTAACATCCGTCCAAGAAAAAACTGGAACCAAGTATAACTGGGACCCGTCTGTGTATGAGAACGAGCTCCCAGTGAGGTGCCGGAATATCAGTGGCATTCTGTATAAAAACAGACTTGGCTCAGGTAACAACGACCTTCTTGGGTGAGGAAGTGCGACATCTCCTTCATTCGGTGCACTTCTTTTAATCAGGCTACTTTTAAGGGCTGATTGTGAGGAAAAAAAAAGGACAGTTTCCTAGCCAGCCTAGTCCATTTCGATATTATTGTTCTCTTCTGTTTTGGTCTTTCCTCAGAGGCTTTTAAACTTTTTTCTTAAATCTATAAAGATACAGGCTGCTGTGCAGTGAGTCTCCCCGGTAATAGGTTGACTCCTCTAACATTCTTTTTGTCTCAGAAGTAGACCCGTGTTTCTGCAAAGCTCTACAGAATCCCTGCTGGAACAGAAAATAGAGAGCTTGTCTCCTAATGGGACTCTTAGCTGCCTTAGCCCCTCCTCTTCTCTTTTATCTCTGTGGGAAAGCTGAAGAAGCAGCAGCAGCAGAAATTGTTGGCAAGCCTGACTGCACAGCGCAGCGCTTGCTTCATGGATAGAGAGTTTTCTTCACGACCAGAAGGATTAGAAATTTAAGTGCAAATTAAGGAAGGGCTTAAATTCATGGTGTTTATCCAAGAAAGACTTATCCTTCTTGTGGATGAGTAATTTTTTCTAGCCTTTTGATGCATTGGTGAGGCCCGAAGTTGGAGCTCTCTAAACATGCACAGTCATTGTCACAGCCAAAATAATAAATGGGCATGGTTATCCTGGACTGATGAGGAGTAGCAGATGGGCATATTTGGTGATTGCTATAGATTAACTGCTCTTTTGTCCAGCTACTTCAGTATTTACTTCTTTAGGAAAGTGGCAAGATGATTCTTAACCTTTACTAACAATTTCTTTCTTCTGTTTTTATTTCAGGAGGCCGTGGGAGGTGCATTAAGCAAGGGGACAACTGGTACAGCCCCACTGAATTCGAAGCTATGGCGGGACGAGCCAGCAGCAAAGACTGGAAGAGGAGCATCCGCTATGCTGGGAGGCCACTGCAGTGCCTTATTCACGTAAGGTTAAGTTTGCTTCCTCCTTTCTGCTGGAAGGGGCAGGTAGAGTCTGGGCAGAGTCTGCCCAGCGCTGCAGTCCAAGCCGTGTGCGCTGCCTCTGCAGAGTTATGTGTGATGGTGCCGTGGGGCAACTCAGAAACAACATTTTGATTTGGTTGAGAATCAGTGATGTGAGAGGAATTTTACTAGATGTGTTTTCAAATAGCACAATACAAATCTTGCTTGTACTTGAAAAGGGGTTACAGTTTATGCAGGGTGAAGTCCAGCCTTGAGCTGTATTGCAGAAATTGAGAAGTGAGCTCTCACCCATGATACTGTAATTCAATAACCTGATCTGCTTAATTCTGTCTGCCTGACAAAGATATTCTTCACTTGCACCATTTATTGCATATTACGTTGGGTCCTTTATTTCCTGCAGTGTCCAGGAGTCTCATGGAGAATTTGGCATTGCCATTAGGTTGACAGTTGATTTCTGCTTGGGCAGAAACTTTATAAAGTCTCAAATTCACATATCCTTGCCTTTTAATTTGAAAATTGTTTGTTCTTCCTTCCCTCTCCTCCTAGCTGCTCACCCCATCTCTATGATGTAGGGGAGCTGGCCTCTCCGTTAGTGTATAGGGTCCCTAGGAGGGAATGGGTACGTCTTTCTGGGAGCTGTCTGAATCTTTTAGCAGAATACAGTCATGCTCTTGGTTTTGGTGACTCAAATGCTGAACTAGTAATCTTCTAATTTCAGGATGGGATTTTAAATCCTCACGCTGCCTCTTGTACTTGTGCTGCTTGCTGCGATGACATGACTCTGGTGAGTTGTAGGTTTTACATCCATTAGTTTAAAAACAATTAATCAGTCAAGCTGCCACTGTGAGCAGGTCATGAACGTCCTAGAAATGTTCACAAGTACTGTGGTTGCAGCGTGCTTTGTCCATGCTTCATAAAGAAAGGAGATAAGGAACTGCTAGCACTGTTGCGTAGCAGCCTCAGTAGAACTGGATAATAGTTATTGCTTTTTTCTTCCCCTTTTTTTTTTTTTCTTTTCTAAATAATGTATTTATGTAAAATGCCTTTTGGRGATGTTAAAACTATTTGTGATTTTTGACTCAATTTCACAATTTTTTGAGTTGGAAAAAATGTTTTTATAAGGAAGTCACGTAATACTCTATGTTGGCTCTATATTTTCATATTAAACTGCTTGGGTTTTTTGGTTGGTTGGTTGGTTGGTTTTGGGTTCGGTTTTTTGTTTGTTTGTTTCAAAAATTAGGTTAAAGTCCTGAAAGCAGAAGTCTTTAGCTTGACTTGAAGTAGTGTTTTGCATTTCTTTTCTGCTATGAACTGGATGATTTGCTTGTTTCCTAGACCTGAAACTAACTGCTTCCTGTCTTTTCCTCACTCTTGTTCTCTTTTCTTCCACCACCTTGGCCAGCAGGCAATTATTTGCCCAGTTCTGCTCCTTAAATAATAGTGGGAAGAGGCTGAATCTGTGCCTCTTCAGCTGGAGGGAGCCGAGCGTAACTTTTTTTTCACAGGGTTCTTTTGGTTTGGAGAAGTAGGAGTTTTTTGGTCAATTGTTGCAAACCACACATCTTCCATGGGAATACGTGCTGCTTGACCTTAGCTGCATCTGGAAAGATGAGAAGTAAACCCAAAGTGTCCCCAAAGAGGTGCCTCAGCTAATGCCTTTTCCTTTTTTCTTTTTCTTTTTTTTTTTTTTTTTTTTTGTGTTTTGCCTAGAGTGGCCCCGTACGACTCTTTGTACCATACAAAAGGCGGAAAAAAGAAAATGAAATGCCTGCAACTCCAGCGAAGAAGGATTGCCCCAAAAACATCACTCTGCTTCCTGCCACAGCTGCTACTACATGTAGGTTCTTTGGTAAAAATTGCTTCCCTTTTTTGATGAGGAATTGCCACACTAGATATTTTCTGTCTATCAGTGCCCCTTGGAACTAGCCAACTGAGAAAAATGTCTTATTTTTTGCCACTTCCTTTTCATTGGATAGTTTATTGGCTCAGTGTCTTTAGCTAATTTCACTTCCTATTTTGTGGAAACTAGCACGGTGTTGCCACACTGGGACTGCAGGTCGAGTAGGAAAAAGTGCAATGCTAGACCTCCAGGAGACTTGGTTTTAAGCATCTTAACATCCTTTTGCAGTGAGCAGTAGGTTTCATATTTTGTTGAGAGAGAGGCCTGGATTATATTTCCCCCCTCTACCTACTCTGTCAAGCCTGGCGGTGCAGGGGGAGTTGTGGAGTCCTGGCCTTGATCCGTAGTAGGTTTCAGGTAGGTTTTTCACAAGTGACAATTGAGAAATTTCCTCCTGTTAAAATTAGGTTGAGGGGAAGGCTGGCCCTTCTCTGCTCTGCCAGAAATCCCCATTGCATCCCCTGAGCTTGGATTTTGTCCTTTAGAAGCTGGTGGGGGCTATGGAGTAAGATTTGTGTTATTTCTTGAAATACGTAGAAAAGTAGGCTCTAAGCAGCTGGAATGAAATCCACAGCCTGAAAGTTGTTAATGAAAGAGGCAGAAGGTGGTGCTTTCATCTGCAAATTCCTCTCTAACATTCAGGACACGCTTTGTTACTTACTGTTTTTGATTGTCAAACCATCTGTGTGAGAACAGAAATTAATTTGCAAGCTCATCCAGCTCACACGTTCCCGGTCACATTCATGTGTCCTCCTGCTCTCATCACACTAGCATCATCTGGATGGTAACATTACAAAGTGAAGTGAGGAGGAAGCAACAGAAATCCAAAAAAGAACAGCCAAAAGTAAGATTAGATTACCAGCAGCAGCAGGAAGAGAAATATGCAAGCATTCTATAGGGGTTTGGGGCGGGGTTTATCCCCCAAAGAGGTTTAATCTGTATTGGTTCATTAATGTGAGGTGCTGTGAGGTTGCACGTTTGCTCATGCTGGCATTGGGAGAGAGGAGGACTGCTTGTTTTGATAGTAGCCACATATTTCACCAGGCATGAATCTGTAGCCTCAATGTCTTAAAATTGAATTATTGTTTGCGAAAAGATCCTTCTGTCTGAGCAATGTGCCACAGAATCAGCCCGTTACCAAGTAATGGTGCCAGATTAATTAATGCCGTTTAAAAAGGGTTTTAAACATTTTGGAGCCACTCAGGTATATTCATCCAAAAGGATTTTGTGACTCGTTCCTTGCATTGGCCAAGCATACTATATCACTCTGTGTAGACAGGCAGCTAAAATTGTCCAGCTAACCAAACTGTCATAGAATTAGTTGTAATCCACAGGTTTTTAATGTCGCTTTAAAGTAGTAAGATCCACTCTTGCTAAAGTTGTAATAAATCAGAATTCAGCCAGACACTGATGGGTTTTGTGGCCCCGCTGGATAGGTGTTAAGTTTTTGCTCATATAATAATTGAAAAGGCGGTGATTTGGGAGGCAGTATGTTGTATGTGAACATTCTGGCCTCGTACACCCAGAGAATAAACAGAGGCCTGCAGGAGGCCAGCAGTGCCTTCAGAAGCCAAATGGGGTTTTTATTCCCATTTGCAATTGTATTGCTCATAGGTGTGATCCAAACTTGGGTTATCACAGCCATTTACTGGTCTGTGAGTTCTCTGACTGTGGATGATTCAGAACAGGGATATCAACAGCTAAACAACCGAGGCCTCCGCGCTGAGTGTTAATTATGAAAGTACTTCTAATATTTCCAGTCACCGTGACTCCTTCTGGACAGATCACTACCTCCGGTGCTCTGACATTTGACCGTGCATCGACAGTGGAAGCCACAGCAATTATCTCGGAAAGTCCGTCCCAGGGTGATGTTTTCACTGGAGCCACTGGTAAGAGTTCAGGTGTATGTCTGCTGGACATCTGTGAGAAGGAGAAAAAAGGGTTTGGACGCCCACTGCTATAGGAAGAAGCATTCTGAATGCTGCACGAAGGGTTTCTTTCTCAAGAGCTTACAGAGAGACTATACGTAACCTGCTCTCCTTCCTTTGAAATGATAGCAGCTTGAAACCTTACCAGTTGCACGAAAGAACGTAAAAGTTTTGTCCAGATGTTGCAGCTGCTAGTGTACACCTCTGCTGATTTCTAGGGTTTTATGGTCATCTCTGTCATTTTTTTCACTCCTCCTTTGTCCTAAAATACTACCAAAAAAGAGAAAACTAGCTGAGTGTTGAAACTAAGTGAAAAATACTGAATAAATGCTGAAAAATGCCAGAATAAATCAAACAAAATATAAATGCATGACATATATTTCAGTTCTTTCAGTTTGATTCATACATGGGGTTGTGTGAGCTGTGCTGAGGAAACTATCCTGCTCTGAGAACCATAGTTTGGAGTCCTGTGGTTATTGTAAATATATAGGTGTGCAGGAGGGAAGCCAGCAGTAACCTTTGCCTTTAAAAGTGAAAGCAGAGAGACATGAAATCAGTACAAGGTTGCCTTGCTTGTGAACTGTGTAAAATCATGCTACTGTTTCTCATTTGCAACCCCCTGGAATTGCCATAGAGTGTAGGAACTTGTATAAAATGTAAAAAAAATATGGGTGAAAGAAGTATAAGAAATGCCTGACAGCTGTGTTACACAGTGATTCATAATGCTGTTCTTCTGCAGTTCAAGATACCAGTGTCCAGCAGCCTTGCCGGGTCAATCACCCAGAACCTCACTATCCAAGTTACCAGGACAACTGTCAGATTTCACCTTTTCCTGAAGCTGCACTGCCAACATCTCATCCCAAAATTGGTATGTTTTATGTCCGTCGTGTGAGACACAGTTAGCAGTGCTTGAATTTACTCTCTAATCTTCTTTCTCAGCAAAGGTAAAGGTTGAGGCAGAAAAATAAACTTTGCTCTGTTTTGCTGACAAGTTTTGCGGTTATTAAGATTTGGACAAGCAGATTGTCCACCCTGTGGAAAGTTTTTCAGTCCGTTATTGAGAACTTTGATTTGTTGGTTTCTACCAGAGGAGGCTGTTGTGATCCTGCTTCCTAAATCGTCTTGCAGTCCCCTGCCTTTCCTAAGGCTTTTGCTTCAAGGCTTTTGTCACCACTTGGGCACTGTGGCTAAACATTTATTTAGTGTTTGATCTGAGGAGACCATGCCCTTTAAAATTATGTCACAGAAGCTTTTCTAAAAATTCTCACGTCTCTATGAATCCACTGATACATGCTGAAGGCAGTTTTGGGCAGGTTTGGTGTGCTGCTCTCGCATCCAATGTCAGTTTTCCGTCCCTTAACACTGACGTTTGTGCTGGAATGATAGGTGCTGGTTAACAAGCGCAGTGAGAGCCTGCCCTGCTGTGGTCAAATAGACTCTGGAGTGAAAAAAGAAAAGATGGCATGAAAAATGACGAATGCAAATCAGCCCTTTAGTGTTTGATAGGACAGGTTAAACTGATTATCATATATCTCTTCAAATGTAATTATATTACGTAAACCTAATGACTTTTCATTTGTAGAGCTGACTGATAAATTAAGTGAACTACAATGCTATTTGAGTGTTGCCTGTACTGATAGAAACTGGAAGTGTTGAAGAAACTGGAATTGCAAACTTGGAGCATTGTTCTTGCTTTATGTGTTTTTATCGAGCCTGGACAAGAGATACAGCAGGGAATAGTCTGCCACTGGCTGGCTGATGGATTAGGCGATTTATAGGCCTTTTACTTCTCTAATTTCTATGATTCTGTGAAGTTACTCTGATACTTACTGATCTTGCTGATGCAGAGGAGCTGTAAGACAGGCAGGTTTTGATCCCTTTTACTATTCTCTCAGACATCAAGAACAGATCATATAAACATGTAGTATTCCTTTGTGCAGTCTGAAGTCTTTCTTTTTTAAAGCCCGTGTTCTTCCCTCTGTATGACCTTTTATTTACATGTTCAGAACAGCACAGTGTGTTCCTGCTCTGTCTAGAATGAAATCTTGTTGGTTTTAAGTCTTAGTCAGATCTTGATGTTACTAATTAAACATTGATTTTTTTTTCACCAGTGAATGCTTTCTCTTGACTGATATACCTATGCCAAAATGAGGAATCAGAAGTAATTCCTGTTAGATAAGTTATCAAATGCCATGCTGGCATAAATATTGTGCTGGAAATGTAGCAGTGGGAAAGGCTCTTCTGCAAACAGCTACTGATAAAAGACCAGTTTATGTCTTACTCATATCTAAGTGCAAATAGTCATGTGCAAATTGATTGAAATTACTATTTTAATTAAGGGCCGTTGAGCATGAGATGTCCATTTACCTGTATGGCGAACCTGCAATGCTGTCTGTCAGAAAATGTGCTGTCAGTCGCACATCTAACACACGGTGACCTGCCTCCATCAGGTTTTGAGACTTGTTCTCTCGCTCTCCATATCTGTGCTGGATTCTTTCAGCTTTTGCTGCTTGCATGAAAAACTACCAGATATAACTTGAAAAGGGTTAAAGTGTTAATACACTTAAATTAGTTGCTGTCTTGGAAGATATTCAGTGTTCAGTGCAGTCTTGCAAGAAGTCTTGTTTGTCTGCAGATGCTTTACTAAGGAGAGGTTCACTGTGAGTGGAACTGCTGGAGTTTCAGCCTGGTACAGGAAGGTGTGTTGGCCTGTTGCTGTTCAGGACAGTATTTACAGTTGAATTTTTTCAGGACAGTATTTACGGTTTAATTTTAAGTACCATTTGAAGTGTAGTCAAGAAGATTTTTTCCTGAATGGGAGGGTCTACTGTTCTATGTTTTTAACTAGGTTGTGCAGTTTGCTATTCTGTGTCCCTGTCCTTCAGTCAGAGAGGTTTGAGGCTTGTTTCTGCCTTTCTTTTTGGAGCCACCTTAGACAGACCAGCATGCCAATATCTGTAATGACATCCAAAACGGATTGCGACGGGAGACTGATAATAAAGTAAGTGAGAATAAAGTGCCTTTCAGACACTTTAGCCTCGTATGTTTTGTTCAAGAACTTCCCGCTTAGTAAATTTCTTAACTCTGGTTTCAAGGCAGAGTCTGGCTCCAATAATGGCCCCTTTTAAGGAAAACAGTGGTCAGTACCCAGCAGTGGCACCTGCGCTGCCTGCAGCTGTCTGCGGGGCCCTCCCTTGTAATGCTGCAGATGCTCAAGGACATTGTCAGTGCGTTACCTTCGGTAGCATCAGCAGTGCGGGAGCTGGGAGACAAGCTGCCTGGCAGAGGCGGTAGAGAAGTTGAGAGTAATGCCTCTAAAAGAAAAGCAGACACTGGCGGGACACGAACAGGATTTAAATGGCTCAGCGCTTCTGAAGTTATGTTTCTGGCTGTGTTCAACGTTTCTCTGAGGGCCATAGCATCCATCAGTTGGAACGGTCCTGTGTTTTTTATATGAACATGTCACTCACTATTTAAAAATCAAGGAAGCTAATTGGCTTTTGGTGCCTGGAATACTAACAGCTATTCCCTTGACAATGCGGAACTATCCAGGAAGGAATGTGGTTTCTAAGCTTGCAGTACTTACTGCTTTTTCGGTGCGCTGAATCGTTCTGAAACTCCTACCTAAAGATTGAGGAAAAATCCTGAAATAGACTATTAGTAGATTTTGGGGTAATAAGACTGCACAGCCCCAAAGTTGCTGGTGCCCTCTTTTTTCTAGTAAGCAACTTCATGAGGAATTTAGAGGTCAGCTGTTGGTTGATGTGAATGTCTTGGACTTAATTTTATGGCGATGGCGAGTATTTATTGCTAGAGTTAGAGTTAAATTTTGGAAAAGTAATGCCAATAAAGCCAGATAACATTTGTTCCTGGAAATGTTGCCTGAGGTGAGCTTACACTGTGTATTGTTGGGTTCCTGGATCTAGATTTAATTTCCTCACACTGTGGTCTCCCAGTGTATATGCAAACCTAGTGTTGTGAAAAGTAGACGTTTTAGTGACACAATAACTGCTGTTTTTTTGAAACATTTGCAAAGGTAAGGCTAAGATAGACATTGTTGGTTTTCTAGGACTTCAATTTTCTAGCACAGGCTTTGGGAAAGGGAGGACTGCAGAGCCCTGATAATTGAGGGGGTTGGAGGTAAGTTCAAGGCACATGTGATTAGGTTACCAGGATAGTTTAGCTTCGTTCTGGTGGCTTCCTACAAACTGCAATTACTGTTAAGATTATGGTTAGGATATGAAAAAGTAAAGGCTGCAACACCTCAATAATTGTTTGGTTTGGGTTTTTTTTTCTTCTTTTAATGTCCCTTGGAGTATGTTTAGAAGTACTGCTGGGCTTCTGTGCTTTTGTATTTAGTTTCACACCTGTGGCATTCTAGTTTATAGAAGAGTGAAGAGTTGTAGTTAGGATTCTGGAGGACAGGGCCGTAGACAACAAATTGCTTTCCTGAAGACTGTCCAACACAGTCAATGTAAAGCAAATGTCAGGAGATGTTAGTGTCTGAAGCTAAAACTTCCATCTGGACTGTACACATTCACTCTCACTTTTTTGATTAGGCAAGGAGAGGTTTCAGAGCTGCAATGGGCATTGCTGTTCAGAATACCCAGGATATTTGAAACAGATACATACAGTGGTGAATACCTTTTATTAAAATTTTTGGTGTTTCCATGTGGTATGTGTATTTTTATGCCCATAGTTTGTTTTATGGGTAGGATGCAGGAGGAAGGGGTCCAAAGAAATTACAATTGTTGAGGGTTTTCTTAAAGGGCTTCCCAACCGGTGGTTTTGGAAAGTGCATGTTTGTAAGACATGTGATTTTGAGGTGATGATAACTGTCTTGTTTTCATTCCAGTCTTGGACCAGGGTTATGGTTAAGAGCAGAATGCAGGAAGCGTAGGGGAGGGTGGTGTGGATCGGTGCCTATTTTTTGTAGTGTTGCAACCTGAGAATTGACATCTGTATAGTGACATCAGGATATTTCAGACAACTTGACGTTTTGGGTCACTGAATGACTTCTTATAACCTTACTTAGTGATAGTTAAGGGAAACATTAGGTGGAACATTGTGATGATAGTGGTGGAGGAGTCCCTGCGAATGCTGCTTTCACTGCTTAATTGTGCTTCTCTGCAGCAGTGCTGGAAGGTGTTAATTCCTTCCCAGAGTAAACAATAGGATTGGGAGTACATGTTCTTCTGTCCTCTGGGTCTGAGAGTGCCCCAAGGGCTTGTTCCGTACAGACAGATTCTGTGCACTTTGGGTGACAGAAGGCAGGTCTGTTGAGCAAAAACTTAGCCGGGTTGGAAATTTTTGCAGACCATGTTTTTGAAAAAAGCAACCAAACAACACAACAAAAAAACCCCCCACAACCCCCCCCCCCCACCACTTTATGGAAATGAAATGTCCTAATTCTATACATTTTCTTTTTCTTTCTTTATATTCAGTGTTAACCTCACTCCCTGCCCTGGCGGTGCCCCCCACGACCCCCACCAAAGCCATATCCCCTTCGGTGGTGAATGGGCTGGAAGTGACGGAGCAGCGGAGCTGGCTGTACTTGGAAGAGATGGTCAATTCATTGCTCAACACCGCCCAGCAGCTGAAGACTCTCATTGAACAGGCCAAACAGGCCAGCTCCTCCTTCCGCGAGGCTGCTGTCACGCAAGCAAAAATTCAAGCTGATGTGGAGAGGAAAGAGGTAATTATACCGGAGGAGGTGAGAAGACTCAGCCAAGGGCATCTTTTTGGCTGAGTGATGAACAGAGTAGTACCTCACTGGTTGTCACTGGCTGTAACAGTGGTGGCTCTTAGAAATTGTTTCTCAATGTCTCGAGAGCAGCATGAACAGGAGAAATCTTTCCGAGTTATTTGTATCATGGGGAAAGGAATAGAGTGCTCTGGGATTCCAAGAGCTGTGGGTAGTAGGCTAGTAATACACACTGTTTGGTGTTACGAGTCCTGAGCTGTCCCATCAGCCATCCTTAAATTTATGAGACGTAGGCACTGAATCCTGGTATAGGAAAGATGGTGAGTGTTCAGCTATGCGGTGGCTGCTTTCTTTATGTAAAGCGAGTGGGGCTATCAAAGAGGCTTTCGATGGCCCAAAGAGGCAGAGGGATAAAAAGAACAGCAAGCCGTAGAGTTTATGGGGAAGATAAGCAGTAAAACTTAGAGGTGTCTTGCTGAGCAAGCACAGCTGATGTCATGAGTCCTGTGGTAAGGCTGCAAGGCCGGCTGGCATTACAGGAGTATTGGCTTGTACCCAGTGGCCCTTCTCTCCTCTGTAAGGGATTATCTACAAGGACTGCACTGTTCTCCCTGCTTTTCTTCTCTTTAATTGATGGATGGTAGGATTCTTCTTAACACCAGCTCATGCATGCATCCTGAATCTGGCTCCATGCGCTGCTGAATGTGTTCCCCTTCCCCCCCAGATCCACAGCTGCTGGTGTGGACTTGAGGGAGAGAGATGGGGGGCAATGTGCTGTGAAACTGGTGTCATTGTCGGTAGCTGATGAACTCCCTTCCTGTACACCACGCTATCTGCTGTTGCCATCGGCGTTATTGCTAACGTCAGCTTTCCACTGAATTCATAGGCACGAGTGTGCAGCAAGAGACCTTGAAGAAATGTGTGTGGGAAGACTTTGCTGAGAACTGAGAACCCCTATGACAGTCCTTGCAGCGTCTTTGATATTCTTTGCCACGTTGTCTCTGCTAAACTCTTCTGTACGCTGCATCCTTGATGTGCAGGTGTGTGATACGTTGAGAGTCTAATTCTTCCCCGCCTTCCGCCTGGGCAGAATGGGTATTTGTGCTGCTGTCCAGGTTTGGGCCATCTGCTGCTAAAAATCTGTGTAGAGTGTGGGATACCGAAAAACTGGAAGCTTTGACACAGTTTAGAGATGAACTGAGTCTGAGTTTGTTTAACTTCGCTCTCTGCTCTTTCTCCAGTTTATGTGCTGTCTTCCCTTCTGTTTATCCTTACAGTGGTTTCTGGAACAGTTGTTCAGAGTCCATTCCCCTCACCCTCTGATCCAAATCCAACTCACTTCAGTGTACTTCTAGTTTCTTCTTGCCCTGGGAATGGGAGTTAAAATCACTCCTGTGTATTGATTAAAGTGCTGACTTTACAAGGCAAGGATGAGCACGTGTTTGTTTCCAGAGGAAGTCCCTTTCCCAGTAACTATTGAATGCCTGATTACAGGTAAGACACACAACCTGTGTGTCTTACCACTCTCATTGTGTAATGGGTACCGCAGCAGTTTTGTATTTTGATAAAGACACTTGCTCATGGTGGTATTTTTTTAATATCCAAATAACAATTCTCAAGCTTGTGGCTGCGTGCTAGCTTCTGGAACCATCTGGAGGATATTGCAAGTAGCTATTTCTGAATTCCTTCTAGTGAATTCCATATTTGGAAAAAACTCTGGATTTCTGGGTACAGGGCTGGCATTGGAAGTAATTACAATAAATGTCAAATAATGGGCTGTCTGCTTTTGTGTTGGTCAAAGGTGCTTTTCTGATTTCAATGAATGTTTCCCTGATTTGTAACGCAAGTCTCTCTCCCATCCTGAGTATGTGTGTGGTCAAACTGCTTTTTTTGACAGTTAAGGCATATGAGAGGGAGAGAGAGGTGTCTTCCTACCTTGGTTGTTGATTTTTGCTGGACCAATTTAATACAAAGGAAGTAGGTGCTTTATCACTACTTTGTGTTTGTTACACTGACAGAACTTCTAAGGGCTAACAAACAGGGGGAACCTTCTCACCACCTCCTCCGTTTGCATGAGCAGAGACGGTGAACGCAGCGGTTGGTGCTTCTCTGTGGGAGAGCCACCAGTTTGCAGGATTTCTGTGCAGCAGCATGTTCCTAGGTATTTAGAAATGAAAGATGGTGACGTTGTATCAGAGCTGCAGGGCAAAGGCACAACGGATTAAAATGTAATAGAGCTGTAGACTCAGCTCTTCCTGGAAGAGTGACTTAATACATAGCAGGATTAAAGAAATCTGTTAGGAGCAGGCTGGTTCCCTACTGGATACACAAACTTCATTGCCATGACTGTAAATAATACGTATCTTTAGTTTTCACAGCGGTGCAGAGCTATTCTCCCAGTTCAGTGTCTCGGCTCTTGAGGATGTTGAGTTCAAGCACTTTTGATCTTGTAACTGTCTGTATCCCTGACCATATCTCTCTGTCACTCCTGTGAAAGAGGGAGATGGCCTCTGCCTTCCGACCGAAGAGCAAGACACAGCGCTTGGGACAGCAGTGTCTTTACCTGCCCTTCAGAGGAAGTCTGAAGTGGCCCCAAGTTTAAGCAGAGTAGAGAAGAAGTGGCAAGAACAGCAAACGCGTAGGAAAACTTACTTGTGTGCTAGTTTTGCTTCAGTCTTCCTAGAGAGCAATAAATTAAGCATTAAGAATTTTTAATCACAGCTTCTATGCTTTGTTGTATATTGCAAATCATTTACTATGTTGTGTTTCACTTATTATACTTATTATTTAATGAGCTTTGGAGTTCATTAAATATCACAAATGAGCCAGTCTGCTCCCATATAGCAGCAGTTTGGTTGACTTGGCTTTAAATACCAGAAGTCGTACTCTATACTGAGCAGTGGTTAAGTGCTTGTGGGACTTGCAGAGCTCTGAACTGGGAAAGGCAGGCTTTTGCTCCGAGTTTTCTTTGAGCAGGGGAGGCGTTTGTGCTGCCTGTACGTTTATGTTCTTATCTGTGAAGTCAAAGAGCGGACATCACTGTTTCATTCTGGTCACGTTTGCGAATGATATTATCCAGGACTATTCAAAGGAGTCTTAGGAATACATTATTCCCCTCGTTTATGTTGTTTAAAGGTGGAAATGCCAATATCAGAGAGGAACTGTGGCAGGAAGGGGATCTGCTAAATGTAGCAAGGGAAAAACCATATAAGTGCAGCATAAATTAGAAGCATCTACAGTCACTTTTCTTCCTTAAGATGGCATGTCTAATCTGAATTTTGCAGGAGGATTGGATCCCTAATTGCAGTTCCAAACACATGGCAATACCTAGGTACAGAGTCCTCAAAAGCAACAGGGGGGCTGAATTGGGAAGTGCTGAGCATTTAGGCGTCAGGCTGTACAGTAGTGGAATATAAATGCCTATCTTCATAGGCAATTATAGAAAATATGGAAAAATACACTTGCCTTCCACTCTTCTCTCATGTCTGACGTGAGTTTTTTTTTCACTCTGCCTCCCTACTATACGATTACAGCCATATAGCGCCCTGTATCGCGTCTGGTGACGTCCTTAGCTGTTCTGAAGAAACTATCGGTCAGATTCCAAGTGCTGGAGCTAACGGCTTCACCAACAGAGTTTTTCTTGCACATAATTTTGTAATTTGGAAGTCCTTGCATGCACTCTGTGGCTGTCTTTGTCCTTTTTAATTTCTGTAAATTTGTTTAACGATCGTGGTTTGCTGGGCAAATTTCAGGACTGAGGATCTCTTCCAAATTTTGTTTCCATCTTTGCCACAAGTTATTTAGATGCCCCTGGGTAAGTCCTTGGCCTCTCTGGGCCTCAGAGCCTGCTCTTTAAAGTAAGGATAACACTTCCTTCACAGGGGCTTGCATACCAGTTTGCAAAGTGGTAGGATCTCTGGGTAAAAAAGCCTCAACCTTATAAGTCCTAGAAATAAGGACAATGTGTAAACCCGAAATCTACAATTCCCGCATTTATGAAAATTTCTTTTGCAATAATTTCTTTTGAAACAATTTTGTTCTAGAGTCTAAGAAAGTGGTTAAAAATACCTTTCCTGTTGTGAATGCTGTCTGCAGTATCTCATGTGCCTGTTGATGAGAACTCCTTAATTAATAAGCAGAGCCCTCACAAAGTTAGTTCCAGACATGAAGCTGACTGTTTAAGAAACATTGATGGCCATAAGCCTTGGGCTTTCGTGTATAAACAAGAGGCGCGTATGCGGCTGGTGCTCACCCCGTGTATGGCTTTATGTTGGCAGACACCAAATGTAAGTTGCCTTTATGTTGCCTAGAAGTCTTGGGGAATGACATTCTGAAAGAAAAGCAAACCATAAACTCCCCAGCTCAGTGTTTATATTAACTTCTAAAATGCGTCACGTGTATTGCAAAATACGAAAATATCAAAGTATTTGTAAGCTTTTTCTGAATTGCAGCATTTCGCATGGGATTCATTAAATATAACTGCTCTGTCAGAACTTCATGCAGCTGTTAAGAGAAAGTTCTCCACTGTCATTATTAATTAGCTTGTGACTGAGTGCATCTGATCCTTTGGTTACTATCTGAAGGTTGGGTTTACTGCATTTTTTGATTTAGGGAAAAGCATTTAGGAGGAGAGTAAGTGGGGCAACAAAAGACTCAGTGTCTCTTACAAGAGATATTTGACAACTTGGCAGGACTGGCCCAAAAGGAATGGATTAAAGACAGTACTTCACACAGAGGTCTGTGTGCTTTGGCAATGTAATTTTTTTGAGTGTGCATTAAGCCATCGTTTATATCAGACAAATTTTAGGAGGGGGAGAATACATGAACTCACCAAATTCTGTGCCAGAAGACATTGCTGGAAGATAATAAAGATATTCAGGAAATGTGTTAAACAGTTTTTCTGTATAAATTTAAAAGAATCGGTGTCGAAATCTGGCAAGTGTTTTAACTGAAATAGCCCTCTTCTTGTAATGCAGTGATGCCTTTGGAGCCCAGCCCATTTGAAAACAAGGTGGGAGATTAAATCAGCTAACAGCTGGATCATCTGAATTCTTTTTTAGAAAGATTAAAACAATTCAGGGCTAGAGAGTATGAAATTAACCTAAAAAGGGTCGGGCATTTAAGAAATGTAGCTCAAGTAAGCAAATAATGGTTTGTGTACTCCAAAGCAGCAGTGAAAACAGTTGAGAATTGGAGGTTATTGGTTTTCTGGAGCTGGTTTTGTGAGAGATCTGGATGTGTCTGGCTTGATCCTCTTTCTTATCACACCTTTTCCTTCTCCATAGTTTCTGAATGGCTCGAATTCTTCACACCATGGGCTGTGCAGAACCAGAGGACTCGCTATGCGGATAGATAAAAAGGAGACAGAAGGGGGTTAGACGTGTGGTTTCCATCAGCAGGTTTTGGGGGCTGAGGGCAGAGGTGGAGGAGCTGCTGTGGCTCAAGACGAGGACAGAGGTGGCTGGACTTCCTCTTGATGTCTTTCTCATTGGCGATCTCCCTGGAGAACAGGATTAGCCACACTTGTAGAGGATGAAGGGGAGTCTGGTGGTGGGAAGGGTGGCACTTTTGCAGAACTGGAATTCAGTGTGTTCAGCCCTGGCACTGTCTGCGTGGGCTGTTGCAGAGGGGACGGTACTAGCTGGGATTATGTGTGCAAAGGTTTTCAAGCTGGGTTGAAATGCCAGCTCACCGCATGCTTTGGTGTCTGTCTTTCCACCTTCTTCACTAAAAAGTCGTTTAGAAACATTACGCAGTTTTCCTAGCCAGTACTCTTAACATGGGTCATTTGTCTTTCGCTTAACAGTGGAAAATTCGTTTTAACCTTTCCTGACGAATCTACAGTTTCCTGCCAGCCCAGTTCTCTGCCTGTGTGCAGGGTGGCAGAGGGCAGAGGCAGCAGCACGAAGCGTTGAGTCCCAGCTTCTCCACGGCCAGTGCTCACTGACGTTAATGATTCTCTCAAGAATCAAGGTTGTTTTCTTCCCGAGACACAGCAGGGTTGATTCTTAGGCCAGAGGCCACATCTCAAGCTTGCTGGTGTATTCCCTGTCTTCACAAGAATGCTTATGGCTTGGACACAATTTTGGTTTTCAAAACAGTAATTCTGAAATTTCCATACACGTGATGCGCACTTCGCCTATGCAGTACTGGAAGCATCGGGGATGCTGTGCATGTGTCCTGTCTTGCTAATTAGCCTGGTCTTGCCTATTTGTCAAATAATGGCAGAACCCAATCACACCCCTTGCAGTGTACAGCAAGAGGTTTCCCTGCCGCCTCCTCCATCTCCCTGGAGATTTTTAATTTGAATTTCTGTCATGGTAATATAAAGGTTTTGAAGGTTGTGATTTCACAGGAGACTAAATAGTGTGATGTCAGGTCATAGAGACACTTGTAAATTAAGCCTTTAATCTCCTTATATGTTGGGTCATAGTGACTCCTGGATAAACCTGCTTTGCCTGAAGGTGGGGGTTCGCATTTTTTTCTTACTTTTTAACTGTTCCAAATAAATTGGAGACTAATTTAAATCAGGGTTAGCACATTATGGTTATGGTTAGCACATAATCAAATCGGGATCGGTTTTGAATTCCTTTGTTTTAGGACTCCTGTCTCTCAGCAGCGTTGGCTGCTGAGCATGGCAAGGCAATAGGTGGAGCAGCACCTGGTTGGACTTGAACTGGTTTGGAGTAAATCTGCAACACACCCAAAGTGTGCTTTAAAAGTCACCTCCAGAGGACTGCTTAATTCAAAAACTGTTTGAAAGCCCTTTTATGCTTTTATTAAAAGGAGGAATAATGGTGATGGTTAATGCTGTTTCTAAAGTCTTGAGTGTGTTAATTTTGTCTGTTTTTTCCCCTAATCCATTCTGTTGGGCTATGCCATCCCTTCAGACTCTTTTGCCTGTTAGTGGATTAGGATCGCTGGACTTGACCCAAAATTTGGCCCAAGAAGATGGCACTTGGCCCTATTACCTTGGCATTTTCCTCGAGTTTCCTTTGCTAACTTCTTAGGTTCTCGTGGGGGGGGGTGTGCAGTTCCGTTGTGGCAATTAAGCCACTCCTGTTTTAAGAAGGAGTGCGTGGCTGGATGGAGTGGGGAGAGTGGGGTTTGAGTAAATGCTGTACTTAACTGGCCGTTTGTCACCTCAGGCCGTTTTCTCCCAGGCTTCTTCATCTGTCTCCACCTAAGGTCATAGTGTCCCTCTCTTAGAAGGGAGGAGTGAGGTTCCCTTCTGGCCTCTTGCAACTGCAGTTTTGGGCTTGCCAGAAGCAAGCTCAGTGTCAGGACCCTCCATACAGAGCACCCTTTTCAACCCCTCACGTCATGCTCTGGCTGTGAAATGACAAGTCTGGTGTATTTTTCCTTGCAGCAATATCAGAACCAGTTATTTCAACAAACAGAAGATGTGGATGGGAAAACAGAAATCATCATCAAGGTAAGCTGGGGATGTCTCATATTTTATGAAGAGTCTTTTGTTCTTTGTCTTGTTCCATTTAAAGATACCCCTTTTTGGTGGCCTGAATCCCCAGCTGTACATCAGGAATACAAATATAGTTCAGTCACACCAACTATTAATTGTAGGTACATTGGTAAGATGTGAGCAGATGGTGTGATGAACTCGGTGTTAATCAGGGTGCTGGCTGTTAGGTTGGTTGTGCTCAAAAGAGAGAAGGAGTTGGTGGAACTAAAGACGCCTGCGATACTTTCACAGCCCAGGAACGCTTCCTGTCACGGCCTCACACTGCTGCTCTGACGTGCTAATGATTTGTCAGTAATTTAACGAGTTGGAAACAGAATGCTCTGTGAAGTGCTTATTTTTGTGGTAGTTCAATGATATTTCCACCTAAATATGCAGGTTATGTTAATTGATGTCACTGATATAAGATTAAAGCGATAGACACAAAAACATCCTTTAAAAACCAGGTGTGATTTTTCATCCATGTATCCTAGCTCGCCTTACTTCTAGGCTTAAGTCCTTGCTCCTGTTACAGCCTTCTTGATTTTACTCCTCCATCTTCTGTTTCCCTGTTGGGACACTGCTTAT
Organism: Phoebastria nigripes; assembly: GCA_035582835.1. Lineage (NCBI taxonomy): Eukaryota > Metazoa > Chordata > Aves > Procellariiformes > Diomedeidae > Phoebastria > Phoebastria nigripes. The sequence continues at coordinate 1,131,399 of JAYKAV010000433.1, read as the reverse complement.
GTAGTCGCGCTGCTGACTGGCAAAGGAACAAGCCTGCGCAGCCCATAGGAGCAGATCCCTTCTTCCTCTCAAAAAACAGGGAAAGATTAAACTGAAGGGTCCCATCCCTCTTGTTGTCCTTCCTCAGACCCTCTGKCAGACATATGCAGGATTATAAACCAGACAAAACCACCAACCAAATCTGCCTTTAAAACTTTAAATTTGAGATAAACTCAGAGTTTGGACATCAATGGCCTGTGCATAGCCTGTACGCTGCTGTTTGGAACACACCTGCCCCTGCTGAAGCCTGCAGTAACCTGGCTGTGGTTGATAAGATACACGACCTACGTGGAGGGAGGCGTCTCTGTGGTACTGGGGACAGATTTCCATCTCCCCTCAGTATCTCACTCACAGTTTTGAAGGGCTTCTTGCCCACCAGAAAGGAAAACAGAGGTGCCTTTCATCTTCCAAAGTGATCCCTGCTGACATGGCGAGGAGAGTGGGGCTCTGAAAGCGTTTCCAGAAGCCACTGGGCCTGTTTGTTTTGTGTTCGTGTGTTGAGGATATATTGGGAAATGGGGGCTTTACCACTGCTCCTGCATCACGTCATATTACAGCACCTGTATTACACTTCGGTGATCTCCCTGTTGTTGTTATATCTCTGACGTGGTCACTTTGCTGTCCGTTTTCACAGCAGTCCTGTGTCAACTGTGGTCGTGAGGCAACGAACGAGTGCACAGGATGCCATAAAGTCAACTACTGCTCCACTTTCTGCCAGCGGAAGGTACGAGCTTGTTTGTGAGTTGCAGATTCAGTTGTCTAGAGAGGGCTGTGTGACCCTGGGGAGAGCCAGACGGCTCTGCCTGCTACCTGATGGGTGGAACGGGCAGCAGAACTTGCCGTGTCATACAGGCGGCCAGAGCACAAGCCTCGCACGGGTCAGCAGCCCCAGCATCCCCCACCCACCCTGCCAGGCGGACCTCCGAGCAAGACTAGTGATGGGGCAGGTCTGCGGGCCAGGGTCAGGGTCCGGATCAAATGGGTAGGGAAGGTCCCAAGATTTGCACACACCTTCTCAAAGGGGATCTAAAAATCAGAGTGACACCAGAAATGAGGGCGTGGGCACCTCACCGTGTGAGCTGTGGGGACCAGTTAGCTGGGAGCACTTCTACAACCCTTCCCTGCCGCTTGCTGATAAGCCGAACACTCCTCAGTACCTGTGCTCCTGCTGTGTCACTGAGGACATAGTTCTCTTATTCTTTACATTATTTGTGATGCTACAGATGATACAGTGGGACAAACCGTAAGATTTGAACATGGGAGGTGGAAACAGGTATGAGGAAGTACAGTGGAGAAAACTGCTGCGCTTCATGTTTCGCACAGGTTCCTTACAAAGACCCGTGGCACCCTACTTTAGAGGAAGGGAGAATTTACAGTTTTGCAGGCTGTCCAAGCTCAGTCTTCATCAGCTGAGGCCAGGTGTATTGAGTAGCTGAAGAATTCTGACTGTTTCCTTTTGCCTGTAACAAAGCGTAATGGTGGCCAAGTTCCCTGTCTGCATAGCAGAAAGATTAAAAATGCCAAAGAATGAACAAATGCTGCTTGCAGCAAACTTACACAGTCTACCTGCCGCCTGCCCAGGCATCTCACACGACAGTAACACCACCCTGTTGTCCTCTCAGTACAAAGCGCACTGGGAAATGGCACCGAGTAGTCACCCGTTGTTCCCCTCCTAGGCAGCCTGTCGCTTCTAAGGGGACATCAGCCCATGCCTGTAGCTGGTGCTCTTCACTGTAATAGCGGGAGAGTTTGAAGTGCTTGTCGGTAACTGAATCCTTGAGATTCCCCCGGTATTTGTGATCTATGATGTGCGACCTCTGAGTTGAGCAAGTTAGAGGAGCATTTTGTTAGTTCAGACTAGAAGTTAAAGTCAGTCCGTCTTGGGAGGAATTGTATTCCTCTCCTTTGCCATTACTGAACTAGGACGCCTCGTATGGCGCTGTCCTTCAGGAGTGCTAGCTCRTAGTGAGCTATCTTTCAGGAGAGGGTTTAAGTCAAGGTTCTGACTCTGTTTTAGTAAAATTTTCCACGACCTAACTGACATTCGTGCCCTGGATTGGTTTTTGGGTTGAGAAGCCAGCATTCTGCTTAGTTTGTGTCCGCCTCTAGCATTGACCCAGTGTGTGGTTCCTTTCCTGTCCGTTGTTAGTCTTGTTTGGCCGAGCACTAGAGACCTGCTGTAGCCCATCTGTGCTGGAGAAAGCGCTTCTCAAACAGGGCTTCTGTTGGGGCCCGGTGTGCTTTTGCAGGCTGCGCACTTTCCAAGGGCCCTTTCTCTTCATGGTCTTTCCATCTGCTCTTCCCTCGCAGGACTGGAAGGACCACCAGCATATCTGTGGCCAGTCGGCCACCGTGACGGTGCAGGCCGATGAGGTGCACGTCACGGACAGCGTAATGGAGAAAGTCACTGTCTGAGCACGCCTACCTCTTCAACCGTTCATGAACAACGTGGTGCGGCCGGCTGGATCGGCAACCTGGCGTGAACGGTCTGTCCTTTACAAACCACACTCTTCTCTCTAGCAAACTCATTTTTGAAAGACTTTTTGATACTGTTGACAGCATTTGCCTACTCCCGATCCTCTCCCAAAACTTTGAATAATACAGAGACTGTGAAAACCTCATCTGGAAGAAACAAACCCCACCTAACTGCAGCCTCGCAGCTGGGAGCCACCTTCGGCTTAAGGAAGCTTCGACTTTGCCAGACTGGAACCTCCACCATGTGGATTACAGTGATCTCATCATCTCTCTTGAGATGGATCTAAAGCAGGTGCTGCAATGAGATTTGCCAGTGTTTCCTTCTCCCTGTGTCTCCCTACCTCTTGTTTGAGAAAAGAAACGAACCTTCATTTGGTTTATTTAATTGCCTTGAAAAAGTCAGTACCAGTTCTTAGTTTGCCATCGGAAGGACTTTTTTTTTCCTGTGTTCCCTCTGTGCTGGGCAAATTTGGAACACATTGGAGCTTCTGCACTTGAATATAAGTGAAAAATAACATGTTGTTAAATAAAATGCGGTGAAAGCATGAGCGTGCCCGGAGGTACTGTTTAATTCCCACGGCAGCACTTTAACGTACTGATAAATGCAGCAAGTGGCTGCAGCGTGGCTGTCGGGAGTTGGTGCAGCGACAACGCAGCTGCGGTTACATGCGTGTGTCTTTACTCCYGGTCTCTGTCGGAGGCCGGCTGGGACGCGGTTTGTTCGGCGGGGGAAGCGCGGTCTCATCATGTGGCGTGCCTCGGCTGCAGCTCGTAGCGGCCATCTGGCCAAAATCAGATCTGATCAAACCCAAAGTAAGAGCAGATTTAATAGAGTCCTGTCCTGTCATTGCCATTTAGTAGCTACTAATTAAAGAAGTGGTGAGCATTAGGAAGTTATTTGCTTCGTTCGCTGCAACAAAATCATTTAATTATTAATGTACTTCTTTAATAATTTAGGCTAATCAGACATCTTTATTCGTGTTTGAAGATTAATGCCCCAGGCTGGAGGAGTCTCAGTAGACGCACACCTCTCTGGTGGGTTTTTTAGCCTCGGGTGCAACAACTGTGAGGGRTTACTTGTCCTGTCTGGTTATTCAATTCAGTGTTGGTGGGCGAGGAGGATTACTGTTTAGCTTACACGCCAAGAGGGGTCACCTCTGAATCACAGTGACCCAACCCAGCATCATAAATGAGAAAATTCTGTCCAGAGTTGCAGGAAAGTAACAATAGAGAAAAACGTGATGGAAAATACTGAAGTCTTACGCTAGTGGTTTCTGACAAGTCCATTCCTTCCTCCGTGAATGTTAAAGGTCTTGTTACATTACGCTCCTTGTGTTACAAGGAGCTGGAAGCTGGTTTGTCATTTCTTACAGCATTTGCTGCGCTGCTGCGATCTCTCTTGAGAAGTGCCCGTCGGTAGGGTTTGCCTGCAGCAGCAGCTGCTGAGAGGCAGCACACGGGACCTTTCCGTGGAGGGCGGGCGACAGGTCTCCAGCACGGGTTGGTGGCGGTCGGTGGATGTCACTTTCTGGCTGTTTACTGGAAAAGTTATTCCTCCCAATGCAGAGCTTAGTGGGCAAGGCAGGCAGCACCACTGACGGGCCCAGCGAGGGTGAGGACTTGGCGTCGGCRGAGGGACGGCAGCAGCCTGCCGGCCGCCTCTGAAGGAAACGGTTCGCTAACGGCAAGCCAAGCACGAACTGAAGCAGGATGAGAACAGAAATTACCCGTGTGAAACTCCTGGGAAGGAAAGAACAGGTGATTCCTTAGATTCCTACAGCAAAATGCTCACGCCTCCTGCTTCCCAGAGTAATACTTCAGTATTTGTAGTAGTTTCTTCTCACACTGTTAAATTATGATTGCCTGTTTTCTAAAGCATAAAGACAGTTAGTTAATTGAAAAGACAGCCTTAATTGAGCCCACAGTAATCCAGCTAATTTACAGGGCTTCTTGCCTCCATCCATTGCCTGTTAAGGTTCTAAGTGGAACAGCGTGGAACGTCGAACACCTCGCGCTGCTGTTGGGCTCCACCGCCTGTTTTCAGCGACCAGCCTCAGCAGCACCCTCGAGTAGGCGCAAAGCTCCTGGCACAGCAGCACCGCGGTGGGGTCCTGTGTGCGCACCAGATCAGTGAGCTGGTYGTTCAGCCACCGGCTGCTGCGGCCGGGCCAGCCTGGGGAAGGAAGGGCAGCAAGCGGCACCGCTGCTTCAGTTCGAACTCCCCTTAGTGCTGGTGTCTCCATGCAGAGGTGCTGTTCTCAGAGAAGGCTGCCGAGTCGCAGTCTAGCGAATCTGTGGATCGAGTCGCTCCTCAAATAAATGAGGGCGAGACAGCAGCGTCTCGCATTAGAATGCAGCGAAGGTTGGCTCTGAAGAGGCACCCTYGGAGTGCTAAAGCTGCACTTTCAATGTCAAACATGGCTTTCAGTTGGAAAATATTTCTGTTGCTTCKCCCCTTTGGCTCACCTGGCGTTCTCCACAGAGAGCCGTCCCTGTTCGGTACTGCTGGTTTGCGAAGCAGAGCTCTGCATGGATTCAAGGACAAGTACAGCTATGTGAAGAGGTGAGCTGAGGTAGCAGGTGCTCAAGCTTGCCAGGTCTCCTGCTTGTGTAGGTGACCGGGCAGCAACTTACACAAACACAGAGCAAGCGCTCCACTAGCCTTACTACGTAGTTTGGGGCTGAGTATAGCTGAGCCTTGGTTACCGTCTGACTTCTGGCTTTACTGAATCTTTTAAGGGGAAAAAAAAAAAATTGGAAGAGAGTGGGGCAACATTCCTAAATGAAAAAATTGTAGGTATGAGGCATCTGTAATTAAAGCTCTCAGGGAGCTTCCCATCAGAGCCCCAGWGTCTGGGGCAACTATGCCCCAACACAGTGGCAAACTACAGAACCCAAAAATTTACAATATAATCACTGTGGGAATTTACTATGTTTATTTGGTGATGATAAATTGATCAAGCAATTGTTATTCTTAGTCAAAGAAAAGCTTCAGACCTCCCTGCAGGACCTTTTTCCTTTTGTTTCTAAGCAAACAAATTACCCCTTGGAAAGCAACAACCCTATACAAAAATCATTACTCTGAAGATTGCTGTGCAATAATAATTTTCTTCCCTGCTGAGCCTCAAAGAACAGCATTAGCTGCTCCCTCTGGCTACCCCTGCTGTCATTGCGCTTAGGTTTACCAAAAGGTATAAAGGATTTTTTCCTGCAGGCTGGAAATGGTTCCTGGCAGGTATCGTATGGCTTGATAAGGAATTCTGGAGAACTAGCAATAACATCATTGTGCATTTGAATGGGTAAATCTAAAATCACTACTGGGCAGCCACACGCACTCTTACAGGGACCTTACGACGCTCATCCTCRCTAGCCTTGCGTGTTCTGTGCCCCAGCAGCCTCAGTGCGACCCGCCACCATTCCCAAGCAGGGAAAATACACCAATTAGCAAGGCAAGAACGCCRTTCTGTGAGCTGGTAACGAGTGAGGCGGCTGCAAGCCATCAGTCATCCTTGGGGCTCCTCATCAGCCAGACGTTGCTGCGTGGGGTAAGCGATACCTGCCTTTCTAGCATGTTGGGAAAGGCCGCTGTGCCTCGAGCTGTGGGATTACAGAGCAGTGCTACCCCACAGCAGTCACCTGAGATTTCTCTAGCTCTTGGCCACATTTTGGCATTTCTCAGCCAGGGCCAGCCTTCCTGCCCTGTGGGGGTTAGGAATACTGGACAGGGCTGTTTTGTTTGGGTTTTTTTKTTTGTTTGTTTGGKTTTTTTTGTTTTTGTTTTTTGTAGGACCTTAATGTCCCCTTGTCAAACATGAGTAAAATCGGTCTTTGGATTTAAAATTATCCAGGGTAAGGGGAAAGGAGGTTGCACAGGTAGATACACCCTAATCTGGCATGTGAACAACCAGGAAATGAGCTTAAAACAGCCTTCTTTCCCCCCAGGCCACTGTCCATGTTACCTCCCAGCCCTGTTAATGCCACCCCAGCAGCCAGAAGAGTCCATGGCAGGCCCAGAGCCAGCTGAAAGCAGCACGTGGGGCCCTGCTCCAGGACAGCCAGGCTTGCGAGTAAAATGATGCAAAAAAATACAATTCATGATCCTCATCAATCTGTGCCAGGCTAAAGCTCTGCCCAGAGCCACTTCTGAACTAAAGTGGGCTGAAGAGGGATGAATTACTGCACTTGCCCTTTCCTGCACCCCGGGGGCCTCCTTCCCCGGGCAAAGACACTCAGTGTGTCCTCGTGTGCATCAGCCAGGCTTGATGTTGCTCTGCACTCACGAGCTTGGTTTGTCCTCGTGGTTTCAATCATGTGGAACTGGTGGAGATGGGCCGTTGCCAGGCTGGGCTGCAGTAAGGGAGGGCTCCTTCATAACCCTTCTTGAGATGGAGCTGGGAAGATTCCCCCTGTGCAGGGGTGAGAGCAGGGAATTTTTTTTGCAACTCTTGGGGCCAGAGCAGCTGCAAGCTTCAGAGCTCTCCTGTCTCCCTGGATCATGGTGGGGATGAGGGGGTGTTCTACTTTGCTTAGTGACAGCTAAGAGAAGCCCAAACACCTAAATCCAAAGCAAGAGCTGTTCTGAAAACCATCCCTGCTGTGTTGTGGCATCTCTTGCTGCTTATGTCAAGCACCAAGTGTTAAAAAAGTGGCTACACCTGCAGTTTCCAGTGTGGAGAGTGTCCCAGCCACTGGTACTCACCTGTAACTCCTTATTACAAAGGGCTGGGAACCAGCATCCTTTAGCTGCCATCTCTTCTCCTTCCCTCCTCCCCAACAAAGACAGCAGACCTTAGGCAGAAATAGCTCTTTAATGAACTATACAAAAACCAGCCTGGTCGTTCCTTCTCCCCGCCACTTCCGGTGGGCTCAGCAGAAGAGGTGCAAGACTTTGCGGAAGAAGTTCCTGAACTCCGCGTTGAACACGGTATAAATGATGGGGTTGAGAGCACTGTTGACATAACCCAGCCAAGTGACAGTGCTGGTGACTTGAGTGGGAATGGTGCAGGACTTGCAGAGAGCCCTGGTAATGTGGACCACAAAAAAAGGTGTCCAGCAGAAGAGGAAAGCACCTGCCAGAAGGACATTAAAGAGAGAAAGTGATGCGAATGTTAAAAAGGGTTTAATTTAATAAACGCAGCCTGGGCCAAACAAGAATGGAGACAGCTCAGAGTGCYTGGGGAAAAAGCAGCAGATGTGCTGACATGTAGAGCTGGGCTTATGCCCAGACAAAAAATTTAGGATGTCTTTCTCATCCTAAATGTTGATGAAAAGTCTAAGTAAGTTATGTATCATTTTGGATTCACATTCAAGATCTCAGGAGTCACAGGTTTACCTTGAAGAAAAGGTCGGATTATAAACACTGTGCATACGTTCTTTCCCAAGGGTGGTATTTGTTGGCACTACTCTGGCTCAAAGGGATACTGAGATTTTCACTGGATAAACATCCTCTCACGACGAGAGATGGGTACAGCAGGTCTTAAGCCACAACCAGGCTGTTCCACAGCAACAAGGGGAGGGTGGGCGTTAAAACGAGTCCACACATGACGGAGAGGGAGGAGGACCAAAGACATGTCCGCTGGGGAGGTGGAACAAGACGGAGGTGGCTTGTTCTCAGCRTGACACCTCTCATCGCTGCCCAAGCACCCGTGCCTGGGCAGTTTGGCTCCTGGTAGGGGAGTCCGCGAAGCATGTGTTCACTTCGCCAGGTTCAAACAAGTCCTGCCTGTAGGACAACGCAGCACGTTTCCCACCCTTCCCCAACCATCACCGACTGCTACTCACCGACAACAACAGGCAACACCCGCATGGCCTTCCGCTCCCGGCCGTTGATCTTGGCCCGCTTCCGACTGTGTCCTGGGTGTGGGTACTTGAGGTGTGGGTAGGAGACAGTCTGGATCCCATTGTTCATCACATAGTCCCCAGGGTGGTCAGAGCGGGCGTGAGGGTTGCACTCCTCTGGCTCCAGTCCAGTCTGCTCTCTCTCGATGAAGGTTGAGGGGTGATACAGCTTCCTGTTGGCCCCGTAGATGCTGCCCCTTAGCTTGGCTTTCCTGGCTTCTTCCCAACGCTTGAGTCCTTGGAACATGGCGCAGTAGAGCACCAGCATGACAGGGCAAGGGATGAAGAAGGAGCAGATGGAGGAGTACACGATGTAGTTGTCATCCTCCAGCTGACACAAGCTGGGGTCCCGGTTTGGGACATTGTTGAGGCCAAATATGACCGGGGATGCTACAGCAAAGGCAAATATCCAGGTGGTGGATATAAGGATCAACTGCCGCAGGTCGATTTGTCGCCGGTTGTAGTTCAGTGGGATTGAAACAGCGATAAACCTGCCAATATAGACCCCAGGTGAGTCAGTCCTAGTATGGTGGTGTCACCACTGGTAACATAAGCGAGTGGTCCCAAAGCTGCTTGCTTCGGTCCTTCCCCCCTATTAATTTCCTTACGTAGCCAAGGCTTGGGCTACAACCAGTCTCCCCCCTCAGAAGAGCACCCAAAGGGACAGCTCTGGCCTTGTCACACAACTGTGCTTTCAGCTCGGCCACCACAAGGGTACTGATGGGACACAGAGCTGGTGGTGGGGGAGGATGGTAGGGCAGAACACCCTCCTCAGGGGAGAACAGGATCCAGCCTCCCTGCACGGGACCCTTGCAAGGGCGTGTATGGAAGCAGCTTGATGCCAGGACACAGCGCTCCCTCCTCTGGCATGAGGAGGAGGACGACACTTACCGATCCACGCTGATAGCACAGAGGTTGAAGATGGAGGCCGTGCACAGCATCACGTCCATAGTCATCAGGGCATCGCACAGCACCGTGCTGAGGGACCACACGCCTCCCTGGAACTGAAAAGATCCCTGGGGTCAGCAGATGCCATGTCCCATTGCCTTTAAAATGGCACAAAACAACTCCGTGCCTGGGCGCCTCAGCCATTCACGTTTTCCTCCAAACAAACAGCCTGAAGTTGAGCAGTCCTGCCCGTGGCACARTACTCCCCTTCCAGCAAAGCAGTGGCACATGGGAATTAGTCCCACGCGAGAGCTCACAGCTTGCTTAGAGCTTCGCAGTTCTGGGCTGGCTGGAGAATTGAGCCCACAGACTGTCAGCATGGCCAAGCAAGTCRTGTTGGGCAGAATAATGGACGCAGGGCAGCCCACTGCCTTGGGTTAGTGCAGAGTGACAGCCAGCAGGCTCAAAACTCCCAAACTCATCAAACTCACCASCCCAAAATCTCCTCAGTAATGCAGGGCTAAGCATTCGCTGCGCAGCATCACTAGCTGCCGGTCACTGAAGAAGCAGGGAGAGGCTCTTCAACAAGTGACAGAGCACAAAGCTCCTCTTCCATTTTTCATGTCTCAACTGCTCCAACGTCCTGTTTGCAGCCGATGTGAATAGTTTCTGTGTGTTACACAACTGTTTCATTCTGTCACGCTAAGCACAAGGTCAGCCTCTTGAGACTATGTTCAAGCTAGCCAGATACAATCTCTTGTTCGCTCTCTCTACAATTGCAGGCACCCAGGGCAAAGCAGAAGTGCTGCCAGCGAGAGGACGTGACCAGACATGTGTCATTGGTCCGTATTACTTGGAAGTGTTGACTCTGCTATACAAAAGATACCAGTTAAAAATCTATGCTACTGCATCCCAAATAATCCTCAGAAAAAAAACCAACAAAGCCAGAAAATGCCCCAGGGTTTGYGGTTTATCAATACCAGCTTGTTGAACAGGAACGTTTGCTCAGCAGTGTGCTGTGAACCCGGCTGTTGGAAAACGGGAACGGAAGGAAAAGCTCAAGGAGCACAGAAATAAGTCAGGATTCATTAAACCCTTCAGCACATGGCACTGACCACTTGTCCAGACCCTCTTGCATCCAAAGCTGATGCGAGGAAAGGAAGCTGACATTCAGTGCACTAGGACAACTGCCTCTAGGATGAGACCATAAACAGAATTTTTATAAAAATTATAATTTTAGTGCAACAAGAGRGTGCGCCTTTTTGTTTTTCCCTGACAGTAAAAGAGGGGCTCAAACCCCCGCTCAGCTCAAGCTGAACCCCTCCATCCTAGTTTAGCAGTTGAGAGGAAGAAAGGCTCCCTCGTTCCCCCATGTCAAACTCATATAAAGCTCTCTCATCCCACACCACTCGGAAGCCACACCACTGTGTGTGGTCTGCAAGCACTGACTCCAAATTAAATTCTTGTAAAAACCACTCAGTTCCAGGCACAACAAACCGAGTCTCTTGTATCTGTTGTAACGATGTCCTGGGCCTGCGTGCTATTTCTGTAAGGAGCAGGGCACAAAGCGGTAGTGCTGGCAGGGAACTGGGAGAGGTTATCTGGCAAGAAATAAGATGAGCTCAGCAAGAAATGCACAAGCTCTCCTGAGGGACAGGTCTGAGCTGTCTGAGGGTCTTTTTTTTGGAATGGAGCACGTATTTCACTTGCCAGGCAAAGAATCCTCCTCCCTGGAGGTTCAGACAAACYGTATTTTGAGACGGCGCTGTTCCTCCTAAGCATCACCCTGTTTCAGCCCTGCTATGGCTGAAACAGGAGCTAAAGGTACTTTCAGATCTAAAGCTGTCTTCACATCGCAACTGGCACATCCACTCCCAGAATGGTGGAGCACCTTACAGCAGGGGCTAGGAGTCAGGGATTCGCAAGAGGCTACTTACACCTTCACTACAGGCACCGTGAGATGCTGATTTTCAGCTGGGTCATTTCTCAGCCAGCRGCACAGACTCTGCACAGCCCATGGCTGAGGACAGAAAGGACAGCAACGGCTTAAGYTAGCACAGCCACCAAAAACTACTCGCAGAAGTTTGTTCCAACCRAGCGCTGGTCTTGCCCAGTTGTAAAACCAGCCCGTTGCTTTACCATTAAAGCACATTTTAGGCTGATGCAGAAAAAGTGTCAGCTCAAGGCCATTCCTGCTCCATGCCAATGTGCCATTATTCCCATGAGCTTGTCAATGCGCTCACACCCGCACAGGCAAACCAGGAGGGCTCAATGGCCTGTTCCTACGATAGCAGCAGAGAATTTTTCCTCCCAGATTGTGACTGCCAGGCAAACTCCACCATCCTTTGGGTCCCTCTGCAGAGAGAGGTTAGGTTAAGAACCCAAACCCTGTATTCAACAGGCCAGAGAAATAGGTATGATTTTAGCTTGAAAACAAAGTGTTCAGTAGCAATGGCCGCTTGTCATGTCCGACTCAAACACAGGTCTTTTACTAGCAGCTTGCAGATCTGTTCTCTATCACACTAATGCTTAGCCATTCAGCTATTTTATACATATTATATACATACACATACAAATATGTTTTTTTTCTTTAGCTCATACTCCTTCACAGTCATATTAACACAGAAGCTTGCAGCCACCCTCTCAACAGGCCTACTGCAGAATTTAAGGAGCTGAGCTGTTGCAAAAGCACCACCAGCGCCCGGGATTGCCTCTGCCTGTGGCCAGAAGCCCCTCGGCCCACAGCCGCCGTGCCTGGGCAGCAGCGCTGCCCTGCGCTCTCCCCTCCCTGCAGCACCGTTTGCACAAGCCTCACCCCAACAYCCCAGCACTGCTTTTTGGAGATTAACAACCATGCGCATGTGACCTAATTACTGCCAGGAGGGTCAGAGTGCATCCGGATGGTTCAGCCCCTTTGCAAAGTCCCATATATACAAAATATATATTTTTTTTTCTTTTTATATATAGATATATATTCTTTTTATATATATTTTTTCTTTATATATTATACAGAATACACACATGTATAAAATTATATATATATTATACTAATAAGCTATATATTATATATAGGGGCTTTGAAATCTTTTTTCTATAATATATATTATGTATCAATGCAATATATAACATTTTATACATTATATATAATTTATCCATATATTTCTATATAATATGTTATATATGTAATATACGTATATTTATAAATTAGATTTAAAGTTATTATATTTATTATTAAAAATTAGATTATATACAAATAAATATAAATATAAAATGCCCCTGGGACTTTTCCTAATATTATAAAAATATATATTATATAAAATAAATATTACTATAACATATATATTGCTACATGCAGCATATAATTTACTATATATTTTATCTATAGATAATGTGCTATATAAAAATTTTTTTTTTATATATATATATTTTTTTATATATATATAAAAAAAATCCCAGGGACTTTCTTCTATTTTATAAATGTATAATATATTTTTATCCATATCATTTATCAATGCATTAATATTATGTATTATACAGTGCATTAATATATAACAATATAATATGGAACATACATAAATAACATATATATTATATATCCTATATTATGGTGATATGTAGCAAAATACATAAAACATACATAATCTATTATTATATACTGTGTATTCATATTTACAAAACAGATATTATACATGCATCTATGAAACTGCTCACAAGCAGAGAGAAGCGGCGGAGCTGCTCTGCCCAGCCTGGGAGCCCTCAGCCTGCAGAGCAGCCGGGGGCTGCGCTCGTCCCCCGGGCAGACACACAGCTGCCGCGCCGAGGAGCACGGCCCCCGCCACCGCCTTCCTGCATTAGCTCCGAAACAAGCACTTTGGTACCAGAAAAATATTGACCAACCTGGGGAGGCAGTTGTTAAGAAATGTGAGTGGGGAGCCAAAAAAACCAATTCAGCATCTTAGGAGAGCGAGCGAAATGCCTGGCACCTGGCGTGGGTACAGCGGAGGAGGTGCCAGGGGTGGGGAGAGGAGTTCAACCCATGTGCCAGTGCAAAGTGAGGAGCAAAGGGATGAAGGCAAGAAGAGAAATAATTAGACTGTCACTGTATTTGGTTCTAAAACAGGAGAACTAGGGAAAAGGGCTTCTGTTTAGTCTAAGTAAGCCAAAAGAAAGCCACCCAGAGAAGCAGGTGTCACCTCCCAGCACTGACACGCGGGTAATACGACCAAGGCTGAAGAGCAAACTGGAGGCACGTCTTCTCAGGAGATGCTTGCGCAGCGGGAGCGGTGCAGCCATGCCCGCCCAGCCCTGAGCGGCACCGCTCACCACAGCACGCAGCCAGGGTACTTCGGGGGTAAGCCTGGCATTGTCACTTCCACTCCACAGCTGCTCTCCAGTCTCTCTCCAAAGCAAACCTATAGTAACAGTCAGCCAGTGCTCATATAGTCTAACTTTGCTGGCCCTGTGCACGGTTCAGGAAGTGGGTATAGATTTGTTCATGTATAGATGCTAAACAATAGGTTCTGGTTTTACTCATCCCAGCACACAAAACGGAGCCACGTGGGTAACTCTCTCCACGTAACGGTGGGCAGGTGCAGAAACCCCTGCCCCTGCCAGGAACAGGGGGCAGGCAGCTCTGCGAGGATTAATATCAGGCAGTAATGATGTCACGCACAGGATTATGATTAGTGGAGCTGTAAAGCCAAAGTAGACTCTGAAGAAACTGTTTGGCTATTTTTATATAGCCATCTCCTTGAGAGGTAGCTTGAACCTCCAGGGGAGGGCTGGACTTAGACCTGAATGCTTCATTCAGCCTTTTCTCTAGCACAGATCAGCCACTCCAAACTGAATTTGGGAGCTGAATCAGAAAAAACAACCCTCAAATTTTTGCCAAGCTCACTGGGATCCTGACAAATTCAGTTCAGATTACGAAAGAGAAAATTTGATTCTGGGCCACAGTTTTCAAAACCTTTTTGTGATTTTGGGGAACTAACTGATTTTGAAAAGGGCAAGAGCTCTCAGGCTGCAGCACCTTCAGAGGACACAGCCTTTGCCATGAGATTCAAGTTGGGCACTCAGGAAATGCTACAAACCATTCCCTTTCCCCACCAACCCCCAAAACTCTGACTTTGGGGAAAGTGCTGGGAGAGGACTTCCCATTATACCGTGTTTCTCACCTGCCCACCATAGCAAAATGCACCAAGAACCTCTCCGATGGGTGAGTGACTTTGGATTAGAGGCATAGCTGGCTTTGCTGGGTCATGGGATTAAGTGGTACCTAATTACAGGAGGTCGCAGAAGATTAGCCCATCAAGGTACACAGTGTAAAGCTTTAGGGATCATAAACAGCTCAAGCCGCCTTTAAGAAGTGCTCCAGAGCAACTCCACTTCCATCACCTTTTTTGCGTTCTCTGCTTTTTCAGTGTGAGGCCCCTTGTTTTTCTCCAGTGATGCACGATCAGTAGTGCTGCTGCTGAGAAGACACAGCTAGTTGCACAGCAAAACAGATGCTTTACAGGCAAGCCGTCTCCCTTAACAAAATAAAACAAAGCTGCAAATATAACCCCACAAGCCAGCCTATCTGCTACGACTTTTCTAAGGCTGATGACATGCTCTGCACAGCTCTGGTGAGAATATGGTCTGAGCCTTAAATAGATGAGGTTAGGCATATTAACCACCACACTTGAAATCTCCAGGCGTAACTTCTTGGAAGAAGATGGAAAACTATATTGGCAGGAAGGGTCGCACTCTGCCCTTAGCTCAGTGCTTCATGGCAGGCAAGGAGGGTATATAGGAAGGTGATAACGATTGCCTCTCTGGGCACAAGCCAAACCCCTTTCAAAGCAGTATTCCAGGTGCAGACTGGCTGCTTGTTTAGCTGACCAAGGTTGGGAACACCAGTAAATTCACATGCAGCCACTGTGGTCTCTTACAAGATACCAGTATCTCACTACAAACGGCACTTAGGTTCTGGATCAACCACTATGTGCAGAGGAAGAACAAATCCAGCTGCTTCTTACAAAGAATACAAGCAGGTTACGGAAAAGATTTTATAGGATGGTGGATGGCGGGAGACAGACTTGACTTCTCAAACACCCTTGCAGGCTGCCTTCCTAGCTCAGGTCATTTTGATGTCCCTATTCCTAAGCACAGACGATTTGTAAGAAAAAATCTGCCTTCTTGCAAACAAGCCTGATGCCAGAAGAGCTTACACTGCCAGTGCTCCTGAGGGCATGACCAGGACAGGGCCAGAGGCTTTAGTCTTATTTCCTATGGTAACAGCTCTTGTCTCAGTCCTGCCACATGCTTCTGCACAGCACCACATGGCAGCTTCATACCTGCCTCTCTTGCCAGCCCTGCAAACAGGCTCATTAAGAAGCAGAGCACACAAAGTGATCCTTCAGTCTTTGGGTGATGGCATCTAAAATAAGATACCCAGGCAACAGCAGCCTGCAACTGAATTGGGAGGTGCCCAGCTGAATTTCCAAACAAGCACCTGCCTGCCCTCAGCGAGGCCACAGCTCAAGTGCATGGCATGGAGATTGAAAGTGCTAATCCTAAGAGCCCAGGCCTGCCAAGAAGGCTATGACACCAATCAGAAGAGCAATAATCCTTGCAAGTGGGAAGTCCAGCATCAGAGTCAAGGAATTGACCAAATGCCCACAAGAAACTGACTCTGGGCCTTTTTTTATGAGCCTTGATGACTGCTACATTCTCCAGAAGACACAATGCAATCTGCAAGGGGAGAGGAAGGAGAGGGAGTGGGACACAAGGCAAAGGTGGCCTCACGTCTGCTCTAATGCCCTTTGTTGACTTAAATCATTGAGGTCAAGGTTTTTCAGAATGACAAGCAAGTCTGGTCATCTACCTGAAACATTATGAGGGCCCAAAATTCAAAGACACCTTCCCCCCATTATTGGTCACTGAAAATAAAATCCTTAGCACTGGTTTATAATTGCTGGCCTGTATCACCTCCCCAGTATTTTGTGCAGAGACTGTGTAGCTCAGACATCAGTCAGGCCCAGAAGAACATCTATTTCCACTAAAGCTGTAAGATTACAGGAAAGACTAATCTCAAATACTTCTGCAAAAAGGATGACGTGTTCACAGCCACAGAAAATTTGGAGGGTAGAGGTCTGGTCTCTCATCAGAAGAGCTGCATCACAGGCACATGACGTGCTGCAAAAAAGAGATCTTTCTATACTAGTGGTACACTGACGCCCTGAAAGTTTTATGCAGAACAGCATCACCCTCACCAAGAAAACAGCTGGTGTAATTAGTACTGGCCGCTCTATCACTCTGAGGATCTGCGAGGCAGAGTGCCTGCTTGGAAAGACTCCTCTTCCCTGACCTGTAGAAGGAGCCAGGTAAACACACAGATCTGCTAAAACTGTTTGCTCTTTTTCGTAACCAATTACACAGATCTTAGTGGCAAAGATGTTTACATAACCATGCCTTACACGGCTCCTGCCAGCAGCTTCCTGGATCAGACTCCTTCCACAGCTCAGGCACTCGGTGTGGATTAAGGAGAGAGCTGATCAGAGGAACAGTTTGCAGAGCGAGGCAGGTAGGAGGTATGCTCTACAGCAGAGTACAAGAGTGCAAGTTGCTCAGCCTGGCACCCGCCCTAATTGTTGGGAATGCCTCCAGTTAATGGGGACTATATAAACTGCTGCTGTGGCTCCTGCCATTGTCACAGAGTCTTTGGGCAGAGGAAGCAGTTAAACACATAGACAAGCCTTTGTAGCTATGCAGCTCCCTCCCTGCAGATTTCTAGAGGGCAAAGCCACTCAGAGCCTGATGATATTCTGCAGTACCTCCACACCACCTTGTAGCTCTGCTTTCTCATGTGTCCTCACTGCCTCAGGGGAGTGATATCCCCCATTTTCAGTGCTATCAATGCTCCAGGCAGACTCCAGTACCTTCTCCTGGCCTCTCTTCACACAAAAGCAGGGCTTTGCACTGGGGAATTATCATGGACCCCTGGGAGTGCCCCAGGCCACCTCCTTCCCCCTTGCTTCCCATCACCCTTGCCTTACTGGCACTGGATTGCTAGGAGAGCACTTCACACTCTCATCAGAAAGCCAAGGCCACTGCAGAAGAGCAGTCTACCTTCCCCATGGATTTTTACCTCTCCCTGTCATACTGCTAAGAGCTGAGATTCCTGAGCAAGCTGGAAGATAAGTGCCTGCTGCATATCGGGGCAGCCTGCTGTGTGGTAATTAACAACCGGCAAACACTAGAACATGTCTTTGTTCCGTGTTTGAACAAGTTCAGTGGAAAGGGGCACATCTGCGATTTGGCACATGATTGCCTGTGTACATACTGATACCTGCATGCTGGCCCAGTCACCCCTGTGTAGTAGCTAGCAAGATAAATGGCAAACAGCACTAATCCACCTCCATCCAAACCAGCACTCCAAACAGAATGAGGAATGATCAGGGTACAGAAGTTCATCTGGTTTTCTTTAAAGATGGTGTATTTCTGCAAAAGAGAAACTGGCCGTAAACACTGCCCTGTCAGGAATTCACTTCACGTCCACAGTCTCAGGAGCTGTTCAGTTTGGAAAAGGATGCTTTAAGCCAGTGGAAAGCTGATGTTTCTTCCCTTCCCATCCATAGGGTGCTTCTTGGTTACATCAGGTTGTGGAGGATCAGAACTGACAAATGACAGCAACATTTGGATTTATGGAAGGCCAGCTTCATCCCATCAGTTTTAACACTCTTTCTCATTAAGGCCCCAAGCATTAACTTGAGCTGCTAAGGTAGGTAAATTTGACAGGACTAATTAATGAGGAAAGAAATACAGCCTGAAGAACTCTCAACAATGCACAGTGAACACTAGAGAGAGATTTAGAACAGGGCAGGACTCAGGGGAAAATGTTCATCTCATGCAGAGGAGGCTGGTCTGTGGGGAGAAGAAGTCTACAGGCTTTCCTGCACGCCTGGAGAGAGCCACACAGCTCCAGTTCAGTGGAAGATACTGATTTCCTACACCACTGGCCTATTTCCAAAGAAAGTTCTCTCAGCCAAGGACTGTCCATTTTTATACGTGTTGAGGGAGCCTAGTGCAACAGGACCACAACTGGCCAGGATTAATAAGACTCCATCTCCTGCTCACCATCAGAAAGCCATCGCACCACCGTGATGCTTCTCCCATAAGCTGCACGTGTGAGGACAGGACTGGAGGAGGTTTGCATTATATGGCCCCATTTCCCTGCCCTTCTGCCAAGCTCCGGTTCCAGTCAAGACTGCAGTGATCGTGAAATGGTATAGAAAAGAAACAGTTGTGACCACACACACCGATTTCCCCCTTGTCTAGCACCTGCTTTCAGCAATCCTCCAACCCTGCAGATACCAACAAGGGACATCCAGAGAGAACGAACACACAATTTGGCTTCCTACAGCCAAGACCTCTGAATCCTCACCACGGACTAAGAGTTTAGCTGTGACAAAAAGTTACACTGGCTCTTTCAGAAGTACAAAAGGAGAGTATGTGTCAACCAATGCTGCTAACACATCAGAGTAAGCTTTCTTAACAACTAGAAATAACAGTCAAGATCAAGGCCTCTCCCATTGTGCTCAGGCTTCTGTGAACAGCAGCACAGGATAATCCACATTTCACAGGAAGGAATCCTGTCCCCACTGAAGCTTGTGGGAGATCTGTTGTTTTGTGGGGATGTCAGATGTTACCTCAAAAGTTAAATCACTCCAGCTGTCTTCTAAAGCCCTGGCTGGGAGGGATGTTTCCAAAAACCTAACACAAGAAGCCATCTCACAGGAAAAAAGCACAAGATGACCAAGCTTCTCCTGCTGAATTAAGGAAGTGGTCAGAATTTATTGTTCTGTTCCTGCTAAACAAGAAGCAAAAAACCACCCTCTCAGCTGGTTTTCAAGTTTTCCAGTAAGCCCTCAAAGTCCACCTTTACTCTGTCAGGAGCTGTACTGAAGTTAAAAAAAACCAACCAACCAAAAAAAACCCACACCAAGAATAAAGGTTCGACTAAACATTCAGGACTGTCCATGCCCCATTTTCACTGGCTAAATGCAATGGTACAGAATGCAAGTTGAAATCAAGCTAGTTTTAAACAGCAGCAATCACTATACTCTGCACCCCCCGTCCGAGTGTCTGATTCTGATCTACAGTTTTTGCTTTTGCCTCCAAGAAAAGAAAAAAAAAAAAAAAGAAAACACAAAAATTCTGTCCCCTGGCACTAGCTACTCTCACTTTTCCTTAGCATATTTCAGAACCAAATGAGCTGCAAATCCTGCACCAACATATAGGAGATTATTAAAAATGAACATGGGCACTATGGGCTCTGAGCCCACAGAGAAACTTCCAGGCACAAAATGGGTACTGCTTCAACACAGACAACAGCCTAAGCTGCCCTACATTTCAAAACCCCATTGCCTGCTCGAGGAGGCTGTGATTGCCTTTCTCTCCATACCTGTACAGTACTTTCCACACCCACTCTGTGCATGACCGCTGAGTGTGAGGAGTGCAGATCCTGGTGCATGTTCTTTTTACAGGGTCTCTTATGGCTCTGAAAGCCTGCCTTGTTGCAGAAGTTGGAGGGAAAGACAATTCTGTCACACGCCACCTTCATTCCCTGTTGTTTAATATCCTGGGTGCAGAGACATGGAAGAATTACACCCCATCATCACTTCCAACTATGGAAGCGAACACACAAAGTATCATCATAGCTAAGGCACAGGCTGGACAGTCCAGGTTTTTAAAGCTCTTACACGGCTGAACACCCGTTGCCTGAGCATCCAGAATTTGTGGGATGTCTGTGGTACCCAAGGAAAGCCCCACAATGCTCATGCCCAATTGGAAGCATTTTCAGAGGTACCCCAGAGTATGTTAACTAGCATTTTACATATRCCAGCAAAACTCAAGCCTGCAGGCTAGAAGAAACCACATGGGTGTGTGTGTCTGCCCATAGAATAGGGAACTGGAGGCATGGAGAGACAACAGAAAGAGCAAGAAAAAAAAAAGAGAATTCCAATTAGCAAGAAGTAGTTGAGAAGAATCATGAAGACAGAGGCTTTCTAGCCACCAAAACTGAGTTAACGAGGGAAAAGCAAAACCACTAAAACCAAACAGTGCGAGGGGACTCCTGTCAATGCGGTGGAAAGAGAGAGGGGAATTTAATGCTCCTGTTCTTCTCTGGTTCTTCTTATGGGTCCCCAGCTGAACCTCTCCCTCCAGAATGCCTCTGTCTCCAGAGAGGTCACAATGTCCTGCAAAATCCTAGGACCAGGTAGAGAGGCTAAAAGCATCCTAAGCTCTAATCCGCAGCCTACCTTGCTTAAGAAAATATAGGCCCATCCCAGTCAGGCGCTGAGCGGCAGCCCTGGCATGGGAGAGAAGGGGAGATGCTAAGGCCTGAACACTGCTGGTATGCTCTTCTGTTAGCCTTCAAGGATGGGAACACCATTCGGCCTCACTCATGGGGACAGCCCCTTTCACTCCCTGAGGAAGCACTTAAGCCACCAAATCATGCGGCTATCAGAAAACACAAGGTTCATCTGACACACACACTGCCCAGTCCCCAGACTACAGCTTGCTGGGACTGCGCACAAGGTTGCATCCTGGCTTTCCCCACACCTGGAAAGAAGAGGACTCCTCTTTCCTACACACCACCAGCTACCGCAAGGGCAGGTGCAAAACAACTGCTATTTTGGCCTGTGGGCTCCACTTGAGCAGGGAAAGGCTCTAGTGAGCCTCCTCACTCCAGTCCAACAAATCCCCCCGCAATCTCAAGGCATTATCAATCCCCTGGCAGTAAACATTTATCTCCCTTTTACAGAGAGGCAGAGAGAGATGCAAAACCACTCAACCTCAGGAGCTCCTGTTTTTCTTCCCCCCAGCTGTCAGTCTCAGAGGTGAACAGGTTTTGGAGATGAACAGAAAGCCTGACCCAAAGTCCCCCAAGGTGGCTCTCCATGACCACCATCGCACGCAGGGTCAGGCCTGTGCAAACCAGAGAACCTGCCAGGAGGAGCCCTGAAGCAAGCCGACCAAAGCCACCTTGATGTAGGGTGACAAAAATCCCATCTAGCTCCCTAAAAAGACAGCTTCCCCTACTCAACTCACCACGTTTCCTGGCTAAAGATCTCCTTTATCACCAAAACCTGCTCACCTTACGCCAGACAGAGCACAGCACAGAAGCTCTCTATCCCTTTCTAACCATTTGCTGATGGCAACCTGGGAAGTGTGCAAAACAAGGGCTCCCCAGAGCTGCTAACCCGACCCGGGGCAGACAGCCCCCGTGCATCTCCACTCGGTGCATTTGCACCTCGGCAATCGCCCGGGAGGACGACGGGGGAGCCCACAAACTTGCACTAAACCGGCTGCCGCTACAATCACTCGTGGTCCTGCAGCGGTTTTGCGCTGCAGGCAGCACCGATGCCACGGCAAAGACGGAAAAGCCGCGGTGGTTTGAAAGCGGCACCAGCATCCCTGCAGCGCAGCGGGGGGGATGGAGCAGGAGGGCAGGGGCTGCCCCGAGGGGCTGGGCAGCGGCGGTGGCACTCCCGAACCGGAGGGATGGAGGTGGGGAACAAACCCGGTGAGGGGCTTTAACCAAGGTCTCCTGACGATCCCACCCCGCAGCCCTGTAACCTCCGGGATCCCCGGGCACGAAAGCCACAAGCCCCAGTCCCACCGGTGCCCCCGCAGCCCCCAGGGCAGCCTCACCTCGGAGTAGACGTAGAGGGGCAGGACGAGGAGAGCGAGCAGCAGGTCGGCGACGGCGAGGCTGACGATGAAGTAGTTGGTGGTGGTCTTCAGCGCCCGCTCCGTGCAGACGCTGAGGCACACCAGCCCGTTGCCGCCCACGATGAGCAGGATGAGGACGATGCCCAGCACCAGGGCGGCGATGTTGTGGCCGCTCACCGGCGGCGGCGGCGGCAGCGCGGTGCCGTTGCACGGCGCGGCCCCGGCGCTGCCGTTCCCCATGGCGCCGCGGCGCTGCCCCRGCAGCCCGGCGCATGGGAGCCCCCTCGCCGCGGGCGCCCGGCTCAGCTCCCGCCACCGCCAGCCGTGCTCAGCCCCGCGGCGAGGCTCCGGCGGCGGGCCGGCCGGCCCCAAACTTTCCGCGGAGCGGGGAGGAGCCTCCGCCCGCCCGCCGCCGTGAGGCAGCCCCACCCGGCCCCGGCCCCGGCCCCGGCTCCGGCCCCGGCCCCCGCGGCTTCAACTGGGTCACCAAGCGGCTTATGGGGCGGCGGGGGCGGGGGGGCAGGCTCCCAGTGTCCCGTCCCCGTTCCCCCCGCCGAGCCCCGGAGGAGCTGCCGCCGCGGAGGACCCCCACCCACCCCCGGCGGCACGTCCAGCCCTGGAGGAGCCCCGCCTTGGGGGATGCTCTTCCTGGGACCGACCCCTGCTTGTAACCGAGCTCCTCCCGTGGCAGAGGCGAGTGCTGTCCGTCCGGGGCTTTACCGAAAAAAAGCCGCGGATTAACGCCTTGCCCTTCACTGCCTAACTTAGCCCAGCCTCCACCTCCAATGGAGGAGTCTCCTTCTCCCAGGGTTAGGCTTCGTGTTGCCACTTGAGCGGGAGGAGAAGAACAACTCTGCACCGACACAGCTAAAATTTCTTCTTTGATTAGCCACCCTCTTTCAGGTACAGCAGCAATCGGTTGGTATGCCGTATTTGGTGCTTCCCGCCCCAAAGCAGCTGTCGGTCGCTCTGTGAGTGGTAAAGAAACAGCACAACATTTCCTTCAAAGCTAAAAATGACGATAAAAACAAAAGACTGCAGTGGCATGTTTTAGGGTTGGCTTGGTTGAGGTTTTTTTCCTTTGGTTTTATGTTTTGTTCTTTTATTTGGGCTTATGATTTGCTTGACTTTTTTGTATGGCACATGTTGGGCCATCGAGTGACTCCTATTGTAAAAGTGGCATAGTAGGAAGATAAAAACCAAGGACTGGGTCTCCTACAGTGAGGTTTCTGTACGTTGGACATAATGTCTTTCATGGCATGAGCCTGACCACGTGTACGTGACTCAGAAATAGCAGAGGCACTGGCCCCACAAGCACTGTATTGCAAATGTTGTGGTAGATCAAAGGACTCTTGGGTCTTGGCTGGACCCTCACAAAGAGGGAAAAACCCAACAGGTAAGCAAGTGTTTAGCGTAGAAGGTTGTTTTAAGTCAGCCTGACCTGAAGGTATTTTCCCCAGGAGACTCAAAGCAGTAACATGAACAGTGATTAGAGAAATCAGTGCTGTTAGCTTTGATCTCCAAGAGCATTTGAAGGACTGTAAAGTCTCCAGAAGTCCAGAAAATGGCAACCACTGCCTATTTTTAAATGGTGAGAGACAAAAAATCAGGGCACTAAAGAGCAACCTGAGTTGCTTCAATCCCTAGAAAGTAACAGAGCTTGTTTGTTTCCATGCTAGACCTAGCAGCACTTGTAGATATAGGGAGAAATAGTAAATATCATGTATCTCAACTTTAGCTCTAGCTGCAGTCTCATATGGCATTCTCTTAAGCAATGTAAGAGGAAAGACTAGGTGAAATTATTACAGGTTGGGTGAATAACTGGAAAATTGTATTCCAAGATCTATGCAGAATCTGGTAATATTTAGTGTGAATATAATTGACCTGAGTGAGGGTCCAGAGAGTCTGCTAATTAAATTTGAAGTTACTACCAAGACGGGAGAGGCTGCAAGCATCTTGGAGCACAGAGTAAGAATTCAAGATGGTCTTGATAAGTTGGAGAAACTGTCTGGCAATTGCAGGATGCATTTCAAAAGGAATTTTGCATCTGTCCTGTGCTTGGGCAGGAATAATCAACTGCAGAAATGCAGGATTGAGGAAGCAACTGGATAGGTAGCAGGTGTGGGAGCAAAGGTGGTGTAGCAGGTCACAAGCTGAACATGGGGGCTAGGATGTCTTACTGTTGAAAATGAGAGAGTAAAAAATAAGTAAATGCTCTACTGGGATAATGCTGTTTGTGAGGTAGCTGTGCACCTGCAGTCTCAGGCAGCCTTCACTCTCTTAGCCACACTCAGAGTCACTTTTCACAATATTTGTCATAATTATGTCAACTAAAATAAGAGACTTCAATTATGATTCCTAGAGRTAGGGTTTAGGGTAGCATTTCTCATTCCCTGGGACAAACACTTCCCCACTGCAATGCTACAAGCAGCAAGGCAGACACTGCATGTGCTTGGCCCTGACACCACTTACTGTGCCTTTTTTACTGGTTAACGACCGGAGCGACTGGTGTGGGGAACCACAGTGCCCCTATCTGACCCCTTTGCATGTGCCCCCTGCACCCCCTGCCACGGTGAAGGCACATCACTGCATTCACCTCTGCGTGGATGGAAATGAGCTCAGTGCAGTCTAGCAGAGATGGAGCCTGAGGCTCGGGAAGGACAGGGGAGCTGTGACCCCCATTTCTAGCCCAGATGGCTTGGGAGATGTGGGACCTGATCCAGACTCAGTGGGCTCTTTCCAGCTGTGCCATCAAACCTCAGATCAGACGTTAAGGGCCAGCTAACCATTCAGATCAGCCTGGTGTTTATGGAAGGCAGCGGGAAGAGAAGGCATAGCAGGGAAGGATCATTTACACTATGTGGAGGGGGAAAACTACATTATTGGCAGCTTTTTATAAGATGAGAAGCTTCTCAGAGCTGCTTATAGGTTCCAGCTATCAGAGTTTCATCTACTCTATTAAGAGACTGGTGGAAGAAATCCTGTCTCCAACCCTCCCCTCCCTACTCCCCCCAGTTCCCTTACTCTTTTTTGAAAAAGGACATGATTAATCCTCAGCATGTGCAGCATGGTAAAGCCAGAGCCCTGTTTTCAGCCATGGGAACGTAGTCAGATCCAGTTACCATCCTTTCCCTGGGGTGGATTAGCATCAATTGATCCACACAGTCTGTTTTACCCAGCTGCCTTGGGCTCCACAATTTCATACATGAGTGGGAGAAAATTACCTTGATTTAAGCACTTAGCTGGCGATCTGGTTTGCCAAATACTGTCTCCAGAGGTGTGGCTTCCAAATCTTCTCTAAAGCCAGCAAGAATGCCATCCCTTTAGTAGCTACTGAGTTGTATTACCCCTCTCTCCAATCCTCAGCGTAGGTTTGCCATCCTCATGTTGATCCCAATACCCATGGATTTGTCTAGTCATCTCCCTCTTCCAGCAGACTCAGCTTTGACACACACTTAAATCACTATGCAAAGGCAAAGCTCTGTCCTACATAGCACAGGCCAGACAATTCCRTCTGCTCTGCATGGAACCAAGTCTTTCTCCAAATCTGGCACTCTCTGCCACCAGCACTGGAGTGGGTACTCACATGCCTTCAGCTCTGCCTGTATTTCTGCATTCTTTTGGGAACAGTTCGGGTTGGACTCAGGTGGGCACAAGCACGGCTGCGCATCCGTCAGGTTAAGGAGAGCTGGTTTGGCAATACCCTCATCTGCTGTGAAGTTCAGACAAGGAAGATATATGTTATCCAGTGCAGCAAACTGGGAAAAAACTACCCCACCAGTGTTTTTTAAACCCATATGTCTTGACAGTGTGAGTTTGCTCAGTGGTTTCTATCACGTGCTCACWGCTTTTCTGGTCTGGTGGTTAGTCCCTAAAACCTAACTGCTGGCACACTTGCTGCTGTCACAGCCTTCACTCAGCAAGGAGCTGGTACAGCACAACCACTTTTACTAGAGCCCTTTTACTCCAAGAAATCAACTCAAATTATGCAAGGGAGGCCCTGAAGTGCATGAATGAAACTGCACTGGAACCCTGTGTGGACAGAATACCCTTAATTTATTTATGTTTAAACTACCTGAGCCGCGAAGAGGGCAGGATCGAATTGTGACTGCAGGCCTTCTGCCTTCCCACAGGGATTAATGCCATTTACCTGATCCAATTTAACAGTTAATTTATATTCATTATCTTGATTTTCCCTGTGGGTTAGTGCAGAATGACTTAATTCTCAGTGTGGAAGCCTTTATTCCAGACTAACGGTGCCTTAATCCTAAACAAGTTTAATCCTGGAGTGGATTAAACTAATGTGAAATAAGGCTTTGGACTTCCCAAAAAGAGCAGCCATGCAAAACAGTAATTAGGACAGCTCTTCCATTGCAAACTCAGGCTACAGTAATCCTTGCTCACTGTTGCTGAGTCCCACGGTTCCTCTGTGTTTGCCTGCTGCCTCTCTGCCTGTAGTGCATCCCTTGGCAGATACAGCAGTTGTAAACCACATCCTGCTAGGCCAGCTCCTAGCTGGCCAACTAGCACGGACCAACTGATTTGGCTTTGCTGTGTGACAGCGTCTCCAGGGGAGCAGTGAATCCTGGAGAGTAAAGGCTAGCAGAAAAGCACCCTTTTTTTCTGTTGGCAGATACAAGCATTAGACACAATCCTTTTCTTGGATGAGAGGAACTGTCCTCCTAGCAGAGGAGAAGAAAGGTCTGTAATGCATCAACATATCCAAAGAAGTCATCTCATGTCACTGCAAGAAAGGAAAGACGACAAAGGACAGAGTCATTTGTCACCCTCGTGGAAAACAATAAGAGTTATATGTCAAAGTGATGGACAGTGAATGCTTAAGACACCTTTGGGGAGTGTCTGATGTGGTCAGTGGTTTTGAACAACCCTTTTTTGCTTGGATGCGCCGTTTGCAGAGTGTCCTGGTTCCCCCGTCACACTGTGACAGCCTGCTGGCTCAGGGCAGGGGGTGGAGAGGCTGTGAAAGCCACCCACAGCTGCTCTTTTTGTCAGAAAAAAATGTTTTAGTCTGTCCCAAGTAGGTGCTATGAAGGACACAAGGTATGAACAGCAACACCTTCTCCCAGCCTCACATAAGACTGTGCCTCAGTTTCCCCCTTATAAACTGGCAGGCTGGTCCCTSAGCCACTCCATCAAAGAAACATCTGTCCGTACACCAGGGATGGAGTCTCTATATAAACCCATATCAGTGCTTGTCAAATACAGGGAAATGAGTCTGTGGTACCCAGTACCTCTCAGGACCTCTGCCTTTCCTTCTGTGCCATGCATCTGCGACCACAGCCTATGGCATGCAAAGACTTTGCTAGCGAGTGCAATGTCACTCTCACTGCCCTCCAGCCACATACAAACTCAGCTGACAGAGACCAGCTCATGGCAGCACCCGGAAAGCATTTCTTATGCAAACCAACAAAACAGTGGGAGATCTGCCTTTTTGGTGTGTTTAGCAGTGTGTTTTTAAAAGAAACTCAGGAAAATGAGCAGTGTGCTTGGTTTTCAGCAAGCTTCTGCTTCCTGAAAGTGGCTGCGGTGGAGCTGGTCCCCAACAGCCAGCCAAGGAGCCGGGAGGAGTCCCCCAGAGACTCCCCAGGATGAGTTAATGGAGGATTTGATTGYGAGCCAGTTCAAAGGATCAGGAAGGTCACAAAGTGAGACATCTGTCAGAGTCTCCCAAAAGACATGGAAGTTTTATCACCGTAGTTTTTCACACTTGAGGCACTGAATTTTTAAATAGAAAAGGAGAACAAAATTACCTGCCAAAGTTTCAGCACAGATGTGCCTAAACTCTACTATTGAATGCCTGATAGCTGGGCAACAGATCACTGGGGCTGTCTTCAGGTTCAAAACAAAGGGAGGAAAATAAAGAGCTTTTAAGGCCAATCCTGTTCCTTTTATTTGACATATTTAGCTGAGCAATTCTCTGTGAAAGTATCATCCGCAGCAAAGCCGTCCTGCTTTACAATCTGCTTGTAATGCATTTCTGAGAAAAGAGACAGAGGCAGCATCCTGCCTTTCGGGTTAACCTTTGCAAGAGAGGGACGAGGATGGCACAGCTCTCTTGGCTTTCCAGGCTCTCTGAGTCCCCCTCCAATAAGCTGCAGGGATTTATGTACACGCTGAATAGATCTTTTGACATTTAACATTCTGGCAAGTTATGATAAATCCATGTAAGATGTAAAAATTCATGCATTTTTAATGGTGATTAGCTGTGGGGATGAAACTACAGAGAAAATGGCTGGATTTTCTGTCTCTGTTAGCTTAGAGTCAAAACTAGATGTTTTGTGGATGCCTGGTTTCAGACTAAGCCACATTATTGATCTCACACAGGGGTAACCTGGTGAAATACAAGGGTTTGTAGGGCAGATCAAATTAATATACTTCAAGAGCCCCTACTGATTTTAAAACATCAGTGAGCTTATTAGAGCCACTTGTTATGAAAAACCTCCTCAGGACGAGGAGAAGTGCAAGGCAACACAGGCAGGGAAAGGCATGCCTGTGAGCAGTAAGCACCTATAAGTGCACCTCCTTCCACCCTCATCTTCACAAAGCCTGTTCTTGTTCACCTGGAAGGGATGTCCTTTCAGGTCCCTKACAAAGTCCAAACAGGGATGCAGCCGAAACGAAGCCCAAGCAGCTGTGTGGCTGTCAGGAGCTGCTGTGCTCATTGCTGGCACTGCACACCTGGAACAGCTGGGCCAAGCCTGCCTGCCAGCCAGGACACAGAGCATGTCGTCCTTATAATTAAAATTAATTCCCTGAAGTGCTTTCTCCTCTTCCCCAGACACAGCAAACAGCTGGAGGCTGAGATTACRGACGCTGATGCCAATTAGAGCTGTGATAAGGCCAGACCCATGGGGAGCATTAGCGCACAGCTCTGCTGTGGAGAGAAGGCACTTGGAGCTCCTCSGTGTCAAGGTACAAGGTAGCTTCCAGCTGGGCAGAGAGCAATGCCAGGCCGGGAGGGCAAGGATGGCCAGAGCAGTTCTGGGGAGGAAGCCACCCAGTCATGTCCTGTCATGTCCCTGCAGTGGTATGTGTTGTCCCATCCATGCATCCCACACTGTGGAGACTACTTGGAGACAGGCAGAGTGCACCCACTTTGGCAGTCCTCAAAGGAGATTTGGAAGAAGGCCCACAGGGTGTAAAGAAACAGCAAGTGATTGATGGGGGTGGCAGCTGGTCTTTGCAGGTCTTTAAAAAGCTCTTTGTGCTTCCTTGGTGACAGAGAGACAGCCACAATATGCACATAGGTTGGGAAAACAGAGTTCCCCTCTTCCCCTGAAAATGAGACTGTGCCCCGAGCCTGGCTTTTGCTTTTCCGGGTCACAGTGCCAGCCATGGTAAAATCAACCCTTGTTTCTCTCTACCGTGTCCATTCCCAAGCAGGGAGGAAGATTTGCTTGCAGGAGGGAAGTGCCTCATAGCAGCCCTTCCAAATTCAAGGCTGCCTCCTGCTTGCTGCAGCTGTGCCTGTGCAGGGGAGCAGCCTCTGTAGGAAAAGCCTGGCTCAGCCCCAGCATCCCCAGGCAGAGCATCTCTAGGGAGGCAGACTCACACCCTTAGGGGACCCTCTGGCTTAGCACCCATCCCTACTCCAGAGCAGGGGGATAAGGGATGTTCTGGCTTGCTTCCAAAGTGCCTCTCTCATCCCATAGCATGGAGAGCCAAGGCACTCTGCCAGCACCCAAGGTACCACTCACGCACCAGTGGAGAACTTCTCCCCTTTCTCTTCCCAATTCTTAGCAAAAAGTTTCAAGCATTTTGTTTTTTCCAGTGTGAGCCAAACACCTAATATTTTTCTTAATCTCTTCTTTCAAAAGAGCTGGGTTTTACTGCAGATTTCACCCAAGGATTTGGCTGGAAGCAGATACAACTTTGATCGAAATGACTGAGGTCTGCTCTAGCTCAGCTCAGAGCTCCTAACACAATGGTTTTGCTGTCCTTGCCCCTGGGCAGTGCTGCCAACCATGGAGATAAGTAGCATGTCCAGCATCTTCCTTTCAGACTTCAGAGCAAGTGGGCACACTTTCAGGAATGTGACATTTTATGCTTTCGGCCCCCACATTTTAACTTTCTTTTTAAACTGGTGCAAATCCAGAAAGGTGCCGTATGTTGCAGCAAAACACAACATATCTCCCACCTGCCTTGTTGGACTCTGCTGCGCAGCCGAACAAAGCAGAGGAGAGACATAGGCAATCTAAGCAAACCCAAGAGCAGCTCAGGAGCTGAGTACTATATAGGCAGATAAAGAGATAGCCATGCACATCCTGGATCTGGACACCTTCTTTGCTTAGAGTAATTTGCCCCTTGCTGAATCACATGCTGCCATGGAGGGATGTGTAGCCTCAAGGACAGGGCTGGGACTTGAATGAAACCCAGATATCTTGTCATACTGGGCATGGGGAGGTGCATACTCCCTGCTCACAGAGTGAGCCTTGTAGAGAAGGATATAGCCCGTTTGCACACACAGCGACACTGGGAAGCCAGCAAAACAGAGAGTAAACATGGCTTTTCCCTCTGTTTGTGCATTGCTTTAAGCACAAACCTCCAGAAGGGAACACGAGGGGCTGGCATGCTTCTGTGACACTGGGTTTATTCCAAGACAAGGATTGCTCCCTACCCTGTTCAGGGTTTGGGAATCACAACTGAGTCCACCTTGGGGCCTGGGAGTGGTGTAGGTGTTTTTCTGAGGTCCCACGGCCGTATGGGACTGTGATTTTCCTTCTCCCTTCCTCTCCCAAGCCCTCCCAAGCTGCCCCTGCTCACTCCTTCCTCCCATCCCACTCTTCCCTTTTGCAGCCAAAATTTCAAAATCAGGTGGTAAAGATTAAAACCACTCCTGAAACCATCCTGTGCAAGAAAGGAGCATTTAGAAGGCTAAATCCTCCAATCCCCTTATTCCAATTAGGGTTCTTTCTCTTACAGACCTGGGAGTGGTGCAAGAAAATTATTCCAATCTGCTCTCAGTAGATAGCAGCATCACAGTCAGCTCCTTGGCATGGGGAAGGCTCACCTGCAAACACACAAGAGAAAATCCCCACTACACACATGGACTCAACATACGTACATATTAAGAAAGGAAAAAAAGAATGGGGGAGGTAGAAGTTCCTGAACACCCCATAAGCTGATTAAAGGGTATTTTACTTTTACGTAGGAAGGATTTAGCCATGCAGTTCCTAGTACCATCTGACCTCAATAAACTCCCATGCCATCAGTGGGTGCTGCCATTGGATGGGGTCACAGCCTGTGCCTGGGCTCCTCAAAGGTCAGCTGCACCTAGACAGCTTCATCAGGACTTGTGACACCATTGCTGGACATGTGTGGTGGATGAGATGGTCCTTCCCCAACCTTCTCAGCTCGTCTTGACCCTTGTGCACTTAGCCATCTCAAAGCCACAGACCTCAAAGAGAGCAGTGCAGAGGCTGTAGGAGCATTTTGGGATGCGCATTTTGGCCAACCAAGGTGTCTCCATGAAGAAGAGCAGCCCCAGTAGATCCTGAGTTGCTGCAGTAACAGAGCTGGGGTCTGGACAGTGGACAGTCTGGCAAGAGATGCTACCTTGTAAGGGTTGCCCTGGACAAACAGCAACCCCAAAGGCTGGATGGGCTTTCCTGGTCCAAGGCAGGAGCAACAATGTCCACATGACACTGTAGCAGCATTTATCCAGCCTGTTCTTAAAGCTCTCTGGAGATGGAGTGTGAATGCATCCACACTGCTCCTCCAGCCTGAAGATCTTTTCTGATCTCCTATATCAATTTCTTTGAAGTGTGAATGGGAATTTTTCCCCTTCAAAACTCAGAATGACCCCCCAGAGCTTTGTATGCCAATTTTTGAGAGTCTGCCTGCATCCTTCTTGCAGTGTGGGGTCAGGATACCTAGCTTTTTGATGAAACCCTCTCTTTTTCAAAATGCAGTTTCTTGTGTGTTTTCCTTCAACATAGAAAAAGGCCAGGCTCATGCGCTCTCCTTAAATATTGCCAAATTTGGGGCTAATACATTTAACATAGTTATAAGATGCTGCATTTCACACTGCAGGTTTGGTGACCCCTCCCTCCCACTGTAAAGAGGAGAAAAAAGACCTTCCTCTATGTCACTCTCAGCTTTGATGCCTTTGGTATCGGTCAGTTTGTGCACACTAGCCATTAGGTACCCTTTAATGCACAGTCTCGGTGTTGAAGTGGGGATGGCCCCTCTGTTTTGTAACCTTTGCTCACTGCCACACACAAGGGTGTCCCCAGCCAACAGCGCGCAGCTGCTGTGAATAGCCCTTGCACCCGTGGTAACTGGATTTACTTAATGCAGCTCACCACAGGTCTCTCCACGCTGTGCATGTCAGTCGGTGTCAAGCCTAAACACAAGTGACTACACAAAGATCATGGTGGCTTTACACCTGGCAACGTCCTCAGGGCAGCTCACCTCCTGCTCAGGGATGGCCCCAAGGCTCACAGACCCCTTCTCCCTCCTGCTCCGGGGCATCTCTCGCTGCCTTCTTCAAGGGCAATTCAATTCAATTCTATGGATTACTCTACGAAGGAGTGTTGATGCATGGCCTCAGCACTTCTTAGTGTTACCTGTTTGTGGCACTTTGCTATACATTCTGTAAAACAGTGTTATGTGCCATAAACAGGTAAGTCACTGGCAGCTGGTGGCAAGGATCAGTTCAGCCCTGACTTCTTGCAGCTTCGGGTATGACAGCTGTGCAAGGAGCAGGGATCAGATGAGAGCAATAATTTCCTTTTCCTTTGTCATTCTCAGAGTCAATGACGGGGAGCTTTTCTCTGCAATGATGCTGCACAGAGATGATGGGTTAGATTACAGCGATTAATGGATGATTTAATCACGCTTTGTGCCTGCTGGATGCAGGCAAGGGGAATCTCCACTCCCACTTTGAATGCTCACACAAATGGAGAATGGGAAAAGCAAAGTGCAGATTCACAAAGCTCCATTCAGCTGATATTGCTAAGCAGTATTTTTTATCACTCCTGTTTCCATAATGTCTCCTCATGAGACTTTAATGTTAATTCTGGTTAAAGGAGGATCAGATGTTGTTTCAGGACTGATTTGGTTTGGGCCCCAGTTTATTCAGGTATAAATTGCAGCTTGCAAAAGCTTTTGAGTTTCCTTGCATGGTCCTGAATTTCCTCATCAGGGGCCTCGGGAGCTGCTTTTAAGTTCAAGCCCGTGGTTGTCACCTGCATTATGTTGCAGCAGTGCTGGGCATGGCCACACACTTTTCTACCCCTTCACCTTTTCACTCTCTGCCACTGTTGCTGCAAGGCAAAAACCATTTTTTGTTGCAAAGTAGATAAATCAGGTTACTTAGTTCATGTTCTTCTAGTCCCCAGAAGCTTTTACTCTCCTGTTACTCACCCTCTGCTGCCATCATGGGGCCACTTCATCATTGCAAACTCTTCTGTGTGCCTTTTATCTAGACCTGTTTAGATTCTCATAGCAAACTGAGTTTCCCAAAGAGCTTGGGGGCATTTCAGACCCATTGAGGTTGTTTGCAAAGGAAAGGAAATCACATCAGTCATTTTTAGCTCCCTATATGTTGTTTAGCCTTTTTTTAATAAACTTCTTTTCCTCCTTGCCTTGTTCCTACATGGTCTTTCTCAGTTGTAGATGTTTGGCAACACCACGAGCCCAAGCTGAAGCCGGCCACCACTGGTGCAGACATAAAATATGAATACAGAAAATATGAAGATTTAAATGCAAAGAACAAAAATACAAGAATTGCAGATGTCACCAATGTCACTGGGGGCTCCCAAAGCAGGGCTGGGTGCTCAGAAGAGCTTTCAGCTGCCATGGGAGAAGGATGTGACTCACAACGCATCTGAACCTGGTTGTACAGAGAGGAAATGCATTGAGTGAGGCTGTAATGCTACAGAAAGTTGTATCAGAGCAATGGTGGGAGGGCTGCAGGAGGAATGACAGCACTAACACAGCTGAAGAAAGCAGTCTGAAGTTACAGAAAGGAGAGGAAAATGGTTGGGAAATGCCTGGACATGTGCAGGACTGCCCTGCACTGTCTCAAAGGAGAAAATGCACTCCTTTGTCCAAGTGGTGGCCATGGCACCTCTCAGTCCTCCTGTCCTGGAATGGGGAGACTTTTCACTGCTGTTTCTCCCCCTCCCTTTTGCAGGGGTGCAGCAGCAGCCTGCAGTCACATGCARTAGTGCTGAGGCTTGCTGCTTATCAGTGCGTGGGTTATTCTTCCAAGGGAAAGATGACAGGGAAAATCAGGTCCCTCCCAGCCCTCTAGTCATGGGGATGCCCCCTGCTTTTCCAAAGAAAAAAAGATAAGTAGAAAAGAAAAAGTGTAATATAGCTCCTATTTCTCCAGTTGGAAGATAAGAAGATTTATTTATAATGATTAATCCTTCCAAGCTACTTTATACAACAAAAAGAAGGAGAGAAAGGGCGTAATCCTATTTTGTCCCTCCATTTCCATGTCACCTTTAGTAGCAGTATTTGAAAGCAACCAGCTCCAAACCCCAGGAAAGGCAGGGAATATATTCAGGATGTTTTCTGTCATGTATAAGTATGCTTCTTTCTTTGAAGCTGCGATATAGCCTGTTCTCAGCAGACCTTTCCCAGACATGGCTGTGAAACCACAGCTTGAAAAGTATTGTCCCCTCATGCAAAAGTCAGCCCTCATCCTACTGATCAGACAATGTTTGCCCTAAAAAAGAGACACGTTGTTTAGCCAAATCACCGGTACACACATACACTCACCGACTCTTCCTGTCATTGCAAACAAAACCCAAGCCAGGCTTAAAAAAGAACAACAGAAGATTAAGCTCCTATCAAGAGGTAATTAAAGCCAGGAGGAAAGATAATGATGGCAATCATAATGAATCAATTGGTACAGGGATGTTTGTCCAACAAATTACTGTCATTATACACAGAAGCAGGAATTATTACAGATCAGCAGAAACACAGTCCATCGAACTGCTGCAAATAACCTGATCAGGTTTAGAGAGCAATTAAAAGGACATTCCAGCCTGGATGCATTATTTGCTGTTAATCATGATTACTCATATTCATATCTCTACCCAAATAATTGCTTCTGATAAGGGCTGCAGATTTATAGGGGGCCATGGAGAGGAGTGGGCCAGTGGTGCATCGTAGCTGTAAGACAGCTGAGAGCCTGGAGTGACCACGGTTTGGTGAGTACTGCTGTGCGGACATGGTCAGGCTGGACGGGCTGCCTTCTTCCCTCTTTCAGTTTTTGGGTGGTGGATTTCAGGCCTCCGTGATGCTTTGCTGAGCCATTGCCATGAGGCCGTCCATCTCCTGAACAGCAATGCTGGTAATATGTGGGGTTTTCCTCCTCTGGAGCAACCAGAGGAAAGAACAGAGCCCAAATAGCAGCTGGACCAGATGGCTTCCAGAAATACATGGTCTTTAGTTTTAGGTAGAGCACAACAGATGGGCAGGAGCAAGAAGTTGCGCAAACTGGCTGTGTACCAGCCTTTTTGGAAGCTCTCCTAGTGGTAGTGCTCCTGCAGGGTGATGGGAGCCTTGATTCAGCAAAGTCTTTGGGTACAATCTGACATTTCAGCAGTAGGATTTGTCTGCTGGAAAGGTCTGAGATACTCCCAGGTCCTGGGCTGGCTTAGTGCACGCTATTTTCAGCTAAAGGTCCCAGCTAGCTAAGGAGTTTGCATTTATTGAAAGYCAGCATCACTGGGGAGGGCAATAAAAAGCTCGGAAGTATCTTAAGGAGGTTAAACAGCTCTACTGT
This sequence comes from Phoebastria nigripes, assembly GCA_035582835.1. Classification (NCBI taxonomy): domain Eukaryota; kingdom Metazoa; phylum Chordata; class Aves; order Procellariiformes; family Diomedeidae; genus Phoebastria; species Phoebastria nigripes. Next base: position 1,095,674 of record JAYKAV010000433.1, on the reverse strand, counting down.
GATCACACTGAAGATCCCTCCTCCCTGGGGTCTGAATGATTAAAAAACCCAATGCAATACATCATTATTGATACACAGGAGAAGTTCCCCAACAGCCATTACTGTTCCTAGCAACTTCAGCAAGCAAATATGATCTGCACAGGGAAGACAAAATTATGGCCAGAAAGGGAAAAGACATGTTGATCCACTTGATTAGCAGCTAGAAAGGTTATGAAGAGAGGGGAAACTCTGGAGCTAGGGATGGGGTTTAAAATGGGCTCTTAAATGTGGTGCTCCAAGACAAATGCCAGCCCAGGGTTGGCACAAGGAAGGCCAAAATGCTGTGGTGAGATCCTGGCCGGGGGTAAAGGCATTGCATGGCAGGTATTGTACAGACTGAAGGACAGGCTCAGGACCCAGGTTTCCTTTCCCTGAAGGGTGGTGTGCTCTAGTTTTGGCGTTTTCAGCTCTTTCATGTCTCTCAGCTGGGAAGCAGTACTGTGGAGTCTGTTTTGTTTGGACTCCAATAAGAAAATGATCTTTGAAATGTCCCTCTTGTTTTACTTATTCCATCCCCCTCCAAGCCAAATCAGACAGGAAAACGCAACACTAAAGCATCAGAAGTGTGTGTGAGATGAATCTTATGGCTCCTTCATCGTGCAAAACCTCTCACCTGTCTGCTCTGCAACCCCCATTAAATATTTGTGCTGTGGCTTACAGTGAATAAATTTCTGTATAAATCCCCCACTCCTATCCTTCCTCCTCTTGCCTCTTCTCATCTTGCAGAATCTCTAGAGTAGCAAACAGTCCCAGAAGGGCAGCTAGAAAGTGTTCAGGAAACTCTGACAGTCCTTTAATGCTCTTTGTACTGTCTAGTTTCAGACCAAAATAAAACCAAAGTGGGAGGACTTTGATTTTGGGTTAGCAAGTACTATCTGAGAGTTTCCAGGACAGCAACTAAGAAAGCAAGGTTTGCTTCTTTGCAGGAGGAAGGCAGGTATATTATACATTACAGATATGGCTCCTGTGTAATCCTTGGGGAAAAGTGAGCACCCTCTTATAAAGGCGCATACACATCTCTGCAGGCATAGGGCTGCAAAAAGAGCCTGGAAATAAAAGGGAAAAACATGCAATGGCTTGTGATAAACAAAATATGCTTTTCTTTTCTTTTTATTTCAGTCAGAAAAATACGAGGTTCTGCTGCTACTGAAAATGTGTGTTATTTCTTTTTTCCTTCTTGAAAGATTAAAGGATAGGCAGATACCGGCACACACAAGAGCCCTTCCCTTCTCCTGTGTGTAGATGAACTTTTGTTTGGTGCATGCCATTTTTTTTGTCTGAAAAAAACCAAACAGATTTCTCCTGGGCATCCTCTAGGTATACTAATAGCTGTCCATGTGGGATGTTTTCATGGGTGCTTTACATCCCTGAAGGCTCAGCTCTCAGAGACTTATAGTAGAATGGGGTTTATTCCATGGTGTTGTGCCGCAGATGGATTAATTCACATGATACCTCCCTGCATATTCAAGGCATATCATACTGACCCACAGCAAAACTCCAGCACAAACATCATCTCACACGGCCAACCTCAGACCCATGCTCCGGGACTGCGTGGTGGTGGTGGTGGGATAACAACTACAAACAACTTCCAACTAACTGGTAACATGGATGATTTGAATTGTTCACCTTTTGTATTTTAAAGAAATACTATCTTTGCTGGCAGGAATTCCTGCCTAATTTAGTTATAGTGGTGTTATTTATACAGCAGTGTCTTCTGCGTGGCATGTGAACTGTACCAGACAAAGACCAAGGTCATTTGTTCTRCTGCTCATAAAACCTTGTGCTTTAATTCAGGAGAGACCATGGTTTCCTTGATGACTGGTCTGTGGCAACTAATTATTCCCATGATTGTCCTATCACACTTCTCAGTATCTCTTCCATCCCGGGAGAGGTAAGCATTTCTTGTGCCTCTGCTTCCTTTTTCTCCATGGCTTTTTGTTCAAAAAGCCTGCTAGCTATAAAGTCAGCCTTTTATCTTCCTTCCAGAACTTGCAGCTGCTTGGCTGTTGGATGTTTTTTCTTCCCTAAATTGATTTAGTTAAATAAGTGCAAATGTTGTAAATATTTCTTCTTGCTTAAGAGTAGAAACATTGATTTGACTTAATTCAGGAGAAAAATCAGGACCCCAAACAGATCAAACTACAGTGAAAAAGACACTCTTGAGTCTATTTTCCCACTAGGTACTTATACAGGCTGATAGAGGTGGAAGTTTCTGTTTCAAATAACCTAGTCCTATGAAAACATAACCAAAAATAGTCAATCTTGTAAGTTCACCAGTTCACAGTCTTGCATGTAAGACTTTGGCAGGGTTGTCTCTCCTCCCACTTGTGCAGGGGCAATTAAAGCACAGAGAGACTGAAGGACTTAGGCTGGAAGAGGACAGAGCTGAGACTCCCTTGCAGCCCTTCCACAGCCACAACCAGTACCTGGCCCAGCTTCCCTAGCACTATACTGGCATAGACACACACAGACAGACAGACAGACAGACAGTCTCTCCAGAAGAGACACCTTTTATCCTGGCTAGTCTGGTTTGAAGTTTAATGGCTCTGGTTGAACCTCACTGAGGCTTTGAGCACTTCTTTTAATGGCTTGTCAATCAGTCACCTGCGAGCGTTGGTCTTTGGTACTGCCACGGTTATCTACCTGTTCCTCAAGGTTTGTGTATCTGGGTATTTAATTTATTACTTCTCCAGTGTCTTGTCCCAATCTTTTGTGCTGAATCAGTGTTAACATCACATTTCCATATCCTTATGCTAAGGTGATTACATTAGTAAGAAGCAAATGCGAGTAGTTTTTCTGTGTGGTTAACAAAGAGATTTCTTTTAAACTCCTATAAGATTTGCCCTTTTTTTGTGAAACTTTGCCACATTGGCACAAATTCTTGCCCATCTTTGTTTGGGACCCTCTTTCCTTGAAGGAGCAGTTTTAAATGCCTGTTATCCCCCAGTCTTAAATCCATGTCTTTTCACCCCTTTTTTCTCTTCTCACCTCCCAGGACTGAGAGACATGTTGATGGGCTCTTCCACAGTGAGCTCAGCAAGATGAATGGCAATGCCTACGTGCGGCAGCTAGTCAAACACCTGGTGGGCCTCAAGGAGAGGTAAAGACCAGCCAGAACCACCCTCCTGGGGCATAGAAGTTTCCAGCAGGAGATGGGATCCCAGCAATGAGGGAGATGCCCATGGGGCTGAGCTGTCTCCAGCTTCAGAGCCAGCCTGAGCACTGGCCTCATCTAGAGGATGCCCAAGATGAAAGGAGACAGAAGAGGAGAAGGGGARGGATACAGGGCTCCTTGATGGTGGGAGGAGAGACATTTCTGTGTCTTGTGGTAAGTCCCACATCACATGGCTGGGAGGAGCAGCTGTTGTACTGTATTTTCACTGACGCAGGTCCCAGAGGCACTCTGATGGACTGTTTACCAGTGAATACAGCAAGATGAGAGGAAACGCTCAGGTTCAGAAATTCATCCAGAATCTCATGGGCCGCAAGCGCAGGTGAGAGCTCTGCTTCCTGGGGAATGGGAAGGCAGCTTGGGCCATGCAGGCTGCAGGGAGGCAGGTCTCAGGTCCAAGTAAAAGGGGGATGGCATGACCAGTGGTTTGGAAAACTCGAGACAAGGGCAAGTGGGCTGGGACTTGGTCTCCTCCTKCTAGGCTGCACCTGGAACTGCTGTGCAATAGCACAGATATCCCATCAGCCTGCCCTGCCTGTCACAGCAGGCAGAGCAGGACACAAACCTTCTTAATGAGGACATTTCTAAGCATAAAACAACATTATCTATTGCATATGCTTATCAAGCTTAATCCATAGGACACAAAACTTTACATCAGATCACAGCCTGGGATTTTTTGTTTGCATTTTGATTTAGCCTTTTGGGGAAAGTTGTAGGCGATTTACCTACTTCAAATAAAGCACCTGAGAAAATGTTTGTAGATAAATGGGCTCTGTAGCAGAATGAGGAAGACCTCTGGGTTTCACAGTCCCCACCCATGGCTCTGACTGCCAAACTGGGCAGGCTTTAGACATAATCATATATATGGCCAATACGGCATCTTTCATCCAGCTGAAGTATGGGGCCACTAGCTCCCACTGAAGCCATGTATATGAGCACATCATTAGTTATAATATGTGGTGCACTGTGATACAACTCACAACTGCTGCTGCCCTTGCTGCTGGTATGTCATGAAGGGAGAGCATTGCCTGGAGAGGTTTCCTTCAAGCTTGGTCCTTTCTTCAAGGCAGAGACATAGCACATTAATTCCTTCCCATCTGTTCAGGGTGCTTTGATATTTTCTGGGGCATGCACCACTAACAAAATCCTGGCAGATGCACTAGATTTTTAATTTCCAAATGCTGGAAAAAGGTATATATCCATGGGCAGAAGAACATGCCGGTACTGGGTAATGAGGCAGAGTGCAAATGCATATTAAAACCTGTCCCTTTGCCAGCCAGAAAGCATCTGAGCCTGATTTGAAGACGATACTTCTTTTTCTTCCTGCACAGCTACAGTGACAGTTGGCAGGTTAACACAGCATGGACCATGGGGCAGGGTGTGAACCTGCCTTCCAGACAGCAGTGCTGCTTTACAGCTGTGGTGGTTACACTATTTGGTTTTTTTTATTATTATTATTAATTTTCTTTATCTAAACCAGCTCTCCAGGCCCAGTCAACACAGATGTGCAGGGGAGGCAGGAAGAAAACAGCCATGAGGAACTTTGCTTTATGTGGTTGTACCAGAGCTTTCTAAACACCAGGTAGGTGGGACATATTTGTCACCTCTATGGCCCTGATCACCACGGTATTGAAGCCGAAAGAGGACTTTTAGTAACTTGTAAATGCCCAGTTTTTGCCCCAAGCACAGAAGTCTGATGTAATGCAGCAGATCAGAAGGGCTCAGCTGATATCCTCAAAAATATCCTCAAAAAAGGGAAGGGTGGAAGATTTATTAAGTTGTCCATATTTTAAAATCACTTCTGCCTCATTCCCCATCAGCTTGTGGGACACTGTCTCTGGGACTGTCATGGCTGAATTGCAGCCCTCCATCACACAGTTTTGTACCTCCTGTCACTCTGCCAGCAACCACACTCCCAGGGGTGGTTTGCAGAGCTAGAAAAGCAAATGCTTTAGTCTACCTGCAAGGTGGCATGCGGCTGTGTGCAATCTCAATTGATTTCCATGCCTGCATTCACAGTAATCTCTATTTCTTTGTGCCAAGCCCACCTGGCACTTAGTTTTGCCTTACCTAAAGCAAAGCTGGCATTGATTTACAGCTAAGAAATGCCATATAAAAGCCAGTTATTAAAAATAATAAAACCCAGGGAAATGAAATAGTATCTTTTTCTAATCACAGAGTTGTCATCCTGGACTGAAACAATTGTTCATCCCATTCGGAAACCTGATCTAGCAGTTAAAATAGAAAGCCTTTGCTACCCTGTCTTGATTCAGTTATTGATTCAAACACACACCTCAGGATGGGCTGTCCCAGCATCCGGACATTGTCTCTTCTTAGCAACCAACCACTTTCAATTAGACATCTCATTGTTAAATCACTAAAATTAGGAGGAATAAGCTGGCCCTTAGTAACTCTTGTCCACATTGCCTAGAATAAATGGGGATGATAACACCAATAGGCTTGCCTGTGCATTTGTGGGGTGCCTGGCTGCAGGCAGCCATGATCTGGGTCCATCTATCATACATCTGCTCCTTGGAGTCATCTTTGAATTTTGCAAGGTAGCCTTGTCACACTTCCTGCAGTCCGCACCCCCAGGAATAACAAACTATCACTCATTTTTTCCCTCTCAACAGCCGCTCGGACAGTGATGCCAGGGAAGCTGCTGCAATTACCAGCCAGTATGTTTGCCCCATCTCTAAGCAGCTGGTTGCAGACATGAAGGAAGATACAGACAGTTTTGACTGAGGGTGAAGGGAAAGCAACGGCTAAGGAGACAGCTTTGCATGTATATAACCTTGAAAATAAACAAGGAAGCTATTGAATTTGCTTAGGAAAAGCTCTTGAGATCAGCAAATAAAAAAAAATACTGGAAAGCAGCCAAAACCCAATCTTAGATTATCAAGAGTGAAATATATGTCAGTGTGAACTGGTGTCAGTAGATGGAGCCTGGATGAAGCACATCACTTCCACTTTGTGTTAGCATCTGGCTGCCTGCTTCTTAAGTCAAATAAAGATTTGTTAGCTATGCCTGTGCTTTGGCTGCTTTCTGGGAAACAGTAATAAGGGTGGTACCATTACTAGGTGTTGGACCATTAGGAATGCAGAATTGGGGGAAGAAGTATTTTGCCAGGCTTCCCCCACCTGAGGGGATGTTTACCAGGCTTCCCCCACATAAGGCATGTTGGGACTAGCTGGAGTCCCTGGCAACAGCTTCCATGGCTGGGACTCAGCACTGCTCGCAATCCAATTGTACACAGAGGCCAGCATCAGGGCCTCCATTTAGCAGAAACTTAGCCAGGTGCTAGATTTTATCGCAAAGAAATGTACTGAGAGCTACTCAACATAGACACACACTGTAAATATTATTTCCACTCCATTCTGCCTCTGTATTTACTGGCCCAGCTTTCTCATAGCCACTAAAGACAAAGCTCCACTAGGAGGAATTTGTTCCCACCATTTAATGAGGTTTACATGTTATCCCTGCACCACACTGCCTGGAAGATTCCCTCCTCTGATAGAACAGCAACTCTACTTTTCCTGTACAACAAACAAATTTTGAAGAGCAGCTCTAAAATAAGGTGTCTTCAGCTGTGATCATGTGTGCCTACTGCAGAACTGCTCAGTCCATCCTGCACCATCAGTTTTCACCATTTATGATGTGCATGACATCTGCAAAGAAGCTAGTCCCTCTCAAATGCTCATCTAAGCACCCATTCCCTTACTGTGATGCTAAAATGCTGTTCTCATGGACCTTGGCAATTTTTTATTTCGGTCCATAGGAAATCTCTGCTAGGAAAGAGACCTCTTGGAGGACTTTTGGAAAGAGTGTTAGTCTGTATTTTGTTAAGACACTAAGGGCCATCTGGCTAAAATGCGGCATCTGAGAACTTTCTGAACTCAACTGGGATTTTAAAAGGAGCAGTGAGAGCAGCTGTCCCCTTTCTCCTCCTACACAATGGGCAAATTGAAAACAATGGTGTTTCTTTGCACAAGTGGCCAAATGCCTTGCCACATGATATTTGGCTTGGAAAAATTTACACAGGCTCAGAAAAAGACAGGACAAGACAGCAGAATGGCATGCTATTGAGGCTTCAGGAAGCTGCTGAGATGTAAATAATTGGAGTCTGCATGGAGATTCTGGGGAGCATCCCTACAAAGAGCCACTGCTGGCAACTGGTAGAAGGGGACATGCATTGTCCCTACAAAGTTGCTGGGTAATCACTGGGCTGCAGCTGAGCCCAGTYGCTGTCTCTGGATCCACTCTGCTCACGTTGGGAGGGTACTGTAGGGTGGCTGGGAATAACAAGGTTATCTCAGAAACATAACTGATCATCTCAAACCAAGGACTTGCACAGGGCCTAGCTCCTTCCTTTACCATCCAAACAAAAGAGCAGCAAAGATGGCTTTGTCTTCACTGAAACCTTTGCCTTTTCCAGAAATAAAGATAAGACATTTGAGAGCTGGCTTTTTAATTTCCTTAAAAAGAATCTGTTGTTCAGGAACAACATGACAGGCTGCAACTAGAAGAGAGAAACCATAAGTCATGGGCTGGAGAGCAAAACCTGTTATAAAAGGGAATATGGGCCATGCAGAAAAAGCCTGGCTAAAATAAATAAGATATAGGGGGTACAGTAGCATCATTACGCCTTTTTCCAGGAAATTATCTGACCAAAACAGACCCTATCTCTGGCACATCAGAAACATAAATTTGCCCACTTCCTCCCCACTGGGAGAGGCTGGTGTATACAGACAGCTTCCCAAGTGTCAGCCCTTGTCCTCCTTCATGCTCATGCTCATCTCATGGGGCTTGGCTCTGAATTCTGAAATGCTTCAAATATATCCCTGTGGCTACAGAGAGTTTAGGATAGGAAATATGCAGGAACAAAGTAGAAACAGGAATTTATGCGTTATCATGTTCTGTGACTGGTAAATATCCTTCAATAAGTCATCCAATGAGGCAAAGAGGCAAAGGTTGAACTGCAGCAATCCACTCCAGCCAGCCAATGTTTTTTGCCGTCATGAAGCAGTGAACGCAGAAGACGGCACTGGGAGAAACAGGGAGAGAAGAGGATCAGCTTAATCAGAAACAGGGATTTTTTCAACAACTGGCAGCTCACCATGGCTGTTTCTCACTGGCTCCTCACTTTTGTGCTCTTTCTGCTGCCCTTCATAACACAGCTTTCAGCACAGCAACAAGGTAAGCTCTTGCAGGAGGTCCATGACCACAGAGGAATAACCCCCATGGCAGCAGGTTGCACCATTATAGGTGGGAGATGTTTACACTCTTACTCTGAGACAGCTTTGTTCAATGACCTTCTCTCCAATGGTAGCCAGAGGGGTCTCGGGTCTCACTCTACTCTGTCACAATGTGAATCCCTGGGCAATTTTGTGTCTCATTTGTGTGTTTTTCCAGGATGTTCTGTTGATAATAGCAAACCAAGCATTTATGAAAATAACCCTCCTGGCTACGTGGTGACCACTATCCATGTGGAACCAGACTTCACTGTAATGATTGATCCTACTTCCCCCCACGTCAGTTTTTTCACTATACAGGGGTCTGAGCTGCAGCTGAACCAAAGGGTGGACTATGAGGTAAGCCTTTAGCAGCAGGCTGTAAGGATGAGATGGATTATGCTGGGATGCAATGAGTTTCAACCTGGGGTCTTGGACTTCCAGGGATTCGTAACCTGTTTCTAAAGGATCTAGGAAATAACTTTGAAAAATAAACTATTTCAGCTGGGTTTGATTTCACTGCTTGGGAGGTCAGCCATTCCACAAGCAGAGTATAGGGAGGAGGGGGATGCATGGTATGCCTGCTGTCACCTTCCTTCAATGAGTTTGTATGAATTAAAGCAAGGGGAAGTTTTAAAACAAAAAATGTGACAACTGTAGTATTCAGAGCTCTCCAGGACTCATGTAAAATGATCCCTTTTTGCCTGTAGAAAATACAGCTGTGAGCAGTGAGGTGATCTTGTGTGAAGCATAAAGACAGTATAAAAGGTCAGTGTGTTCAGTTAGGTTGCTGCTAAACTATTTTACCTTCCTGGAGCATTCTGTACACAGCCACAAGCGCCCTTAAGCTGCCTTTCCCCTACTGTAAAAACCCACATTTATTTGAGCAAAGAACAGCAGAGTTAACACCCTGCAGGTGACACTGTACTTGCTGCATGGTACATTTCTGTATCATTCAATTTAAAAAGAAATCTCTGTTCAAATTCACCTAAAGTGCGAGAAAATGGCCGATTAGCTCTGCCGACATGTTACAGGAATCACAGGGAGAGAAGCTGGAAGATCGGTCTGCTTTGACTCCATCATAAACAAGATCCCAGCGCTGATTGATGGCTGTAAAGGAAAGAAAGGAAAAGTTAGATATGCCTGAAAACAAGATAAAGCCCAGCAGCATTTCTGATTCAGCAGTGTGTGTATTTGTCTCATTTACTTTAGAAAGAGTTAGTACATTTTGGCTTGTTTCTACAATGGCTGGATTTTTGTTTTTGCATACAGGAAGACACCTTGCTGCTGGTGTACCTGATTTGTCAGAACACTGCTGGGCAGGTGAGTGCTCTTCCAAACACTTAGCCCCTGTTACAAGGTACTGCAGGGCAGCACGTACTTCCCTCTGCTCTTCCTAATCCACAGACCGGAATGAGGAGATGTCCTTTTCTTTGCAGACATACACACTCCTCTCACAGTCAAAAAGAGAGTGCCCAAGGCTCTGCGAATGAGGATGGCGTGGGAAAAAACCTACAAACCCCACACATACTGTGGGCTGGCTGCAAGCCCAGCCCCAGCCCCATCCAGCCCCCATCCAGCTGCGCTCCTTACACCACCCCCTCTGGTCACTCTGCAAATCAGGATCCGCCCCTAACAGTCTTATTTTTGTCTTTGATTCTCTYGCTTTACCCTTTCTGCAGAGAGATTCTTTGGAAATTTTAGTGACCATTCTCAACATGAACGATAACAGCCCAGTGTTTAAGCAAACGAATCTCACTGAATTTGTTCCTGAGGTAAGCATTTTACGGAAGTGAAGACGTCACTGGGTCACCCAGTGCTGTGGGACTAAGGAAGGGTTAGCAGGGAGAAGTCTTCAGCCCATTTCACAGAGAGAATAACCACAGCAACTTTGTTTCAGGATACAAAAGTGAATGCAACCATTGTAGCCCGTGAAGATTTAAGCGCTAGCGATGCTGACCTGGACACCATATATTACGAACTCACAACAATAGCGCCGGTGAGCATCTTTGTTCTTTGGGGAAAAAATGGTAGCTCTGGAGAAGTCTTTGTGTTTAATCCAGAAGAGCCCCAGCTTTGAGGCCAAGGTCACTGTATTGCATTTAGTTCTCTGACAGCTTCTGGAAGAGGTATGTCTTTTGCAAAAACCAAGCATTGGTTTGGTTAGCAGAACAGAGCAATCAACATTGCAGGTATTGAATTCTTTTACTGCTCACACTTTTATTTCACTGTACAGATTAAACTTTCATCTAGGATATTCTGAGCCATATGATTCAGGGAAGTCTTGTAGGGATGGTCTGTAAACATATCAGGAGAGACCTTTGTACATCACAGAGTTCAGAATTGCGCTGAGTTGGATAGGGAAGGAAGGAGTTATTGTCCTGTTTGCCAACAGAGTCCATGCAGAGTGGAGATGACGAGCTACCCAAGATCACACAAAGAGTCTTTGGCAAAGCCAAAGGCAGACTCCACTTTCCCCAGGTCCCAGCTTAGTGCCTTAGTTTATTTGCTCTTAAGGGGTTTGCTTGATAACATGGGAAATTAATTGTATGCACAGTTAAATTGATGCCAGCCTAGAGTGCAAGGGCTAGACACTAAAAAAAATCCTAAATTCAAGAGAAAAACAAAATGTATATTTACTTTTTAAAAAGCATTGTGGAGTGAGCAGGCAGTGTCTGACATTCTGCCTCCATTATCTTCAGAAACCACAAGTTTTTGAATTTCAGCTGTGGGACCAAACTGCACTGACATTGGTGTAAATCCAGGGTGATTTAGAAATCCAGAGGAATTCTAGTCAAGACTTAAGATTAAAGGAGAACCAAAGCAAGTGCAGAAGGTTATAGAGTAAAATGCAACTTATGTTATTTCAATTTAGCTTTACAGTTGCTTCTAAAGTTCAGCTGTGCTAGGCTAAGGCAACTGATCTTGCCAGCTCTCAGAGGCTGAGCCATCTTTGATCTGTTTTGTGCRTGGATGTGAGATTGCTTGGTTGTCATGGACCCAAAATTAAGGATTGTCGGCAACGTGTTGAGTGTAGGAAATAAATGAGGTAAAAGATTTCATCCAGTAGTTGCTGAGCAGGTAGGCAGGCAAAGCAGGGGATCTTGGAGAATAAAACTCACAGGAATGTGAACAAACCTTTCTGACAAGCCAGGCAACTCCATTGTACAGTACTGAAGATTAAATAGATATGGCATTCTCACACTGCACCACCCCGACCCCAGGTGCCCAGGCTTAAAGGTCTGATTGGGATGACAAACACAGCAACGAGCAGTATTTCGAACATGTCTGTGATTGAGTCTGCTAGTAGGGTTTTTCCCTTTTCCTCCCCCAGGGCACAGATGGTTATTTTGCCATAAAAGGAGTTAATAACCCAGAAATTTATTTACAAAAAGCATTGGACTATGAGAAATTTAAATTGACAACGTTGGTCTTGTATGCAAGGGTAAGTTCTTTAGGAGGAACAAATGCCTTGTTTGCCCCAGTGTCTCTTAACTGAAGGGTAAGTCTGAATGGAAGATCTCTGGGATGGCAGGAGGGAGGGTGGATTCTGGGGGTGGTGAATTTGCAGCAGCCTTCCACCCTCCATAATTACACAGTGACTGTGTCCAGCCTTACATTCAGTCCACCTTTGTCAGCAGAATGAGATAGTTCACTGCTTTAGCTAATCTCACATAAACTGCTAAGCCTTAGACAAAGTGGAGTTACAACAGCTAAAATACCCTGGGCCACTGCCTTTTGCAGATGGATTCTTCTTTTGGCAATAAAACTTGCATCTCACGAGTATGCTTTGCCTTTGGGTACAGGACAGGCCTGTGGACAGCACCGACACCACCAACACAGCTACCACAACAATAAACATATTTATTGAACAAGCTGACACCAAATCACCCTGGTTCCTACCCTGTACCTTCATTAACACGGACAATAGCATTTGCATCAGCAGCCCCTATATTGGGAGGGTCAATATCTCCGAGATGTCGGTAAGCAGCATGATCAAACAGTATCCTTGATGCTATGCTCAAACAATATCCAGATGCTACTCCCAGTGGGTAGTGCCTAATAATTTCCATGAGCTCGTGCTGATCTCCAGTCATAAATGCAGATGATTCAGCATGACAGGGAGCCTTCATCATCCTGGAAGGTGGAGGTTCCCCCACCCCAAGCAGCACTGCTTGCCCTTGTTCCTGCAGCACATCACAGGAGAAGTGAGAGCTGGAAAACCCTTTGCTCTAGGCTGTCTCACATCTGCCCTGTTACAGCCATCTCCCAGCAATAAATGCCATTCTGTCCAGACAAAACCACCAGAGCCACGCTGGGACGGGAGAATGCCGCAAATGCTAATTCGGTGCTGTAGTGTGGTATGTAATGCTTTGCCTGGTTATTGCAGACGGAACCACTCATCCTAGAGCCGGGGCCTATCTATGCTATTGATCCTGACTACATGTTAAATGAAAAAATCGTTTACAGTATTGTTGGTGGTGAGTAGAAGTTGTCACCTTCCACAAACTGCATTGCTCATATGTCCCCTACATTACCTGCCAAGAGGAGATACCCTCCATGGCACTTGAGAGTTGAGGGCCTGGGGATTTGCCCCTCTGTTTCTGCCACAGAAACATAACTAGATCCACAGAACATTGTGGATTAAGTAGAAGAAACAGACTGTACAGAGAGGAAGAAAAAGAGAATTACAGTCCCACAAACCAATCTCCATGAATTCTGTTTCAAGAGGACTTTGGTTTTTTGGGAGGTGAGACATGTTTTATCTCTAAGCTTTTAGACTTGATTTTGCCAGTCTGGTCACACCACTTTCATTCAGTCTTTGAGCTGAACCTAAAATTCCCACATCATCAGCATAATTTTCATTCATTGCCAAGAGTTATGTTTTTATTCCCCAGCACATTGCCACTGTCTAATCTGCCCTGTTTTAGTCTTGATTTCGCAAAGATTACTTGAATACAGTCAACTGAATGCCCAATCATTGACTGGGCCATTTATTTCCTTCAAAGGATTTCTTTTTTTTTTTTTTTTTTAAACAATAGTGGGGTTTTGAATAACTATCAAGGCAAAGGTAGATCACATTGGTCAGGTGGAGTGATCACTTGTTCATCTCCTTTTACCTATGCTACATGGCACCGCATCTGTGAATATCCTCCTGATAATAAATACATTAAAGAACCTTAAATTCCATCCATTTTGGATGTAGTGTGGCCTCCCTACCCCATAGTCAATAGGGAACCGCAGACTGGGGGGTTCTTGTCTTGTGAGGAAGAGAACTAAAAATTTTGCTTATATTTTAACATATATCCAACATAGATGTTTTTATGATTCAAACACAGATTAAAGATGTAAGAAGTTGATTTCTATCCCTACATCAATACGAGAAGGTTTCTGTGTCTAGGCTCCTTTTGTAGTCAGTAGAGAGAAATAACCATTTCCAGAGCAGAATGCAGCTCATGTTGAGGCCAATGTTCACAGTAAGTTGGATAAATCATGCACTGAGATGCCATTTTCTCTTCACAATACGGGTAACAAGGTCAGGTAGAGATGTCTTCCCTTTAGATGCCTAGAGCTATTTGAGACGAATCCCCACCCAACTATTCTTTATAGACTGGTTTCTTACCTTTAAAATAGGAATAATCCTTCCCTTATCTCTCCTGAAGTGCAGTTTGTTTTCAGTTAGGGGTTGGGTTCAGGTTAGGGTTAGGGAACTGGAGACCTTCAGTCCTCAAATTGCACCAGAGTCTCTAGGCTCTAGGCATTTAGCAGAATTTAAGCTGGCTATATCTGGGCCTAGGCACTGGAAATGCAAAGCTTTGCTGTCCTACCTCATCTAGTTAGATTCACACACATCTTCTCGATGTTTTCTGTCTGTTGARTCCCTCTGAATCCCTGGCCAGCACTCTCAGCCCTTGAAGCAGCCAGGCAGGCAAGGAAAACAGCATTATGCCCTGGGGATATTGTCACTACAATGTGAAAAAAGGAGTCAATGAGCTCCAGGTCACTTTATGAAGGTATCTGATGATTGAATAGTCTTTCCATTTTCTTCAGGGGATACAGACAAAGTATTCTCAGTGGATGCAGACACAGGGAATCTAACGATGAACAAAGTAGCGACTTCCCCAGACTCATACCTATTGCAAGTCATGGTAAGTCTGATGACGTTGCAGACAACAACCCAGCATAGTTGACTTTCTAGGAAGCAGCAGTCTTGATGTGACAGGCGTCAGTTACATTAATAATTAAAGCTAACTCGGTTACACCCTTTCTTTTGGAAGGGCGTAGTATTTGACCAGTGTCCCATACCAACTTACATGCAAAGCTCTTGCAGAAGTTGAGAGGCATTTTCCCTTATGTGTGGGTTGCAACATCAAAGCAAATTAACTGAATGGGGACATCCTGTTGAGTTGAAAGTATGGAGGAGCATAACTGGAAGGCTTTCTTTAGGCATGACTGGAGCTTGTGTTACAGTAGTTAATGTAACTCAACCCTAGAGACAAGCTTCTCTTTTGGCTACAGGTCAAGAGGAAAGGAGGGAGTTGAAAAGCACTCCCTGCACATACATACCCAGGAAGATGTGGACTCTCAGGCAGTAACTGAACTGACCCAAACCCTTATGAAGATGAGCAGACTCTGCCTGCTGGTGCTGGAATCTCACTGCTTTGTACTGGAGCATGGCAATTTGTCCAGACATGGCCCTTAGGGAGAGTCATATCTAGACTTTGGGGCTAGACCAAGACTGTGTGGAGGGCCAACAGCAGAAGCAAGCTAAAACACAAGGACTCCAAACCATAAGGCCACCTGTGACAGGCCTGGCTCAAAGCTCACTGAAAATGATGGAAAGAACCCCATGGGTTGCAACRGGCTTCAGATCAAGCCTATCCTTTTATGTCTCATCATTAATAGGAAAAGGCTAGCATATGTCTCTCTCTCTCTCTCTCCAGGCCACCCAGGTCAACAACATACAGAAATACTCCATAGTCAGTGTAGAGATTAAGGTCATCAATAAAAGTGATCATCCACCGTACTTTGAGAGCAGGATGTACAATGGGACAGTATTTGTTGATCTGGCCCCAAGAAGCTTTGTCTTCCAAGCTGGTGATCCTTCAAGCCCCCTGATGATAACAGCAGCGGATGATGATTTCCCTAATGTAAGAAACTGAAAATGCACTTCATTCTTTCTCACTGCTTCAGGCTTAAAGCAGGATCAGAAAACATGAGGAAGGGGAGGTGGGGAGAGGCAAACACATGTTTTCCTCTAGTGTTCTGTATTATATTTCCCTGGAAAATCCACATAGATCAGAACTGCTTATGGTGTGATGTAGTGCGGAGAAGCTGCTGGACTCCTCTCTTCCAAAAGCCAGTCCCACCCAGATCTATGTAGGTGAGCTGATCCACTGCAAAACAGCAGGCTGAGTAAAGCCTAGGGTTAGCAAATACTGTGAACGGGTCCAGATCTGAATTAGGGCTGGGTGAAGTGTTTCCTTGAAGAGTTCGGGGTGGCAGGATCCCAGGCGGAGGTGTCATCTCTTTGCCAGGTCAAGGAGAGCTCTTTGTGGACTGGCCTGGGAAGAGGAGCCAGTCCAAAGACAGCAGACTAGCAAGGACCTGCAGTCCTGGGCTGGAAATTGTTAACCTTCTCCCTGTAAGGACTCATTTTGAGAGCCATTCTTGAACAACGTACTCGGAGAAGGAAAGGGGAAAAGATTTACTGACCAGCCATTCTCATCCCACCCTATTAAATAAAGAAAAAAGTGCCAGCTTTATTGATGCCAAGGCTTCCATAACAAGACTGGGGACCTAGTAGAGGAACAACAGCCTAGACACAAAGGAAAAAATTGTGGAGACCTCAGCACAAGTATTATTCCCCATGTACATCCCTCTTTGGCACTGTATTAAAGGCAGAACTGATAAAATTTACAAGGTCCCTTGCATAGATGTGTTTTTGCTTGGGCAAATACTAAAGATACCAACACAAGCTGGGTAAGACCTGGGATTTTTTTGGAGGCAACACTTTTAGGATACATTCTTGAATTCTGAGCAACAGGGTGAACACACTTGAGTTCAACCTTTCTCACCTCCTCAGCCCAGATTTATTTATTGCACCATACACCTGGTCATACTTCAGGTGTATTTGACAAGTCCTGCCAATGGGTTGTTACAAAGATGCACACAAAGCACAAACAGTGCGGTTTAATCATTCACTCTTCTGGCTTTTCAGAAAGTCAACCCAAACATTGAGTACTACATAAAAAACAGCACCGATTTCATCGCAACCAAAGATGGACTCATCCTGACAAACGTGATGCTGCAGTCACCGGGAACTGTAACCATTAAGGTAGGGCAACTTTCTTCATTATCTTGCCAGGGTTGTGGAAGGAAGAGGTAGTTTCTAGTAGAGAAGCACCAAGGGTGGAATTCCATTAGGTAAGGGATATAATGAAATGACAGTCCAACCATTTGCATCATAAATTTATAGGGATGGAGAGAGATGAAGTGGTAGCAAATTTACTCTGTGTGATACAGGCTATATCTGGTGCTAGCTGTAAAATTGTTTCTCCAATCCTGTGGAAAGTATCATTGGAGACAAGCAAAAAGTCAACTGGGGAGATTTTAGGAGCTCCCCTCCCACACTCTGATTCTGATTAACAAAAAAAGGAGGGTGAGCAGGTGGGTAGAAGGTTGATGTGTGGGTATGGGTAGGGTATGATTGCTGGCATATACCCCAGCTCTAAAGGCTACAGCCCCAAACTTGGAAATCCTTTGGTAAATCCAGTACTTTTTTTTGCTCAGGTCAAAGGAAGCGGTTAATAACTTTAGACTTTCTAAGAAGCTAGATGTTCACTTTGTCCAGCTGTCTGCCAGTGACAACTGGCTCCCTAAGACTTGCCTAGCACAATGCCATGCCCTATGGAGCTATCTGAACCAGCTTGACTATAGCATTGTTTTAGCTACGCAGGCAGGACAGAGAGAGGTGCCAACACATGCTGCTGCCTGCCACACACTACTTCATTACCTGTGTACAGCACTGTGCTGCAAAGCTGTACACAAATGATGCACCTGGTTCTGGCCCAGGGCAGGGAATCTTCAGAGCTCTTCTTCCTCTGCGACCAGATTGTCCACCTACAATGCAGTGTAGGGTGTGGTGAGGATATGGACAAGGCACTTTTTGTCCACAAAGAGCCCACCACATGCCTTGAGAGTGAGCTGGAGATCTAGGAAGTCCCTAAGCTATCTCTTTCCTGTGTTCATATAGGCTGTTGGAAAAGATATGGTGAGCCTGCAGGAGGCGAGCACTATAATCGTGGTGGAGGTCATCCCAGCCGCAGGTAGGCTGGGTGTCTGCTTTGTGGAGATGTCTGGGGAGTCTTTTCCACTTCTGTGGGCAAACTGTCAATGACAGGTCACCCGCTGAAGTCTGTGGACCTGGGCTGAGGCCAACCCCATAGCTACAGGAGGTTCTACGGTGGCTATAAGAGAGAAAACACACAAACAACATCCTTATGATGTGGTCACCACATGCCTCAAACAGCCTCCTGAGACTTTAAGTAGTGCTGTGTATTGTAGTGTCTTTTCTTGTTATTCCAAAGCTAAATATGGGGTTGCTTCCTGCTGTTTTGTGGGTCAGAAATAACCCAGGATGTCTTATCATGGCAAAGGAGGGTTGCCCTGATGCCTTGGTATATCATTGCTCCTTTTTAGCCAAAAAAAGGGAAAACTGCAACATTATTTCCTGTCTTATGCAGAACAGACAGAAGTTGGCACACCCCTACAAAGCCAGGCTTCCTCATGAGCCAAGACATTTTCTATTCAGGTCAAGTTCTTATACTCCAAGATTTTAAGGTCTTACCAGGAGGAATGACCCATGAGAAATTAGATAGACATGAGGCTACATACATAACCCTCCAGCTATCATTTGGCTTTGTTGACGTAAAAATAGCTTACACTTCCATACTTCTTAGAAATGGCTCTTAAATGGATCTTATAAATCAGTTAGATTTGAAGCTTATGAAGCTTCTTATGCTTTGGATTAAGATGAACCAATATCATGCATTTTCACATCAGGATAGGCGGATAAAGCCCAGACTCCATTGGTTTCTACATGATGAAGTGTGATTGAAGTTCCCAGTTGGGCTCTTCCATTACTTCACCCTCTGAACCACGACCATCGTGTGGATTTCTGGAGGAAAAAAAAAGTGGGGTCCTGGGTGTAAATTTGGATTCCTTAAAGGTAGTATCACTTCACAGCTAAAAACACTGGCTGCATAAAACCTACCTAAACCCAATTTAAGGGCACAGTCCAGCTCAGCAGAAAGCTAGTTCAGGTGTCAGTACACAGAGCTGCAAACGCTCCAAACAGATGTACCAACACTTCTATGCAAATTTTAAATGTTGCCCTCGCTATTTAAACCCCACAAAATAATGATGCTGGTGACTATGCAAAAAAGTAGATTGGAATTACACTGAATGGCTCAGAGCCTATGAGAGGAATTGTGCTTTATTCTATGCTATAGCCAGCACCCAGGAATGGCCTAAACAGAGCTCAGATTACGATTTGCCTGGCCAATCTGTGGGATATTTCACCCTCAACTCCAAGAGATGGCATTAAGGAATGTGCATGCAATGGGTTGGAGAGTGCTTTACTGAGCGTTCTGATATCCAGGGAGAAACTGGAGTCATTTTTAATATACTCTCTTTCTGGGAAGTGGTAATTGTACATTGGCCTCTGGTTTCTGAGACACCGGTGCCAGAGCCAGCTCACACGGATCTCAAGATGAGTCATTCCACCAAGCTGAGCTAGCTTTCACAGACGCACTGTGTGCTGCACAGCACAGGAGGAGTTAAGCGTGATGGAGTTTCACATCAGCTCTGTGGGCTGTGGCTCCCTAGGAGACATGATTAAGAAGCAAAAATTCACTGACATCCTAAACCCTCACCAACATATTAATGATAAACTGAGGGTGCAATCAAATGCGGAGGGAATACTCAAAGTCCATTGTCATAAACAGGTCAGCAGGAGAACAAAACTGTGTGTCATTAATCATTAAACTTTAGAGAGACTAATTTACACTACAATATGAAGCTGGAAAACTTAAAAATAAAGAATCCCACTGACATCAACAAGTAAAGCTGATAACTGAGGAAGTTATTGTCTTTCCACTATAATGTTGATCTCCATACAAATATTCTTACACTGACCAGTGGCTGAAATTATAAGCCGCTCCTGAGAAGGCTGGTGTATGTTGCTACAGCTACAAAAAGGGCAGGAAAGGGTTTCCTGTCCTGGGCACCTTTTAATGCTTTTTCTATTTCCTACTATGCTTTTTTATTTCCTATTTTAATGTGCTCATCAGTATCAGAGGTGATGTTCTGGATTAAAGGAAGTTTTGCATTTTCACACACATATATGTASAAACGTACCTCATTTTTGCATGCTGGTGTAAATGGGTGAAGTGGAAAAGTACAAGATCTACCTAGCTTTACTCCATGTAACATCTGCTTGCCTAATACAGTCACGTACATATTAGCTTAGTTAAATCTTGGGTAAAAGTCATTGTCCTGTAAATGGATGTTATTTCCACTTCATGTAACTTATTGGAAGTTATAATATTCTGTGAGTGTTCACGGAACACACATAGAACACATATTCACCTTAAAAAAACCCTCTGCTTTCAGGACAGCAAACAAATGGCCTTCTCTGACATTAAATATACCACTGTCACATTCTGCAGTGCAGGATGCTTCTTTGCCCTTCAAAAATTGGTTGGAACTTCTCCCACAATGAAATGTTGTGCTAAAAAAGCTAGCTGCCATTTTTAGGCTTTTTAACACTGGTTTGTTTTTCTTGTAGCTGTAACCTCTGATAAGATATACACTGCTCAGGATATGGCTATCTTAGGTGGTACATTAGCAGCACTGCTATTAATTGCCTTAGTCTGCCTTGGAGTGATGATATTTAAACGGTATGGAAAACCAGTCAAATACCTGATAAGGAAAAAGGTAAGTGCCTTGTTTGTAGCTGACCCACTTTAAGAATTTCTTAGAGTTAGAAAGTGGGATCTGAGGAGGTTTTAAAGTATGGATGGGCTGTCCAAATTCTACACGTTTGTGTGAAGGTCATGAATCACTCCTGAGACAATGTTTGCAAAGGTAGCATTGCTTTGGTGTTACTTGCTGTTGTTCTTTTCTGCCCCCTGAGGCTGGAGCCGTGTGGTAGATGATGAGCAGACATGGTAAGGCGAGGACCACAGCTCCATGGAGCACAAAATCTGGGACAAATGTGACACATATCAGAGGTGGTCTCTGAAAAACAGGTGTCTGTGGTATAAACCACTGTCCATCCTCCCTCTATAGTCAATGGAGAGAAAGGTCCCTTCATATCCTAACCTAAAGCCTGGGCTTAGACAGTTGTCTGCACTTGAGCTATTAACCCTGGCAGTGTGGTTACTTTGAAGTTTAGGGTGTAATTCATCTGACCAGATGTTGGTCTCTGCCTTAGGATGGGACTGTGAGGAGCCTAGACTCCACTGACTACAGCATAAGTCCAGAGCACATAGCTCATGTGAATAACAACAGTCCTTCATCCTGAGTGAGGTAAATCCCACTCCAGAGTAATACCTCAAATGGACAGGTACAAATAGGTATACATTGCTGGTGCTCAGCCTTATGCTTATCTGAACATGCCTATGCTTATCTGAAAAAATCCAGAAACAAGGTCAATAAAAAATAGCTGTTCTAGGGAGCTGTATCTTTCCCAGGCCTCAAATAGGTCTAACCGCAAAACAAGCTGAAGTTTTTCTGAGCAGGAGCTCAGTCACTTCAGCCACCCCTTTCCCCCCCACCCCATTTCTTTTCCTTTCACTACAATCACAAGGTGTCTCTCCTCCTGTAGTTCTCCAAGGAAATTTCTGGGAGTTACCAGAACCAATCTTACAAGCAAGATGAACACCTGGATGTGAGCACCAAACAGCATGCGACATCAGAAAACGGCAGTGTCCAGTCGATGACACGTGTGCTAGAGCAGCCAGCACTTTCCTCGCCCTCTTCCAACACAGAAGAAATTGATAGCCTCCCAAAGGCTTCTATAGCTTCTACCGTCATCTTGGACCAGGAAGAGAAAGAGGAAGAAGTGGAAGAAGAGACTGAGCATGAGAAAGAAGTGAAGTCTATCCTCAAGACAGACAGGCACGTGGCAGATGATGGCTACAAAGCTGTGTGGTTTAAGGCTGATGTGGATCCAGATGCTGGAGAGAGGGTTGAAGTGATTGAGGACAATGCAGCAGATGGTGATGATGACAGTGACCAAGATCTGCAGAAGAATGAGGAGGAGGAGGAAGAAGATTATGACAAGGATGATCACCACAGAGGGCTGGGAGTGTCCTTTGCCTCAGAGCGCTCATCAGTCCCAGCTGCAGAAGTGATAGTCAACATGTCTCACACAGATGCAGTGACAGAAGACGATGGTGACATATAATGAAAACAGGCCTGCACTCTCCCCCCAGAAATGGGGGAATCTCGGCTGCTTTGCTGACATGAAGCCCATCTTTCTGCTCGGGGGGGAAACTGGAATGCAGGAGGATGAGGTTGCCTGTCCTGCTTGTCTGAATGCAGAGATTAAAGCTGGAAAAGATTACAGCTAATTCAATCTTTTAGTGAGACCTTGAAATATCACTTAGGATTTTGGTGGGGGAGATCATATGTCCCATGTCTGCACCTTCCTGCCTGTGCCCCCTGGGGCCCCTTATATCACATTTCCCAAACTGGCCACAGGAACAGCAGAGATGTAGCTGAACTGACTTTGAAGCAGTTAGTCCAGCTCACGGTAGCAATTTAGTTTCACAACCCAGTGTTCATCTCCTCTTGGTGGGTAAATAAGCCAGCACTGACTGCTTGGCTGTTCCCTTTGGGGTGTTACAGTTTGATGCCAGCTGCAGGGCGTAAGCCAGTGCAAGTCACCCTAACCCTGCAGTTGCTCATATGACTGTATCCAGGAGCTCACTTCAGGGCTTGGCTCTGTTCTCCACCATGCCAGACTCCATGCTCTCAGCACAAGCAGCTGGCATGTGCCACCATGGTCCTCGTCCTGCCAGCAGCCAGGAGTTTACATGCTCAGGAGCTGCTGCTGTTTCCTCTATCACTGGTAAGCAAGGACTGATCACATGTTCTTTACTGAAGGACTTTGTCATCAATTTTTCTATGTCATAAACCCACTAATTGTGCAGTACTTCTTTAGCTGTCTGTTTCCTATCTGTCAGGGAAAAGAAGAGCTCCTGCCAGGACCTGCCTACAAAATGCCAGGGGTATTTCCAGCTCTCTGGGATTTTGGCAGCAATGGGTATCACTCCAGGGGTGCTGGATGTGGGGTCAGCACATTGTTTCCCATTGTTTCCCTTGTCCAACAGGGCTCAAGGTGTCTCTTTTATCATTGCTGCTGAAGGTGGAGGTCAGCATTACTTCCAAGTGCTAGATGCCACTTCTCTGCTCCTCTCTTGTCTCAGATGCCAACTCCTTTGCATACCACCTTTCTCTATCCATGAAAGGCCCAGCAGGCTCTTTTTCTGGTAAAATACCATCTTTCAAGTTTCACCTAGAGCCAAGATGCAGCCTGAGAGCAGAGGTGGTTCACTGAGAGCAAGTCAACTCTGCTGTGCTCAGCCTATGAGTTCAGGCTTGAGCTAGAAAGCCTGCTGACCTCTGGATTGACTTCATGGGGTGACAGGACCATAGCATGTTGGACCCCTCCTCCTTCAATCCTCCCTCATCTTTCAGCAATACTGTCTTCAATTATGGTCCTGCCATAAAGCCCCAATTCAGCAAAGTGAGCACACCATTTCCAGGCAGCATGGGGAGTACAGTGGTTGATTCTCTGGTCTAGATTTACACCTCCCATCAACCAATCTCTTCCCCTACCTGGCAAGCAAAAGCTGGGCTGATTTCCATTATCTGAGAATATGGCTGTGTGCATTTGCATCTTCTGATCTATCAGCACAAAATTTGTGCTGCTCCTGGTTTTCTCATTTTGAGGCTAGCTACAGGGCAGACATGGGCTGTTGAGTGTTTAACTTCCAGTAAAAAGCTCAGGTGTCCAAGACAGGAATGCAGCAGAAGGAGCTTGGGTCACTCATGTTTATCTCACTTTCTCAGCTTAGCACAACAGCACAGGATTGCGACAAGATAAGTCTCCTGGTAGAGAAGCAAAACCAATAAATAATCCTGCCTTTTCCCTACAAGCCAATCTCCACATTGCTGCTATTACCCCAGATAAACCCTTGAGAGAGAGAAACCAAAGTATGGCTGCTGGGTTCTGCATGTAAACAAAGCACAAATGATTTCCAAGGAGGCTTTTATCTTTTTGGTCCATACTTTTATTTCTGTACATCTCCCTGTCCCAGTGTTGCTAGTGCTCAGTTCTGCTCTCCTTTCTCTGAGGAGTGCTGCCCTTGCTGTGTGGACTTCAGGAGCTGCACTTTTGCTGAAGGTGGAGATTGAGATGTGGAAAGCTTTCCTCCTTACTGCAATAAAGCTATTTGCTCAGAAATTACAAGTGCGGTTTGCCTGATAACAGAGCGTGGGGAGTGCACCCTGTGTTTGCCATGTAAGCATGGTTCCTCCAGTAGCTTAGGGTTATCGCCAGCAAACATTTCCCATGGGACTGTGAGAACTCTCCAGTAGCTGCTAGTTGCTAGCCCAACACCTTCAGCCACCAGCAAGGGTGACGGTAGAGCCCAGCCTGCCCTCTATGCTGATGCTACCCATAGGAGGATTGCTGATGGGTGGGCGAAGCTGGAGTGTTTCTACTCTGACCCCCCTCCAGGCATTTGCTTTTTTCACCTCTGGCTAAAGGTCCAAAAATGTGCCACAGGCTTGCTGTGCACCAAGAATCAGCATTTACGATGGTTCAGTGGTGCTAAGTGCTCTGCTGATTAGGGATCGTTTTGGCAATGCAGGGTTGTATCCCAGGTCAGTGGCTGACTTAAGCCAGCTTACATGGGACAAGGGATGTTCTCTGTGGAAGCAAAGCAAAAAGCTGAACTAAGAAGCAGACGTTGCACTAATGCAAAAGCGAGTGCTCCCCATCAGATGGGCAAAGGGAACAGACACAGCACTGTGCTTTCTAACCCATGTGGGTGTGGAAAGAGACTGGAAAGGACAGAGGAGGTTTGAGAGAAGGAGAAAAGTGCAGATAAAAGCAACTTGATGTTCACCAGCCCCTCTGCCCCAGTTTTCTGCAATTGGGACCAGTGTTTATCAGAACTCAGTTATGGTTATCCACAGCTCTGTTACATGGGTTGCAATTGGTCATTCCTGCCTCTGTGCATTAATAAGGAGCTTTGAATTATTTTAAGGCATAATGACCTGAAAAGTGACTGACTGGCATTGGGAAGGAGAACTGCTGATTGCCAGATCCCATCTGCCTTTAATGAACCAGGAAAAACATTTCTGAGAGAAATGCTGACACAGACTGACCTGTTTACTGAAAGCAAGGGACAAGGGACAGGCTCAAATCAGTCCTGGTGCAGCTGGATATGTGCAGTCGGGGGGTGCCAGTCTGGTATCTATAGCAGCATGGTGAATTTGGCCCCAGCATCTGTTACCAAAGACGATACCACCACAGCGATGAAGGGACGCACACATGTGCTCACACAACTCCCTTAGACCAGCTGCCCCCTCAATGTGCTAGAGCAGAAATACCTCTCTCAAAGCTGGCTGAACCCAGGCCTGCAAAGTCCAGGCAGGGAAAGATGCTTCACCTACCTGGATGGCTGGTATAGAAGCTATGGGCACCAGTGGTGGAGGGCAAGAGCTGGGTTGGTGGACTCTGCAACTGTGTTTGACCAATTCTGACCAGTTTTAGCAGCAATCCTCAGTGGAGTGGCTGCCACAGGAGGCAGTAGGTCACCTGAAGAAAATCCCCTTCTTGAATGTGCCCAGGGCAAGGGTCTCTTCCCTCTCACTCCCCACACCAATACCGCAAGCTATTTTCCTAGCAGTTTCCCTAAACAAGCAGCTACTGTTTCCCTCCTCATTTCCTGCAGCATTTTGCTAACCTCGGGATTACTGGAGGCACAACTTTCCTCTCACTTTTACATTTGGAGACTGTTTTCCTGTGGACTATCCTTCTGTAACTCTTCTTTCTACACACCTGGAGAAAGGAAAGATCTTTTGCTGCTTGTCCAGAAGTCTGTTTCTTGACACCTGTGACCAATGACTGAACTGAATGGTTTCCAGCAGAAGGCAGTTCATGTGGGCTGACACAGCGTAGCTGCTCCATTTCCCTCATTGCTGTGCCATATGTGATCTATTCCTGTCTATTGGCATGCTGTTGTCAGTCTGTCTTCACTTTGCTGCTGTATTGTTTGGGCTTCTGGGCACATGTGTTGGCACACTGATTTATGAGCTCCCTCAATTTGCAATCTGTACTCATCTGTTGGTGCTTCACCTTCCCCTCATTGGTGTGCTTCTCATGCTTTTGGCCTTTTGTGTTGGCACGCTGTTTGAATCGAGGCACTTCGATTTTGCAATTTGTTGGCTGTTGGTGCTCTGGCTTCSCTCTGCTGGCATGCAATTGAAATCCCATCAATGTGCCACTCACCTGCAGGCTCCCTGTTGGCAGTTCGTTCCTCTGCAGCCCCAGCTGCTCAGTCTGTCCCCCAACAAGCTTTTATGTTCTTGTTCTTTTATCCTGCAAAATTTGTACTGGAAATACCCAAAAGTTTGTGCTTGTTAAGGTAAAAGTTAAACCGCAGCACTCAGAAAGGAAAAAGAGCGTTCAATTAGTGCCATCACATGGACAGCAAAGGCATCTGTCTTTTATTCTACACAGCTTGAATGAGAAAGCAGAAAGTGAAGGCACTTCTGCCAACTCCTTCCTGCACTTGACCTTCCTTCAGAGCCTTGAGGTGAATTGGGGTGTCCTGTCAGCAGGAAGGTTTCACTGACCTCCCGTCTCTTGGGATAACAGCCCCCCACAAAGACAGCATGCATTTGCAGAACCTAATTATTATTTGTACAGTGAGTGTATGAGTTACAGGCCTGGCTGCAACCCCAGAACGAGGGTGTTGAGATGCCACCAGTGCTGTGACTTCATCGTTGTGCTATATCAGAAGATCTCATTGGGCATGGCAGGGAGAGGGAAGTGTGGCTGCTGGTCCTCTTTATGCCATTTTTGAGGGACTGAAGCCAGGGCTGCCAGGGCTAGGATGGTGCTGAGAGAGGGGGACAGTGGGAGGTTGGGGGCCGTCTTCCTTTGCCTGCACCTGGATGGGCAGGAGAGACCAAAGGAAAATGTTCTTGAGCCATCACATAWGATGCTGATCCTCACCACCACTCCCCTGACCCCACATCCTGTTTCCAAACTTGGGTCTCAAAAGAAGTTTTGGGTACCTCTTTCTTTTGTTCTTTCTGTTGCAGTGATGTCCAAAGACCCCTATTTCATTCTGCAGCCTCTTCCCTGCACGTACACTGTGAGCCATCAGTGCCATGCTCAGCTTGAGAGCCATGCCCACAGCCTGCCACATGGTTTCTATTGTCCTATCCCTCCAGGAGACCCTGGGAGTCCCTGCTGTTTGGTTTTGGTGCAAGCAGGGAATTAGAGACTTGTTCCCTCTTATGGAGGCCCTTCCAGGCTCTCACACTCTGCTTTCCTGAGCAGGGACACCAAGAGCAGTGAGCAGGAGACCTTTGAGTACCAGGTCGCGGAGTGCACTGCATGTGACCAGCTGGGTGTCAGGACCAATGACCTCTCCTGCCTCTTCCTGGGTACCAGCAGCCTGGATGGAACCTGCAACATGTCTGTGGGGGCCACGGCACACCACGAGGGTTCAGAGACCCGTACTTCACCTTTCCAAGTATGTTGCAAAAGATCATGGCCTCACAGATGAYAAAGTATATGTTCCTGGTAAGAAGGCAAAAGAAAACCTTTCCTTTCCCTTGCACCATAGTGAGCTTGGGAGCTGTGCTTGAAGTGGCTCTCGTCCTTCGAAGGATCCCATCATCTCCCTGATATGAATATCAGTCTGGCATACCCTATAGTCAGGACGCTGGCACACGAAGCAGAGATATCTACACAGAAGAGGGATCTCATTTTTCCTTCCCAGCATTGTTCAAATCCCATGGCACTAATTTGACATACAGAGAAAGTTAGCAACATTTTCCATCATGCTTCACTTGTTCATTCTCTTCCTTTTGGGTGAGATTTCAGATTTCACTTAAGGAGGAGTCTGATATTCCCTGCATGTTCAGTTTTCTGGGAAATGCCTCTCCTGGGAGGTGGATCAAAGACGAGATCCCTACAGGTCTTTTGTTTATACCATCATAATTTCTGAGAGATGTGAATAGTTATGAAGTCTCCCATATCATCCTCCATAACTTGAAGATACCATTCATCAAGAGCATTACATTAAATAACATAAAATATGTTGTGCTAATACAGACTTATCAGATCTGCTGGGAACTAAACCTGAACAGCACCAGCCCTGGACTCCCCAGGTTGATTTGTACAGCTGTTCAGCAAAGTACCATGTGGTAGACAACCTGGCCAGGATTTCCAGGATTTTTCATGGACAAGATTACCTCTAGCCTGGGCATCTCAGCAGTAGCCCTACCCAGAAGAAAGGGAAGTGTCTAATCCACAAATTGGAAATAAATTTGAAATTCTATTGGGAAAAACAAATTCCATTAGTGGAAAAATATTCTAGTAACATCAATGTTATGTGAATATCAAATGTCAATAAATTCCAAGTATATTTTTAAGATTCATCTTTCAAACATAGAAATCGGACAGGTCCAGTTAAACCAGTCTTTTCATTATGCTCTTCCATTTCTAGCATCAGTACATACAGCCACAGTATTTGGTATTTGCAGGGTTATGCTTGTATCCATTCAAAGATGATGTTGTTTTGTAAATATTATGTCTATGGTAGTGGTTGTTGTTGTTGTTGTTGTGAGGAGAGCTAACAAAACTTGGCAGCAGGCAGAGCTCAGCCTCTTCGAGCTATTGTCTGTTAAAGCCTCCAGATCTTATGTTCTTGTCTCCTGTCTTGGGCCTGCCCTGACAGTATTTTTGGTTTAAGAAAATCATTGGAACTGGATGAAAAAATAGCAATGACTGTGAAAAATGGCAAACACAACCTTTCATTTTTATCTTACTTCTAACGTGTTATGGCTATTTCTGATTTGTTTGGGTTTTTTAAAATGGAAATAATATACAACAAAGAAAATTATTGATTTTAAAGAGGAAGACTCTTTTTCCCCTTTCAATCTCACATTATTTTTTGAAAGGAAATGAAGAAAAATGTGAAAGGAACAAGAAGAAAATGTTTTTTTTTAAGTTCAAGTCCATCTGAGATTACACTAAATCTGTTGGATTTGTTTGTCTGTTTAGGTTGGGAAGGTTGACTAACTTTTTGCATTATTGTACAACAATCATGTTCATTTATAAACATTTGTATGAGAAAGAAAAATATACTGAGTGATAGAAATGTTTTTATAAAATTGTTTGGATCAGTCAGAAGACTTTTGATAAAGCAAAGTAACAAAAAAGAGTTTCACTAAGCTTTTAAATAAATATCATAGGTTCAGATATTAATATTATGAGGAGCACTATGACTTTCCTGAGACAGGCATAAAGTTTCATGCACTGGTTTCTACATGGACCCTTTTCTGTGCAGGACTGAAAAGCATACAAGTGCTTAAGCTGAAGTGTTTTTTGGTGGCAAATAAGCATTTAAGTACCTTTAAAAGCTCATCCTTAAACTCCAAAGACATTCAAATGTTTTTGAAAGTTTAACTCTACAGGTAGATTTAAGAAATCTCTTTCACCCCATTCACAATCAAGCTCTGATTTTTATATCTGTACCTGCTTAGAACAATATTTGTTTAATATCTGTAATGCAGATCTATAAAAAGCCAAATCTGGTCTTTGACTTGGGCTTTGCAGATGACTGCCTTTCCCTACTGATTATTTTATCTGACTGTTTTAGTGATGCAGAGATCAACTAAGGCATTCTCTCTGATATATGCAAACCACTAAGGAACAAATTACACAGAACTAGGAACCTTCAATCTTTACTTGCTGGAGTTAAAAACTAAGCCAAAAAAGAACCCCAACATCTAATCATCTTACTGCAGTTTTTCTCCATAGGTTCAAAATATTGTCTCACAAACTCACATTGACATTAGCTAAAAGACACAGAAGCAGGAGTGAAAAACTGTCATGTAGCTTGCGTTATGAAAAGAAGCATTAATTCAAGAATCTGGATTCTCTAAATTTGTGTCAGACTTAAAATATACTAACATACTGCATGTAATGTGGGAATTTGGCTCAGAGAAGTTCTTTTTTTTTTCTTCTAACACAATGCTAGTTCTAAGATCTTTGAAAAAATATGTTACAATGTAAGATGTGCAATTATTCTCAGATTTCTTTTCCCTGCAACAGCCTGGAGTAACACTTTGTGATCTAAGGTGAATGATCATGCAGGGCACAATTCTAAGGAATTTGGTCCACCGTTAGTATAACCCTGGCTTAACAGGGTAGGAAAATACGTTCGCAGTTGTCAACAAATCTGCAGGGGGAAAAATAACAGTTTCAGTGTGACAGTGGTAGGTCCGGATTTAAGATTACAGATGGAAGCTGAAGGGAGATTGAAATGCATTGCAGAGATGACACAGCTGCCAAGGGAGAGGATGCTCATGAGTTTTCTGAGCTTTGAGCACCCTCTTCTGGAGTAACACACACCTAAGAAGTGGCCATTTCATTTTCATTCTTGGCCTCTACAGAGAAAAGCAGCAACGTCCCTTCTTGGCTGTCAGGGAAAACTGTAAGGCTGACTTGAAATCAGCAGATGCAAGCAGGGAATTTGAAAAAGCAAGTAAAATACAGACATTTTACCTTCAGGAAGTAACAGAAACAAACAAAAAAATTCCCAGGTGTCGGAAAATTCATTTCTGCTAGCTCAAATTCTGTCCCCATTTAGAACTGAATAACCTCACGGATTTCATCAAGTCTTCATTGGCATAGCTGACAGCAAGTGCATCCTTTTTTGCCTCCAAGAGAAAAATGGCTTTGGTACATGGCTAATTAGAGTGCAGAGGACACTTCTTGGTTTAGTTTTGAAGGGATGGAAGGTAACTGGAGACCTATTCTCTTTGTATGTAGGATAGCAGAACTATCTAGCATTTATCTGAATCAATAATGAACCCTGATCTCTTCAATCACATAATCCAGAGAAAATTATTCTTGACCTCAAAGACAGCTTCCAAATGATAAATTGTCAACTGTAGAAGACCTTTTTTAACCTGATTTGCCTTGGATATACAGTGTCTTTAGCTCCGAAAGGGATTCTTTTTCCATTAAAAAAAGTCAATTCAATTTTATTTTGGTTTGTACAATTTATTTTTTCATTAGTTGGTTACTAAGTCCTCATAAAAGTAAAACTGACCTCAGCAGATCTGTAAATGGAAACTTAAAGAAATGGGATCAACTCCATCACGTGGTCTTTAAGCAAATTATGGCCTTTACTTTTTATAAATACATATTTTATCCAATCAGTAAAAACAAAGCAGCCCACCAAATAGATTCAAAGGAACAGATTTGGAACTATAATAAAAACTGAGGCTGCAGAAATGACCTGTGGAAAGCAGTGACCCAGTAGTAATACTTAGATAGAAATTGTATATCAGAAAGTACAGTGCCATCTTTCACTCCTAAAAGAGGGAATGATCCAAAAGATGGTGGTGTTTACAGCAGCAAAGGCAGTGGCTGAAGCAGAGTGAAAACAAGCACAAAGATTTGTTGGGGGTGGGAAATCTGCATTCCTCAATCAAAATTGCCTGTTCTCTCCATATGTGCAAGAAGTTTTCCTCCTAAAGACTCCTCCCAATGCCTCCTTCCCCTGTTTATGTCTCAACACCGTCAAATTTTACATTATAAAATCAGAAAGTCACATAAACTCACTGACTTGCATTCAAGATTTCACAAGATTTCCTTCACTACCATCTGCCTAGATAAAAATACTTGTGTGTATATATAATTAAAAAAAGAAAACTTTGATTCAACTCAAACTTGGAGGATTGTCCTCCAAGACAGTCACTGTTGTAGAAAGTGTATTTTTCATAAAATTTAAGCATTTGTTACTAGGTTTAGCTTTGGGTTATTGCTCTCATCTCTGTTAGCTGGACATGTTGCAGCACACATGTATGGCTCCATATCTGAAAACCAGCCCCAATTATAAAAAAGGATACATATTCTCAGAAATCTTATTCAGGACAATATTCAACAACAGGTGATTCATGACACAGTTCCATAGTTTTATAAACACATGCTGACCCCAACATCCTGATACATCCTGGTAAGTTCTGCTTATAACAACAATGCCAATACTCATCATATGAAAGTCCTGCAGAAAAATGTAGGTGGAAGGATTGAAATTCAGATTTAAGTAATAATCTTAGAACAACAGGGATTTAGCGTTCAGTCTAAACATGTTATATCTTAATGTGTTGTACCTTGTCCCCAAGAGCTGCTCAAGATCTCTGCTTTCATTCCTTACCTTTTCCTCTTCAAACAGCTTAGATAACAGTCTGTTCTCAAGCTTGGAAACTGGTTATTATAACATGGGTTAGACCTCTCTGAAACTCCATGAGCTGAAGGTCTTGGAGTGCTCCTGTAACACATCAAACAAAAGATGTGTTAGAGAAAAAGTAGTTGCACTGTCACAAAGATCTCAGCACTAAATGGGTTTTCCTAGCTTCTGAATGTTGTGAAGCACCCACCTTAGGCTAAACCTTTGGTGGTCTCTTTTGCACCCAGCAGTGTCAGCTCTGTTACCGAGTCCTTGAGTTACTGCATTGTACCACATTTCTGAAGCACCCTACGTTGTCCCTTATATGTAGAATACTAATGAAGATGGATTAATGCTATTAGGCATCATGTTAAAATACTCCATATTTGTAGAAACAGAAAGGTCAAGAGATCACATTATGTGTCATCCTCTATCTGTTTCTTCACAGGCCCTTGGAGGAGCCCAAAAAGAATGAGAAAGAGGCTTTTGTCATTACTCTGGGCACATCTGAGTTTTTGTTCATGGACAAGACCTTAGACATTGAAAGTTCAGTTCTGCTATTGTCGTAAGAGCACAAGCAGGTCTGTGACAACTTGTGTGCAGGCCATTCATTCCTACAATGGCACACAGCATCTAATTTATGTTAAATAAGGCACAGAGAGATTGCTGTGATGAATGATAGAGATTGCAGTTCTGTTTTTCACCTTGATTTTGTGTAAGTTGAGATAAACACTTGTATGATAAGGCTTAATGGAATAGCTGAAAAATTTAAGAGACCATATTATACTTGATGTTATGCTTGGATTTATATATCTTTATGCATACATTATGTATTTTATTGTAGGATAAGTATGTTAACTGTTCAGGTATAGAAGGAACAGATTTATTAAGGGGATATAAAGCCATATATCCCTTTTAGGTATATCATGAATTTATTGCCCGTGTAGTGAAGAAGCAATCACCCATCAATGACATGATCAGTTTGCCTTTAATATAGGCACCTTTTCTCAAAAAAAACCAAAAACCCCCCAAAACCCACAAATATCAGGCTGTGATTATCCTATGTGTTTACTTTGCGTACTTGTACTCACAAGAGGACTCATGCCTTTTATTGATATCATATGAATGCTATAGAATATCTAAACAGTGAAGGGTCATTATTACATTTCTTCTGTGAGTATGAAAGTTTCATAACTCACAGGCATCACAAATGCCTTCAGAGTCTGTGAGTTATTAAGGTCAGTTGTGAAAAAAAAACCAACAGTTTTTACTCATGAAATATTCAATATGCTTTATGAGATATATGTTTTTTAATTGATCACCTTTCCAATAATAGCAGGCAGTTAATCTATATTACTCACAGGAAATTTCTGCCCATGTCTAAGGCAATTTTTTTTTCAGCTGCCTCATATTTCAGTTTTTGCAGATATAGAATGCAAAGGGAAGGGAGCAAGACATCTGTACATTTAAGACCCTGAAGATACTGGATTTTAGTTAGAGCTCAACTTTCACTTAAAGAGAGGTAAACAGCTAGTCCTAACTCATTTCAGTTAGCCTTCAGGAACACAAGCCAGTGCTGAAGAACAACTTGAAACTAGTATGGGGAACTGTAAAGCACTTCGGCCATCTTAATAGGTTGCTAACTCTGAGGACACGCCTRTGCCAGGTAAAGAAGGGCAGACCAGAAGAATTTGGTCTCTCACTGCACGATCGTGCTCTGGCAGTGGAAGCAGTATAGCAATATTACTGCAGCCTGTTGAGCTAATTAGTTGTCTCTTGCAATGCTGTAGGAGAGAAGGCAATTAAGCGGGCTGAGCACCACATTAACGCAGCACTACTGCCTCTGGGGGCTGAGCTAGTACCTCTGTATGTATTCTTTTGTTCGGACCAAAGAGGTTACTTGGAGCCAGTTTGGGGAGCTCAAACGCTGCATTGTATTTGGCAGGGATACCTGAAAAGTGGCGTTTTCTGTGACAACAAAGCCGAGCTAATGGCTAGTTGCATGCCGAAAGGAGTGCTCCCCTCAGAGAAAATAACAGAATTATTTTCTGTTTTTCTGGCAGAGAAATAACCTGGAGAAATCAGCAGATTTCGGTCGTTCGCAGAGCCACTGTCAGGTCAGACGAGCACCAGAGCTGAGCGAGGGAAACGACGGGAACACATGCGAGCAGGAAAAGGAGGACGCAGGAATGTTCCTTGTGGTGACAGCTGCCTTTTAGATGAGATTAATTATAAGGTCATTAACTTTAAAATTAATTATGTATTTCTCCCTGCCGGCAGTGCGGCAGCGCGAGCCGCCTGAGGGAAACTATAATTCCCATGATGCACCGGTGCGGCAGGGCGGGCTCGGGGCGGAACCAATCAGGCAGGGCGTGGTGAAGCAGGTGGCCAATGGGGAGGAGGCTGGCGGCGGTTGGAGTTTGAATTTTGAAGGRGGCTGAGGTAGGGCTGCCGTTACGGTGCGCTCGCCACGGACCTGGGACGGCTGCGCTTGGGTGCGTGTGGCTGTGGGCTTTGGCGGGCGGCGCGGGCTGAGGGGCGCCTTTCTCTTCCCTTCGACCGCTGCCAGGAGAGCGCGGGGCCCCTTATTGCGGCGTGAGGGAAGAGGGGCGCGCGGTGCGTCCCGGGGACGAACCGCCATTCTGGAGCTGTGTAGCAAACGGCTTCTCCTCTGGCTCCGTGCTAGCGGGGAGCCTGCTCGCCTGCACGCTGTGGGGGAGAGTCTCCGCCGCGCTGCTCGCCCCCTCCGGGTGTCGCCTCCTCGCAGGGAGGCAGGGGTCGAGACTCGCCTGTACTGCCAGCCCGCTACAACTACGCGTGGGTGAAGAGCCAGAGGGACCTGASGCAGTTTACGGCGCTGCCGAGTCTCCCCTCGGCCGGAGTTCGCCGCTCGCCAGCCTCAGAGAGGGTGGCAATCTCGGGGGGAGGAAGGGAGTACGCAGGTGGGGAGGGAAACACCTTAATTTTAGTAGCCTTTCCTGCTAACATCACCTGTCTAAGATTCTTGATTGTAAAGAATTGCTTAGCTCTTGTTTCATATAATACCCGTGGAGGGGAATTAAATGCGTAATCCCCTCTAAAAGTTGGGGGACCTAAACGGTGTGCTTTTGGCTACACAGAAAGTGTGTGATGGATCGGTTAATGACAGCGAGGTCTGTCGGGTTTCAGGTTAGTATCCTACCGAATGAATCAATTCCTTATTGTTTTTGTTGTTAAGGCAGAATTTAAAGGAGAGGCTGTCATGTCACAGGACTGCAACGATGAGTGGGAGCTGAGCAAAGAGAATGTGCAGCCCCTCCGTCAGGGGCGTGTCATGTCCACCTTGCAGGAAGCACTGGCTCAGCAGGAGACCTCCATCCACACTGCTGTTCAGCTCAAAAAACAGTGAGCAATGTTCTGACACCTTTTCCCCTTCCTGCTTCCTCATCAATTTTTCTATGTCTTATTTAACTGTACTAATCTCATAGGCATTAAAAAGAGCATAAAAGAACAGAAGTTTAATAACTGTTGTCTATGCTACTATCACACTCCAGGTATTTAGGACTACTTGCTGTGGGTGCTGTACAGTATAGACTACTATTTTTAGGTTTGCAATGGAGCATTTAAACAGCAAACACTAGGGAGATTCGGTTGTGCTTTTAAATGTACTCATTAAGAAAAATACCTAGAGGTTACAAGGAGGAGAGCTTTTTTTGTCTTTCCTACAATAATCTATTGAAGCAGGGTATTTCTTAGGAGATAAATACTTCCTACTATCATAATGTAGGCAATATACAGGTATATCTCTATGTCTTCTCTGGATTTCAAAGACACTTGAGTGGGCAAAGTCAGCTTGGATTTGGTCCATCTTGCATACAGTATTCCACAGATATGACTGTATGACTTCAAGGGACATCTTGTGTCCCAAATGTATTCAGTTATATTTCTATTGTCTGATYTTCGAATTTGCATGCCCTGTGAAGGCCAAGCTGACTTTGTGAAGAGTCTGCATATTGTGTCTGTACTGTGTTGTCAGAACTGGAAGCACTGGTGCTTGTCCTGCTGAACCATCTGGGTGATTTCATGTGAAGTCAGCAGGGTCTACGAACACCTGCCCAGTACTTAACTGAACCAGTGCTTGTCAGCTGGATCTGGATTTTTCCATGGAAAGCCATGGAATTGTTATTGAACTGGGGTCTGCAAGAGGGTTTGTCTAACTTGACTCATTATGTTTGTGAGGTGTTACGCTTGAGCAGAGCCTTCCAAGAACAAGGGAATGCCTGGGGAKCTCTACAGGATCAAGTTAGAGCCACTGCTAAACACAAGCTAATGTTCTCGTCTAACTCAAGCAGCAAGGTGGTTTTAGTTCTTGATGTGCTGCCTGAGGGTGAAGTTGTGTTGTAGAGATGAAACGATGCACGAGAGTTGAAGAATGAGACAAGATGATGACGGTCAGTGTGGCCACTTAGATGTGCCTTTGCTGTGCTCTCTGGTGCAGTTCTGTAGTCTGATCATCAGGCTTTTCCATCATCCCGTGTGTGTATTCCAACCTCCTCCTATACTTAAATAAGGGACGTTTCATGCAAAAATTAAACTCCACAATATATCTGTCTGCTAATAACTCTTCATAACAGAACGAGTATTCTGTCAAGGGAGATCATATAAGCTTTGGGGTAGTAGAAATTGGAAATATCCTTTGGAAAGATGCATATCTGTTCTTGTTAAATAATGATACATTTCCCAGTGCTCTCATTTTGAAGAAGAGTGCAAAAGCTTATTTTTTTGATTCTTCTGGTCTGAGTAAAAGCTCAAGTCTAAATATATGTTAACCTAGCCTTTTTTTTTACAGACCTACAAAATGGTATGTTAACCTAGCCTTTTTTTTTTATAGACCTACAAAATGGTATGAGTGAGAGCGAAGGTCTTCGTTTACAGTGCAGAAAATATCTTTACAGTTATATACATGTATTTATTGGATGGATAATTTTATTTTTTAGGGAGTTTGAATCAGAAATCCGATTTTACTCTGGAGATGATCCACTGGATGTCTGGGACCGGTAAGTTTACTTTTATTTCAGAAGAAAGAGTAGAAAGGTCAGATACCCTTGTAAAAACTTGGGAAAAAGTATTCTAATTTAATAAGAAACTCATTAAAAGATAAATTCTATAACAGTTTTTTTTGAAGAATACGTTGTGTTTCAATACTATGCCTATTTTTTTTTCTAAATCTCCTTACATTGTACAGAAATAGAAGCCTTGTATCTTATTCAGAACTGACTTCCTATGAATATATTCCATTTCTAGGTATATCAAGTGGACAGAGCAAACCTTCCCCCAGGGTGGAAAGGAGAGTAATCTTGCAGCAATATTGGAAAGGGCAGTGAAAGCACTCAATGAACAGCAGCGATACTACAAAGATCCCCGCTATCTTAATCTCTGGCTCAAGTTTGTGAGTGTTTTGTGACTATGTCTTGGGTACTGCTTTTTCTTGGTACTTGTCATGTCATTTGCTGTTAAGCTGATTTTTGTAACAACAGAGTCAAAGAATATGTTGTACAACTAGTGCAATATTAGAAGTATCTCTCTGCAAACATGTTACCTACTCTTGAATTCCACTTCTCATTTTCAACAGGATCTTCAGGCCTTTTTTAGGATCATTCTGTTTGGACAGCTACAAACTCCATAAATTTTGTTTTGGAAAAGCTAGTTCGAATGAGTAGAGCTTGATTATTTATATAAGGAGAAAAGAAAGTGATTTAAAGATACATTTTAGATGTTGTGTCTGTCCTACCAGTTATTTTAACTTCTAACTGTCGTGTATCCACATTTTAAGCATTTGTTTAAGCAAAACTAAGCTGAGTGTGTTCTGGTCTTGCCCTGTCTCCATTGCTATAGTTTTTGTTGGCTTTTTTCTTCTTAAAGCAGCTTTTCTCCAGGTTTAGCTTCCTGAGCTGATTTACCAGTTCCAAAACTGATAAGAAATATGTTGTACTTTATCTAAAACTAAAATAACTGTTCTCAGGAATACTAATATGACATAGTTCAATCATTGAATTATCTCAGATAAAAAAAAATCTAAGAAATGACTGACTTTGAATATGTAGACTAGAATTAAGGGATTGGTAATAATATTGACAAATCTATACATGCAGTCAGAGTTTTTTCTCGTTATTATTCTTCTCCTATTGAATTCCTTTTCTTTATCTTGTGCACTGTGACATGATACAATTTTATGTCCTGGCCTTACAGCTGCTCCTGTAAGACTTCTATTGAAATCAATGGGATGCCTCTTGCAGGAGGCATCAAAACACAGACGTCAACTTGGAATCCTTTGTAGTCCAATGGGATTACTGAAATACTTTGGTTGTTTCAGGGAAATTGTTGTAATGAGCCCTTGGATCTGTACAGTTACCTACATAGCCAGGAAATTGGCACAACACTGGCACTACTCTACATCACATGGGCAGAAGTACTTGAGGCTAGAGGAAGTTTTAAGAAAGCAGATCTGATATTCCAGGAAGGTCTTCAGCGCAAGGCTGAGCCTTTGGACAAACTGCAGTCCCATCACAGGTAAGCTTCCAGCTAAAAGGAAGAACTTGGAGTAGTCTTATGTGCTTCAATGGATACCTGGTACAGTGAAGTTTATGCTGACTTCTCCAATATTTTTCTCAGGCAGTTTCAGACTCGTGTTTCTCGGCAGACGCTACTGGGGCTTGAGGAAACTCCTGATGAAAAAGATATGGGTCTCCTGGAAGCTGCAGAACCTCAGAGAAGCTCACTGGCAGATCTAAAAGGCAGAGGGAAGAAAAAAGTGAGAGCCCCAATTAGTCGTGTAGGAGATGCACTTAAAGGTACATTCAGTTGCTGAAACCACATATTATTATTGAAAGAATTACATCTTTTTGTTGTGGAATTTGCACTTGAGTGTGATAGTTTAAAGGTTAATTTGCATAAATCTTTTTGCTTATAGCCACGAACCAAAACAGAAGCTTCCAGACTCTAACTTCTCAGCAGCTTTCAAATAATCCAGGTTTTGCTGTGTTTGATGAAAATTCAGCTTCTGGACCTGAGATTCCCGTACTTACACCACAGCCATGGACAGCACCTCCAGCTCCGAGGGCCAAGGAGAACGAACTAAGCGCAGGACCTTGGAACTCTGGCAGGGTAAGTAGTCTCAAAATGGACTTGCAAAAAAGAGGAAGGTGTGTGTAAGCTGATGACTACTACTGATCCCTGAGACGAAGGTCATACTCTTTCTCCCTTGCCTGGGGTTTGTGTCTATTTGTAACTACAGATCTTCCTAGCTTCTTCCTAAAGAGTCTCTGGCTATGTGTAACCTATTCAAGTTTAGCAAGATGATCTTGCTAGAATAAGTTTTAAAAACTCTCTAGGGTTCTTAAATCAAGAAATTATAATTCTTGCTAACCAGAAAAATTTGGTAGAGATGGCCTGCCAAACTGTTTGGAAGGCAGAAAAGGAATACAAGAGGGAAAACACTAGCCAAAGAAAGGGAGAGAAACCAGGCATTAGTTAATTCTGTAAGAAAGAAGAGCAARAGTTAAACTGATATCATACAATACAACCTGAAAGATGAACTTGTTGCCTATCTTCTTATGAAAGTAAGGTATGTACAGCATTCTGCAAGTCTGTTTTGAAGTGCTTGTGAGGAAAACAGAAGAGTGGAGATCAAAAGAATTGAAGAACTACTGTATCAATGGAATATTTATCCTGACAGTAGGATGACAGAAAGTAGGTTCCAATGGTTTAGACTAATGCTGGAGACATGAAAAGAAACAGCTGTGCTACAGGTGTTTAAGCTGCCCTAGAGAAATGATCCAAGACATTATCTGAAGGAAATTAATCCTATGAAATCAAGTTTGTTTCATACACCCTTAGATAACCCCCAGTGTTCCCCTGTTCTTTGTAGATTAGAGGGGAAGAATAGAAAGTAATCGGATGATAAAAATATTTTAGACTTGCCAATATAGAAGTYGTTATAAGTGAAGCTTAGAAACAAAAACTAGGATGAGGGGAGGGAAGCAAATGGGCTGAAATTCATGGAAACTCCAGGAATAATTACTACCAGATACAAAGCAATTTAAGTGAATGGAAAAGTTCAGTAAATCACAGGTTTAATTTAGCTGAGAAGAATGAGGAGGAAGAATTATTAATGTAAAACTTTTTTTATCAGTTGCCTTGCTTTGGGCTGCTTAACACGTTCATTCTGGTCCCCAAATGCTCCCGTATTCTTTTAATGTCTGTCCTTAGAGTTCTCTCTGTTCCCCCTTTAATGAAATTTGTTAGATTTAATTAAAAAAAAAAAAAAAATCTGCAACTAACAGAAGAGTTGAAGATGTTTCATTCCCCTTCACCGAAGTGTGGTGCTCATTCTGGCTTCTATTACAGTGAAAGAATAACCTTTTGTGAACACTTCAAGATATTAAAAGCTGCACAGAGGAAAGAGGCTTCTCTCTTATTGCCAGTGTAAAGATGGCTAAGTAAACAGTTTGAAAAATGGTGGAGAAGTCAGTTTGTGAAATATCCCCACCATATGCCTTTTTCTGCTTAAGAGTCTAGGGCAATTTCAAATAGGCAGATGAGAGTAGCATGTTGTTAGACTAAATTCCATCTGTCTTCTCTTAAATAATGGCCCCCAGAAGTAGTTAAGGGATTTTTGTGGTGTTGGAATGGCCTCTGAGAGGAAAATTGGGAAGTCTGGAGGCTCTTGGTGGACAGCAGAAGGAATACTATGATAGAATTGGGACAGTCTTGGCTGAAAAATGAGGACTATAGCATTTCTGGAAAACAAACAAGAGGAGCAACTGGAATATGCAGCTTGACCAGCATTCCCTCAAAAACTAGG
Source organism: Phoebastria nigripes (assembly GCA_035582835.1). Classification (NCBI taxonomy): domain Eukaryota; kingdom Metazoa; phylum Chordata; class Aves; order Procellariiformes; family Diomedeidae; genus Phoebastria; species Phoebastria nigripes. The sequence goes on along the minus strand of JAYKAV010000433.1, from coordinate 1,054,828 downwards.
TACTGATGAGGACATGTGGGAGGAGTGTGTCTTGCTTTTTTAGGTGCTAGTGCTCAGCTGATGGTCTGTAACTGTTTATGTATCAGAACGGAATTAATCTTGTAAATTAATCTTGGAAAAGTCTATCTGGTTTAATTTTTTTAAATAACAAAAACTACAAATGAACCAAACACTTGGAAAAGGGAGRTTCAGAGTATAGAGGAATGTAGAGTCTAAACACGAATCTTTACGCTGTTAACATTGACTTTTCCTTCCTCAGCGTCCTCGCAGCAGTGCCAATTCTGGTATAGAAGTGCCCTGCCCACTGCCTAGTTTCACCCCATATGTGGAAGAGTCAGCTCAGCAACAAGTCATGTGAGTCTTCAGTTTGAAATGGGGATTGCATTTGAAATTATCAAAGCTGCTTCGTAAGATTCTGACTCGTTTTGCCAAGTAGTCAAACCTCCAGATCTACAAGAATTTAAAAATCTGTCAACCTGGAAGCTCTTAGTACTTTAGCTTGATGGCAGAGGGTTCAGTGGAGGATGCATAAGGACATGGGAAGCATTTGACTATTGCTGCTCATTATGTGGGAGCCTATATCATATTTATGATATGMTAATTAGTTTAATAGCTTAACTCGATGTGTTTACACAAAAACACAGTTACCTYTTTTAGGATGCTGTTTGCTGTGAAAGCAGCCATGAACTGAGGCAGGCTTATTGCTGTTTTCCTCTATTTTGGGAACTCTGTGCTCATTTTATCTGGAGTTTTATTCCGAAACAAGCTATCAAAGTTTCCATGACAACAGTGTTGCTTAGGTTATTGAGGAGTATGCTGTTTTGCCTGAAATTACCTTTCTGCTTGTACTGTGCTCACTGAAATGCTGATAAATCCCAGGAGATGGGGTTGCTCTGTTTTGTTAGAGCAGAGGAAAATGCATTATTTTGCAAAGCTGCTTACCTTTCTTTTTCTGTGGCTAATGATGGCCATAGAATACATAGGCTCTTCTGAAGAGAGAGGTGGAACAGAATGTTTGATATTACAGACAGCTTCCTTTGCTCTGAATTGCATATAATCAAAGAATGCTGAAAGGTGGCTAACAGCATGGATTTTTCCAGTGGGTTTTGTATGTTGTATGTGGACTGCAGAATAGCTCTGACCAAGGACATATCATAATTTAGTTTAAGAATATGTAAAAAATTAAGTTTCTGTCTAAGCTATAAGACTATTTCTTGCTCCTGAAAGTCAGCAATGCCATAGAATTAAACCTCTTGACATGCTGGTCTTTCAGATGAAGACTTACTATTTACAGAATGCAGCATCTTTTTATACCAGGGAAAAGGAAGGAATGGGTGGGAACTGAACATCATGCTAAATTAGCTGTAAGCAACTCGAGCAGAGAGTTTGTACGTAGTTTTATGCTATGTAGTTGAAAGTTTAAAAGCAGATTTTTTTTTTTCTGCCTTTGAGTCCATTTCCTCATGGTGCCATGGTCGTCAACCAAATCAAGTCTRTAAGTGTTGTGTTGAAACTGTGTAAACATGGTGAAAATCATGCCATCAGTTGTCATCTGGAGATTTGGGTAGAAGGACCCTGTGGTGATCTTGGTAATGAGCCCCCACCCCCACAAAAAAAGCTTTAAAAACCCCCAACTATTAGGAGCACCTGTTTGCCTCATAATCTCCCAAATGRTCTTAGGGTTGTGAGTCCATTCACATGCAAAACAAAACATATGTCTTGGAACTGTGCACTGTGTTTTCTTTTGAACTAACTATTTACCCAGAGCACAGTTAACCCATTTTTCAAGGTCGGTTGTTCAGATCATCTTTTATTGAGGTACAGATAATTGCTGGAGTCATCTGGATTACTGGTGTCTGTAAAACTATACAAATTCTGGTTCCTCTCTCCTGAAATTAGCATGTAGCACTTTCAGAAAGCACTTTCAAGCTAAGAAATTGACTGCTACTGACTCCTTTCACTGTACAGTGATGGGTTTTTGKTTGGTTGGTTTTTTGTAATGGGGCACTTAATTTCTGTCACTCAGCATGCAAAACATTCTCCTTGAGCAAACTCCTCTCTTACTGCATCTTAAATCTTCCCTTTTTTTCTTAATCTAAAATGCCAGGCTTAATCTAGTCCAAGATCTTCCATTTTTAAGTCCTGCTGATTCCCCCCCCCCGATAAACTCTATTTTGTAGGATGATTAGGGACTTGTCACCTGTGTGGTCACACAGATTGATAGAGCTAAAGTAAACATAGATCCTGCTCCAGAATGCACAGCAATTCAGAGTATTATAAGAATTTTATTTGCTCTTGACTGGGCCTTATTAACACTTTGCTTTGGGGTTTTTTTCAATTACACAATTGTGACTTGGTACGCTTGCCTTTTATGTGCTATCATTCCATTTTTCTGGTTTGTTTTTTCTATCAACAGAACAGAATGTCTTTAGTCTATTCTACAGCTAGTTTCTGAAATTAGCTATTTTCTTTCCTATGCTTGCTTTTCTATGTTACAATGAAGTACATATAATTAAAGTAATAACTGCATGTTTTTTCAGGACTCCCTGCAAAATTGAACCCAGCATAAATCATGTTTTAAGTGCTCGCAAACCTGAGAAAGAGGAGGATCCACTACAGCGAGTGCAAAATCATCAGCAGGATACTCAAGAAAAGAAAGAGGTGGTGATGTACTGTAAAGATAAAGTTTATGCTGGAGTCGAAGAATTTTCTTTGGAAGAGATCCGAGCTGAAATCTACAGAAAGAAAGCAAAAAAGAAAACCGAAGGTATGCTTCAAAATGGGATGACATGAGACTTTCTGAGATGGAATCATAAAATTATACTTCCTTCTTATCAGCATACAGCTGTCTGTTATTGCAGCTGCTTTCTTTTTTTGCTGAAATAGTTATTTAACTGCTCTGAGGTCTGAAGAAAGTAACATATTTGACAGTTTTACATGTAAGCTGTGAAACAGGGAAAGAAGACCAGAGGTTTTAATCCCTTTGAAAAGAATTTAGGCTTTAGCCACAGATTGCATGTGAAATATGCATTGTGCCTTAAAAGCTTTTTTTCCTTAGAGGAGATGCAGGCTATAGCACAGAAGAAGGAAGAAATACAAAGGAAAATTGAGGAGCTGGAGAAGAAATTAAAGAAGAAGGAAGATGACAAGCAGCAACAACTGCGTGAACAGGTATTGTCCTCATTTAACTGTTCTTTTACAAATAGCTACTATTTTAAGTAAAAGTACTAAAGGAGGAACAATATCTAAGATGTTTCTCTTTGGCTAACACTTTTAAAACTTTTTTTGAAAGGATGCTTCAGCCTGTTTTATGCATATATAACCCAGTAAATGAATGCTCAGAGAAATATTTCTTTTCTTCTCCCCCACTTGTCCCCAAGCCATATCCTTTCACTATAGGAATGTAAATCAAAGACTTCAAGTTTTGTAGTGTTACTTTACAAGTATTGTTATATATACCTTATGCTAAGGTATAAACTTCTAAATTTTTTTAAGTAAAGGTATGCCAAATGCTTAAGGGCGAATTGCTCTTTCTTAAGCTCTCTTCATGTGCAGTTTCCTTTTATTTAGATAAGTTGTAGTGCTAAAGAACACAAGAGAAGAAGCTGGAACTAGGGAAGGAAGTGAAGGGTCACAAAGTGGTGTGGGCTAACCCCAGCAGGCAACTAAGCACCACACACCTGCTTGCTCACTTGCTCCCCCTCAGGGGGATGGARGAGAGAATCAGAAGGATAAAAGTGAGAAAATTGCTGGGTTGAGATAAGGACAGTTCAATAGGTAAACCCAAAGCTGCACACACAAGCAAAGCAAAATAAGGAATTCATTCGCTACTTCCCATCGGCAGGCAGGCGTTTAGCCACTTCCAGAAAAGCAGGGCTCCATCATACAGAATGGTTACTTAGGAAGACAAATGCCGTAATTCTGAACGTCCCTGCTTCCTCCAGATTTTATTGCCGAGCATGACGTCATATGGTATGGAATATCTGTTTGGTCAGTTTGGGTCAGCTGTCCAAGTTGTGTCCCCTCCCAACTTCTAGTGCGCCCCAGCCTACTTGCTGGTGGGGCAGCACAAAGAACAGAAGACCTTGATGCTTTGTAAGCACTGTTCAGCAGTAGCTAAAACACCGCTGTGTTGTCAACACTGTTTTGGTCAAAAACCCCAAACATAGCTAAAAAATCCGTACCAGCTACTATGAAGAAAATTAACTCTATCCCAGCCAAGACCAGTACACAAAGCCATATCTGATTTGTCTCCAAGTTTAGAGACAGTAGTGTGCTCTATTATGTATTAGACTTCCCACCCGGCCCCCCTTTTCTATGCAGACCAGTCTTGAGCAGAGTATCTTTCAAGTAAGTATACTTTGGTCTGTCATTGCTAGGTAGTGTTTAAACCCCAGTTTTCTTACAGGTTGCAAATAACAAGTTATTTTAAAGCTTTTCCTTTTCCCAGCTTCATCAGTTCTTTCTCTCTCTCTCTCTCTCTCTCTCTCCCCCCCCCTGCCCTCCTTCCCCATTTCCAAAACAATGCCTTAGTAGTAAGTATTTAAAATAATGAAATACAAAGTGTTGTGAATTTGATGTAAGCTATGTAACTGCTTACATATGTCTTTAATAGTTGCAGTATAACTAAAATCTCCTATGAAAGTTATATACAGTTGCAAAGAGTAAAATTATGTATTTTAACTACACTAAGCAATAAGAATGGACTTTTTTCATGCAAGTAAACTAAGTACAAACAAAAATGGCTAGAGACAATTATTAATCCATCAGGGCTCTAACGACCTACACAGGACTATCATAGTGTTCCTGGAACCTTGTTGCATGGCTTGTGATTCCATCACTGTAGAACCAAAATATGGTTTTGTTTCTATAGCCAACAGAGATAACAGAAGCTTTGCCACTTTTGGGACTCCAAGGATTTACTTTTTCCAGTGCAACAGAAGTTGGGGAGAAACAGCCTCAGTTGCAAAGGTAGTACAGGATTTTCTTTGCCAGAAATGAGAAAATTTGTGGGGATAATTAGTTATGAGTAACATGGATCACTAACAGATAGCCTGTTTCCGCAGACAGAACGGAATATACCCCTAGGCATCAGCCTGTAACCAGGATCTGTAATCTGTCTTTATATAATTTTGATTATTTGTCTGAGGGATCTTAACTTCTTACAAGTAGCATATGTCAGCTTGGCTTGCCTTTTTTACGAAGTTTACTTATGTTTTGTGAAGGTGTGTAAAATATAAGAAAGAAGTTTGTATCTTTTTCACAGTGAATCCCAGGTCTCTGAAGATACTCAACTACATAAACCATCTTGTTCTGAGGGTAAGCATTAAAGTTTTCTACCATTAAGGAGAAGGCCGTGTTGAAGGGAAGTGTTCTTTTATATGAATAGCAAGACTGCAACAAACTAAAAAGAAAAGTCTAGGTGGATTAGAAGAATGAAAATGAGAATGTGCTAGTGTTGAGTGCCTTTAACCGTATTCAGCAAAAGACCGAGCATCTGAGGTCTGAGAACTGTCATTATTTGAAAGGACTGTCAACCAGAAGAGCTTTTTTCTTTTAATAGCTGAAGAGCTTTCTTCACACTTTCATACATGCAGTCTTACTAAAATCTGTAAAACAGTTTTAACACGAACATTAGGATTGATGTTATCTTAAGTCCTTCTTTTTCCTCAGAGGATTTGGTAGAGGAATACAATCAGAAATTATATATTCAGTTTTGTTGTTGGAAAGGGTGCGTGCTGAAGAAATTTACTTTTGACCCGAATTGACTGCTGTTACTGTTGACAGAGGTTATCCAGTCTCTTGCTGTATGCCCAGATACACAAAGAGGAAATGTGTTTTTAGACTCTGAGGATGAACAAGAGGAACAGAGAGATGAGGCCAGCCTTGGGAAAAAAGGTACAAATTCTGAAGCATATTCTAAAAAGAGCAAGCTAGCTAACGTAATATGGTGGTAAAAGTGTGGTTCATTAACATGACAAAACCAAGCCTTTTTTAATAGGTTTCTTTAAATGTCAGTTCTGTAACTTCCTGCTAGGACTRGTATTTTTAAGACTGTGTATTAAATGTTTTAAGTAGCATTGGATACACTGTTGTGGAAAAAATGTTGATATAATAGAGCCTCTTGGTTTTTCTTTACAGATGTGGGTCTTCTTCCCCCACCGGATCCTGCTACGTTTTTCTCCATATTTGATGAGTCCTCTACTTTGGCAAATCAGAATATAAGGTAGAATTATTCAAGACCTAGGTTTCAGAGGGAGGGAAAACTGAAATATCAAACCACTTTCTGTAGCAGCTGAAATACAGTATTGCTTCTTGTATGGATGTGGGGTGTTTTTTTGTTTTGTTTATATTTGTATTTTTTGTTTTATTTCATTACTCTACTTGGGAAGTCCATGATGAGGAAATACTTCCCTGTTGTTCCTCCTCAGTCTAGAACTATTTAAGCTCCTATATAAACTTTCTTCATTCTGGAGAGCTGTATATATTGCAGTTTACTGGTAGTTCTGTAGTAGAAAGTGGTAGATTGAAATTGTCAGTAGACTTAAACTCTTGAGAGGAATCTCTGTTGAAGATTGGAAGCTACTCTAATAAATATTTAATGGAATGTACTTTTATCTTAGTTGTTCTGCAGATCATACACAGAAAAGTGGCCGGCGCCCCCTTGCTGTTCGCAAACCTTCAGATTCTCTAACTGCAAAGGAAAACGTGCCACCAGAAGCCTGTGTAAGGAAACAATTTACCCCATAGCAGATTTCCTGTCAAGGAGAAACCAACAAAGAATGTCCTATTGTTGAAATGAGTGAGATTGGCTGGACTGTCATGATATGCAATAAGCAAGGATTCTAAACTTCTGTCTGGCATGGCAATACTCGAATTGGGTGATGTTAAGATTACACTGGGAATTTCACATTTTTATTAGGCTTTAAGGTGGCCAATATGGAGATGATGGTAAGGACTCTTCCAAATTTTAAGCAACTGATTAGTGGCCAGGTTTAGTCATGCTGTAACTTTTAAAAGTTTGTGTGATGAAGAGTTGCACTCTTAAACACTGCCTCCTGTTCCATCCACTTTCTTGCTGTGCATCCAAACAAGCATCTTGGTTTCTGTGTTCCTCACCCAAAGTGCTATAGGCTTGACTCCCTTAAACCTTTGCATCTTGTTTCCTAAGCTATGTGTCTTTATGTGGCAGATGTTCGTAAAGCTTTCAGTAGAGGTGGTAGTTGCTGTCTCACCAAAGGACTTAGTTACTGCRTGCTGCAATAAATCTTTAGACTGGTTGAGGGAGAGGATTTTATTCTGAGCTGAGAAGGATTTTATGTACAGCTTCAATATGAAATACTTATCAGGGTTAAGCATGGAAGGCATCATGCTGATTTTGGTTCTAGAGTCAGTCTGGATAACTACATAGTTCTGCTTTACATGTTCTATGTGTCTTCAGTGCCCGACACTTTAGTAAACACTTTAATGTGCTTTTAACTGAAATGCACTTCTGAGTAGTAGATACTAAGTAGCCTTTAACAGTTCATGGCAGTTCTGCAGCACTCTAGAGGGTAACAAAGCTACCCTCTCTAGCTGGAAAAAAATATGCAACTATATTACAGTTAGGGTTCAATTACTCAATTTGAATGAGCAATATAAGTAGAGTACATGAAGACTGAGTGTCAGATACATGATGGAAGGTGGCAAGGTGGAAGAAAGGGGAGAGAAATGTTTAGCTTTCAAAAAAATTAAAAGAAAATTTGACATAAAATCTACAGACTTTTCACTGTCTCTTCCTACTTTTTTCAGGATGAGCTGAATGGAATTGAACCTTTGACTGAAGATGCAATTGTGACAGGCTCCTACAAGAACAAAACCCTTTGTGCGAACCCAGAAGACACGTGTGACTTTGTTAGGGCTGCCCATCTGGCCTCAACGCCCTTTCATGGGGTGGTAGCTCAGAGAGTCCCAGCTCCTGCTTTTTCACAGAGTGTCCTCAAGGAAGACTGTCCAGAATCTGAGAGTGCACCTCTGAATCAGGAAACGGTGGTTTGCGAGGGAGCATACAACGAAGCTCTTTGTGTAAATAAACTGAGGTAATTAACAGCAAAGCATCTTAAGCCCCTTTTTCCTGTGTGTCTTTCGTTGTGGTTTTACTATTCTTTTGCTGAAGAAACAATTTTCTGAAGAGATCAGAATATACTGAAGACAGCCATTTCTCTAGCTCAAGATCCATTTTGCCTTGAGCAGATTTAAGAGGTAATAGCAAGCCCACTTGGCTTTTCAGCATTACTGCTGTGGGACTTAACTCCATGCTTTTTCTACCAAATGACTTGCAAAGAAATTAATAAACACGTTCTGTCTTTGTAACCAGAGATTAAAAGTAGAATCATCAGTTCCTTTTATACTCATATGCCTCTGTAGTTATTTTAGCATATAAAATGCATCTGGTGATTATGGCTTAGATTTCTTCTACAGAGGAGAAAAGCTGGAGAGAAGAAAAAAAAACTGGCAAACAACCTCCTGTTTCTTATCATTGTAAAGAAAAAAGCATCTGTTGTATGGGTTTTTAATTTAGAACTGACTTTGATTTGCTAGCTGTTAGTATGTAAACAAGTATACCATGCTGAAGGTGTTTGTTTACTTGGCAAGTTCCCTGGGAAACCATGCTGATTATAAGTAGGAAGGAAGAGCAAGAGTTATTTCCCACCCAACCCTCCACTGCTTTAAAAGCACTGTAGGTCTGAATTTTAATACCTACGGGAGTAATAAACGTTCAGTATGTCTTCTGTTGTAGCAGTCATATTTAATGGAAGAGAAGATAAAATTCATCTGTAGACTAAGATTCTGAGTATAAACAATCATTGAAGCTAAAATGAAGCTCTGACATAACTATTGGTTTTCCACTAAGGATGGGAGAGGACTTCTTTAACATAAAGAAGTCTGGGAGCGCACAGTATCCTTTCATAGTCACTAGGCTGGCATTATCTAGACGCTGTCTTCTGAAAGTCTGAATAGTTGATGACTTTATTTACAGCCCGATCATGGAAGCAAGCCTGGAAGATACTCGCTCGTCAGGTTCTTCTGTCTCCTCAGGATCTTCTCTTTCCTCTGTTACACAAATATCTGCTACTAAATACCTGCATATCCCTGAGAAACTGGAACTTGCTCAGAGCTTGCCTGCTGAAATGGTTACTGATTCTGGAGGTATCAGTGAAAACGTTACTGGTTAGTACTAAACTGAGTTTCACTCACAACAAATAACTTGCAGCTGTCACTAAACTATGGTGCTTTTTCTCTGCTTCCTATATTTTACTCTGCTTTCTGTGTATTTCCTGTTACTTTGACTTGTGACTAAACTTGTGTCTCCCTTGTCAGAAGTAGTAGTGAGATATACAGTATAGCATGCTTGTCAGCATCCAAAAGATGTAAATATTAAGGTGACGGAGAAGCTATTTAAGGTATTAAAGCAGGGAGCGTGTACAAGTAATGAGGTCAAACTCTGAAATGAAAAATTTGGGCTGGATGGTAGTGAGAACTTCTAAGACAGCTTTGTTTTGTTTTGTCTTGATTTTTTTTTCTTTCTGTAATCATACTGTGTGTTCTCCTGATGTGCTGATAAGTGCCACATTGAAAAAAGTGAATATGAATTTGAAATCTAGTGAAAGTTGCGTAATTTTGATTTTAAATTTGCACTCTTAACTTTGCTGTATTATTGTGCTGCTTCACAGTATTTCCTATTGAAGGAAAACGATACTGGTACTTAAATAGTTAATTTCATTTTTTTTTCTTCTAGGCAAAGACCTTTGTTTCTCTCTATTATACATCTTTATATTACAGTTAGAACAGAGGAATGGTCACAAAAAGCCTTCAAAATCTGGCCTGTAGCATTAGGTTTGTGTTGAATGATGGTTTTCAAGGTGTTTAACCTGCTTTAACTCTTTGATTTTGGTTTATGATATTTTAATTAGAATTGTATATCTGAAAATTCTCAGTGTATCTACTCTAGAGAAGAATATGTTACTGTGTGTCTGCAGACTATTTTATGATGAAGCATGCTCGGGACCTGGAATGAAAATACAATTAGGAGAAGAGTGTTGTCACTGAAATAGCTGAAATATTTTGGATAGATCTTACACTCATTTCTTATCGTATGCACTAATCTTTAGAGCAAGATGAAGAATCTTTACAGATTCTTTTCAGAAAAAGAAGGCACTTGTTCAGATGTTTTAATGGACCTTTCTAAAACTTTTGATCATTCCTGTTGCTTTTTCCTTGCTTTCTGCACATCTCCCTTGAACAGTAATCCTCAAGCTGGATGTAGTAATTCTACTGAGGACTCCTTAATGCATGCTGCATGGAGCAGAAAAATTACTTCAGATGTCTGTCAGTTCATTCCTGTAAAATATGCCAGTAAATTTCATAGGTTTGTGATGGTAAAATATTGGAACACGTATTTAGCCTTCAACCTACAATGTTTCCTGGATCTACTTTCACGGAATTACTTCCTGAGCAATATCATACTGCAATGCATTTCAAATAAATATAACAGTAGGTAATGACACACTCATTCTTACCTTCGTACTGTGAAAGCTTAAATGTTGTCACCCGTTACTAGTCATAGTCTTTGGGAGAGGAAGTCAGTAGAAGCCATCTAGTTCTGCTGTGTTTTACTCTGCCTGATCATTTGAGAGCAACACTTTTCAGGCTACCTTGGTTTTGTACAGGTGAACTCATCTATTGAATGATTTTCTCTGTCCTATTATGCAGGAAAATAAACCCAGACCTACATGTAATTATCTTATGTGTCTTCCAGGAGATAAAAGCCATTAAATTCTTAATATTGCAGTGAGCAGCAGAGTTGGAGTCCAACTTTGTTTTCCTCTTCTTACATAAAACCCCTGCTGTATTCAAAGGAGTGAATTTCAATAAAACCCTTCATTTAAAAAAATCTCAAACTGATCGCTTACATTGGACATAGATTTAAAAAAGGAGTGTTAATTTGCAAAATGAGTTTGAATTCTGCTGTGGCTGAGCAGACATACATAATCTAATTCAAAACTTTGTCTCTTGTGAAAGATACATTTTACGTGACGCTACAGTAGAATCATTGAGAACTCATGATAAGATAGTCTGTAAGGTAGTTTCAAAGRTGAGTGTTACATTCACTTCACAGAACAAGAAACTATTGGAAAGAGATTAATTGACTTGCTGAAAGGTGATGCAGTAAATCAGTATGCAGATAGAAACCTTCCAATATCGAGGTTACTTTTTCTTGACAGATATAATCCAGTTAGAGACTGAACACCTAGTTTCAGCTCATCTGTTTCTATTACTTGTCTTCCTAGGTGATGATGTAACTCATTTCTTGTGGAGTGCTGAACAGCGTAAAAAGCTTTTAGATCCTATGCCAGAATCACTGACTGCTTCTCCAGATTTTCATTTGGAGACTGGCGCTCTGCCTGTCATGGAGTCTGAGAAAGATGTTGAGCTAGGTAGGTATGCCAGGCAGGTATGCCAGGCACTCTACAGTGCAAGGGGTCTATTTATGTACTAATTGGTTTGAAATATGCTTCATATTCACCCTCACTAGTTTTATGTGGTGTAGATGGGGAATAACTTGAACAGCCTGGGTGTGTATATTTGCTGTGACAGCTCATGAATGTAAACTTTCATAACAGGAAATGAGACTTACTGTATCAAATGGCAATATTGGACCAATGAAGAATATAAGATGTTTTTTGCCATTCCAGCTAACTTTCCCCAGTTGGATGCAAAGGGACTTGCAATAAAGGTAACACATATGGTTATTATACAAGAAGTGTGAAATGTTAAAATCTCCTCAGCCAATATAAAGTAAAATGTAGTAAGTTTGGTCTTAATTTCTGAGTTCTGTGCATGAAGTTTGCTACTTCAAGTCCTCTTTCTAATTGTTGATATAGATTAAACGTTTCTGTGGAAAATGTCTTCCTTGGTAAAGCAGGGAGGGAAAAAAAGAGGATGAGAAGAACATGAAGATAAGCAATTTTTGCTTTATTCCAAAAATAAATGTTGTTCTTATGTACCTTCTTGTAGGTGTATTCTCAGCCTGTGCCTTGGGATTTTTATATCATGCTTCAGTTACAGGAGCGTTTGAATACCGACTTTGACCAAAGCTTCAGTGAGAATTGCAGCTGTTACTTGTATCAAGATGGCTGTGCTATTTTGCACAGGGATATAAATCGCTTCACGCTTGGGGTCAGTACAGATAAACAAAGTACAATTGTAGAAGATGTGAACTCCTGCATAGGTACCATTAGTGAGTTTTGTTTGTCATTATGCTCATCGCTGAAGATAGCTTCACATGTTTAATCCTGCAATCTAGATCCTCTGTCATGAGTGATAAACGACCTGAGCTGAGAACAACATGTTATTCCACAACAARGTTTGCACCTAAAACTCTTGTTTAACTTGACATCTTTCAATGAGTTCCAGTCTTCCAGTCTGCTATAGCATGGTCATAGTATTTAGTGTCTTGCTGAAGGATTTACATTTTAAATAAAGTCTTGTAAGTGCATTTTGAATTGTTGCATATAAATAGGATACAAATTAAATAGTGATTTCAGTCTTCAGTTCAATTTCTTCCTACTGATCTTTTGTCCACTTCTGAATAACAGTGTCTTCTAAGAGCTCATGGTTCTTCTAATTCTGGCTGGGCTGATCATGGGCAAAACCTGATTATACTGAATTTAGGGTAGGACTGTTATCTCTGTACAGATAAGTAAGGAARAAAAGGTGAGCTATAAATATTTCACTTAATCTAAGGTAGAATGGCATATAGATACATGTTTATTCCCTGTTTTCAGGATGTTATTCGTGGCTGTAAGTCCATCACGGAGGAAGTTATCCTACTGGTTGTTTATAATCTTCTGGGTGTGGTAGAGAAGCTCCACAAAGCAGAGATTGTCCATGGAGATCTGAGTCCAGAGGTGTTCTTTCTGGGAGACAGGTTTGTCTCTTTGTATGAATATGGGAGGATATATAATACTCAGTTTCAGCTACAGCTCTTGTGCTTTTGTAATTTCTCCTCTTTAGTTGGGGTACTGATATTGCAGTCCAGTTTTTTTTAGGCTACAGTATATTCTGAAAATAGTGAAAACACTTTGTTTAGGAATAAACCTTTCTTTTGTTTATTTCTATAGAAATAGTATACAATGATGCTGTAAAACTTACACTAAACAAAATGTTTTTGCTATTGCCTGTGTTCTCAAGTTTCTGCTTTACCACTGTACTGGACAGCTAACTGGATACTGGTGAATAACTTGCATTCTGGTTTTACGTATCTGAAAAACAGGAAATTAGAAGACAAAGGGCAGGTGGGACTGGAATATCCAGACACTCACTTAAACAGATTGCTTAGCTTCCACTACAGTCCAGCTTGTAACTTGATGCACAGATCTAGTTTTCTTCTTTAAGCTCTTTCCCATATTATGTTAACAAAGTTGCATATCCCTTGAAATGTGATCTATGAACTAAGTGTGGGAAGATAGTAACTTTGGAATGTCTAATGATTCAGATATAATTCCATTAGAAGAAATTCACTGAGGCTGTTCTTAGTCTTCACTGGTATGTTAAAAATAGCTGTTAACTTTAAATGTATTTTGAACATACAGTCATCTAACACGTGCACCCCCAATTTATTTTATTTATAATTATTTATAGGATTTATTTATTTATAAATTACATAATGTACTACTGAAGTTCTAATATTTTCTTCACACCCCAATGGACTGTCTTGCACATCCCTTAGGGTGCACACATCCCATTTTGGAAGTCACTGATCTAACAGTGGCTTGATGGACTTGGATATCTCCTGCTGGATTTCTGTGGCAAATACAAACCAGACTAAACTGCCAAAAAGTTAGGATAATGGTGGTGGGTGTTTTGTGGGTTTTGGGGTTTTTTCTGTTTGTTGTTGGTTTTTGTTCTGTTTTTTTTGTTTTGTTTTTTTAAGATAGCAAAAACTATCCTAGGACAAGTGCATAGTATAAATTACAAAATACGCTCATAGCATACAAGTATGTAAGAAGAATATTAGTGAGAAGTGTGATGTGTTTATATTGTTGGCTTGGCAGTACACTGTCATCTATACAGATACTCCTAACTGCCCTTTCTGTTTGTCCTCCCTAGTGTGTACACTAGGAAAGATTTTTTTTTTTAAAGTCTTATTAAGCTTAATTCTTTCTTGTATAAAGTATTCTGAGATCTTGAAGGAGAGGGAAAAGTGCTAAACATCATGCTATTTTCCCATTCCACCAACTGTGTTTCAGATAACTGACAAATATCAAAACAGTGTCATCCTTAACCCTTTAGTGTTTCCAATTGCTTACTCTGGAAATATCAATATCATCTCTAAGCTGCAGGCTGCGAGCTGGTTCCCCATCCAGGGGCAGTCCTTTCAGCAGTAGTTCTTAAGCTAACCATCAGAGGGGAGCATTGACATAGCTAAGACTCACCTTCACTACACTGTTAAATTTAATTAAAAAAAAAAAAAAAGTTTGGATTGTCTTATGTTTCATTTGCTTCCTCTGCTCAGGATCTGCGATCCATTTGCTAATGATGAGATGACAAGAGCTCTGAAGATAGTGGATTTCTCTCATGGTCTAGATTTGAGATTACAGCCTCAAGTAAGTTTGCCCAACAGCTTTCCAATATCTCAGACCCCTCATGGAAAACAGCTTCTGGCAAAAAGTTCTCTTCCTTATCAGGTGAGTATCTATTTAGCAGGATATCATAGTTTCTGTGTTTCCCTTACAAAATCTCTATTTTTCTTAAGTTATATTTTGCAAACTCTGTGGAAAGGTCTGATCAATAAATACTGAATAAAGAGAATTTTTCATCTGATTAAATCTTTGGTATTAAGTGAARGGACTAGCAGTGCTGTTGAATGCCTGTGACTACTGTATTTATTTAGGAACCTACAATAAGACCAGGATTTTACTTTTTGAAGTTTTCTTGCTTAGCACATCTCTGGAAGATTCTGATGCAAAGACCAGTTCAGACTTAAATGTGTAAAAGCACCAACAGTAGAAATCTGTAATGGATTGCTGAAATTGACAGGAGTTGAACTTTCTGATGTTTGTTGTGATTGCAGGTAGACTTGGTTGGTATTGCAGATATAGTCCATTTGATGCTGTTTGGGGATCATGTCCAGGTCTATCAAGAGAATTCCATCTGGAAAATCAGCCAAAATCTATCAAAGTAAGTCCTTTTGCAGAGGAGGCTGCTGGGAAAGAACAGACTACTACTAACTTCCTTCACTTTCTTTACAATGGCACCATCTTCAAAGCTTAGAACACAGAACTTAGTGCTGTTGTTGCAAAAAGCATTCGTTCTGTGGGGACTTAAATTTTGAAGCTGCTAGACTTGTTCATTGTATAGTAGCCTTAGTGCTGTGTAGGAGACAATTTTAAGCTCAATATGAGCCTAACAGTCCAGTTAAGATGATTTTGCTTTTTCTATCCTTTCAGACCAGACTGCTTTAGTCTCTCTTTTTACTTGACAGACCAAGCTTGGAGAAGTTTATAAGTGGGTGGGTGGTGAGGGGAAAAATTACATGAGTAGGTTGCTTTAGAAATGGAGATTWTTTGGTTTTTCTGCCTCTCTCATTCTAGGCTCTGTTGAAGGGCTATTAAGACACTGATGTCAGGGTTCTGTCTGTAACAGTTGCAGAAACAGTATACATGCACAAGAAGGAAAATAATTTAAAATTATAATTTAAGRTGCATCTGCAAGCAGCTTCTTTTTGGAACCTGCTGTTTGTCCTCAGGTATTAATTTCTACTGCTCTCTTTTAGCCACATGTTTTGGCTATAAGACTACTCTGCTTTCATCTACCCTTTGTTTGTTCTTAGACTAAACACTTGTTCACTTTGTTAGTCACATCCTGCAGAATTTTATGCCTTAGTATTTCATAAGGTTTTTCCAGAGTGCTCTGCTCATGACAGAAATTACTTGACCGATATCTGCATTCAGGATCGTGGTATATTAGCTACACTCGCTGTGTGGATATACTTCTATAATCATCCAATGTGGGAGTTGTCCAGTTCCCTAGCAACCTGCATTACTTATACCTCCTAGTTTGTTGTATTCAATCTTTGAAAAAAATCTCATCATCTTAAGCTGTGTACAGGGGAAAAACACGTTTCTCTTTACTCGGCATATATCTGTTTTTCTGTATTATTATAGACTGATACCAGCAGTTACAAGGCTATAGCAGGCTTCTGCTGACTACTCGCTATGCATGCCATACTGTACCATGTAGCTTTTGTTTTTTCTTCAGAGGATCAACTTACAGGACTAGGCTGTGAAGAACAAAATCACCAAGGGTGATTGTTCTCTGAAGAGACGAATATCAATGACTTATAGGTTGGCTATAAATACATACCTTTATACTGCCTTTGTTTCAGAAATAGTAAAAAAAAAAAAAAAAAGGCAACTAAATCATTGATGGAGACTGGCTTTTGCTCTCTACTGACAGATATTCTAACATTACATATCTTTGAGCTAAGTAAATCTAACCTTCTCTGAAAAATAGGATTCCTGTATATTAATTTGTATCAGAACATGATCTGGTTTTAACAATATTCTGTTGGGGTAGAGGGGCAGATTTCTGATAAGTGTTGCCTTTTTTTAATTTAATTTTTTTTTTTTTTTTTTWATTCTACAAGAGATTAAATTGAGCTAATGCAGATGAAGCCACACAAGGCCTAAGTTGAGAAGGTAGGAACAGGGTGTTGGGGACCTGATCAAGATGTGGGTATGAGAAAAATAGCAATAACTGTCTGGATGACTGGAGCAGGAGGAGCTGAGTAGCAGGTATAGTAAGTCTGAGTTTGGAAGGATAAGGCTGGCTGTCATGAAGAGGGGTCAACTGGAAAGGAATTTCAGTCAAAGCTGGGGACACTGGATCAAAAGAAGTAGGATTCTGGGTAGAGGTAGAACTTGGCGGGAGACTTGGGTAGAAGGGGAGTGAGACCTGTAAAGGGCTAGAGGAGACTAAGGAGGAAGAAGGTAAAGCCTGGGCATGAGTTCTGTGTAGCTGGAACCAGGCTGTAATGCCTCATCGCTCGCTTGGGCACATCAGTTTATAACTTTGCTTTGGAGTTGGAAGTACAAAGAAGAAATTTCTATTTTCCATCCTGTCTTCTACTTTGCTTCTGAAAGTTACAGACTTATTATTCATCTTCTATACTTATTTTTTCAATATCTCGAATTCCAAGAAATGTTTGTATAGGTGCTTTAGTTACATGTTATACTGAAGTCTTATATCAACAGTGTAAATGGGGCATTTCATTATGCAAGAATAAGGAATCTGCACTGAATCTTTTTTTTTCATTCACACACAGATCTTCTAGTGTGTCTGGTTCTTATTAATTGATGACATTTCCCCCAGGCAATTTGAAGCTTTCAATAAATTCTCAAGTAATCTCTGACAAGCAAGTTTACTGCTGCAGGGAATCTTCATCCACCAGAAGGGGCTGCACAATTAAGTGCTTCCCTGTGAGAAGAGTCAGCTGATGGATATTAATCTTGTGCTTTATCCTTTGAATACAGCCACGCACGGCAATGACACTTGCAACACCCAAGAATCCTGTTGCTTTTAGTAATTCTACTTTTCATTTGTAAAGATCATGTTACTTCTGTCCTTTCTGCTAAAAGTTCTATAAGTGACTTGGAAAGTGCTGTGGTGTTTTTTGTTTGTTTGGTTTTTGTTTTTTTTTTTTTTTTTCTTTGGGGGTTCGTTTTGGTGGGTTTGGTTTTTTTCAGGGTTGTATTAACAGGATAACTTTCCTCAAAGAATGTCCTGAGAACTTAAGCAGTAAGAAATAGAAAGAAGGCTTCTTACTAGAAGGCTGACTGGTGTTAAATGCAACAACCATGACCTCCTTATCTTAGGAAAGCTTTTAAAAAAGGACTTAATTATTTTTAAGTATTAAAAAAACTTAAAGATAGTAGAATGACTGGTAGAGCCACTAATTTTACTACCAGTTCAACAAAATAGCAAAGCAGTGGGGAATTGCAAGGCAAAATACAAAATTGTTCTTCTAAGGCCAATGGCACTCAATAAAGCAGAACCCACTTAAAAGCTGACAGAATGAATGCAAAACACTTAAGTCAATGTTGTAGTAAAGACTTCTGGAAAGGTAGAATGTGAATTCTGATCAATTTTGTTTTTGTTTTTTTTCATCTTTGAGCATTACTATAAAGTTGACAACCTGTTTTTCAGGGGAGAGGGGGTTTTACATGTTACCATTATTAAAGAATGGATTTGGAGATTTTTCACTTCCAGGAGTGTGTTTAGTTTTTCTATTTCCACTGTACTATTTTAGGAAACTTCATCTGTGCAGGCTTACGTGAGGTAGTATATAGAAGCTGTGTTTGAATTTTTAGGACTATTTTTGTCACTGATAACTCCTTAGACATCCTTACCAACATGTAACCTCCTCTGCTATGCCTCTTACTTGTCTAAGTCCATGAAGGAAATGGCCTCAAGCCTTGCATATTTTTTTTTGTTAGGTTCTGTATGACTTCATTATTTTAGAAAATGTAAGAGTTACTAGTGTCATAGTACAGGCCAGATTCCTTCTGAGACCATGGCTGCTGCTGTTTTGTGAGTCACTTACATAAAGCAGAGGCAGATAATTTGTTCAAAAGACAATGTAACTCCTAGCTTGAGGGAGAAAAGCGCTTCAGTAGTCAGAAGCAGTGCAGTCTATGGACTTCAGTGCAAGACTGAAGAACAAAGGGTTAGCTCTGGTATCAGTTTTCTGAGACTTTAATGAGACAGTTAACCTTTTTATTCATGTTGTGTGGGTATATCTGTGAGAGAGGGGATTTATTACTATTAATTGTCTTTGAAATGTTATCTATGTGAGAACTCTGGCAGTTGGAAGGCAGGGAAAAAAGAAAGTAAAACTGGCTGTAAACCACTCACTTTTTTTGTATTTCTCTTGCAGCTTTCCTTTAATACTGACCTGTGAACTTAACTTGCAAATGGGGGAATAAGATTTACTTCTACCCCTTATTCGTGAAAGGAATCTGCCAACGTTGTTGGTTCAAAGAATGCTCTTTAACTCCTTTAATTTAAAAGTGCCGTGGCTCAATGTGAATGGTGATAGTGGTCAGGTACACTAGGAAAGGTAACTGTAAAAACAGTGGTTTTGATAGACCTGTGAAACAGCCTGTCTAGTTACTATCCAGAAGCCTACTGGAGAAAGGGGCCCACACGTATAAACTTAACAGTACATTCCTAGTTTTTCTTTACCTTTATTCATGTGAGTGAAATTATTATTTCAGACTTGGTTTTTCCAGGGCATTTAGTGCTGAATATAAATGGAAATCTTGACAGACATGTCGTGTATGCATACTGTTTCACTGAAAACTGCTCTATTTGTTTTAGGACTGTTGACAGTGATTTCTGGAGTAAACTTTTTGGGAGAATTCTGAATGCAGATGGTAAGTCCACAGTGCCTCTGCTGAGGGAGTTAAGAGAGGAAATAAGTGACATGTTTGACAGCTGTTTCCAAGAACGTCTTTGTGAATCCTTAGCTGCACTGGGAGAAACTTTCCTCTTGGAGAACTTCCTGTGATTTCATAGAGGACAAATACATTTTGTTGTTAACTTTTTATTTATTTTTTTTCAAATGTAAGCATGAACAGTGATATTGGCTGTTTCTGCAATACTTCACACGGGACTCGCTGAAGAATGTTGATATTGCATCAGTGCATAGATAACCTCCTAAGCCTGCTACATGAACTAGTCTGTGTCTGAGCAGTTTGCCAGGGAAAATTGGTTGTCATAACTTCCCCCTCCCCTTTTTCTATAGCTCCTTAAAAATGTGTTTAATACGTAGTTCACACTGCAGTCTCTGAAACATCTTTGTCCTATGTTTAGTTGGTCTTTTAATCAGTGTTTCATCAATAAAGTTGTATTTTGATAGCAACTCTGTCATATTAAACATTACTGTCAGATGGTTTCAAAAGACTTGATTTAGTATCCACGCTGGAGTGCTTCTGCCTGACTGGGAATTGTTTGTGACTGCTAGATACAAAAGCCCCTTGTTTGGTGGCAGCTTTCATAACCACACAGGACTTCCTGGACACTTGAACACAACTTGAATGATTCTACTTGGAATGTGCTCTCATGGATGATTGTCATAAGAAAAAGTAGATGAATTCATGAGTGAAAAAGATGCATACTTAAATTTTTGCTTCTCCATGCAAGTGTTTTATTTACTTTTGCAAGGGCTAGAGTTACTGACTGGATTGAGCATCTTTCAGAAATCTCAATGAAGTCTAAATTTGCCATATGTGCTGAAGTGTTTGCAGGTTTTTGTGGGAGGTTTTGTCGATAGATATTTGTGTTAACCTTTTATGCGCTGTATTATTGAAACCAATACAAAGACTTTATTTTATTCAAGAGAACAGAATTTACAGGATCCAAACCCAAGATGCTACATACCTTAAGTGTAGAGGAACTTCTCAGACTCGGGATTTACTTCCTCATGTATGAAAGTGAGAGTAGAAGACTGCATCACTAGTAATTTCTTCTCCCTATAAAACCAAATTGGCTTTAAGTGTTCTTGCATTTGGTCAAATTCTCCAGCCATGGTTCTGTTTGATTCTCCCCT
Source organism: Phoebastria nigripes (assembly GCA_035582835.1). Taxonomy (NCBI): domain Eukaryota; kingdom Metazoa; phylum Chordata; class Aves; order Procellariiformes; family Diomedeidae; genus Phoebastria; species Phoebastria nigripes. The sequence continues at coordinate 1,034,175 of JAYKAV010000433.1, read as the reverse complement.
GTTTGTCTGTGTTATCTCTAAATTCTGCTCTGGAACTTAATTCCATATTTTCTAAGTTGCTGCAAGCCACCTTCTTCTTTCCTGTTTTTTCTGCATATGTCCATCACTACTCCTCTTGCTTTGACCTGTGTTCTTTTTGCTCTTCCAGATACCTAATGCCTTCTTTATAGTCCCTTCGTGAAGGTTATATACTCTAATGTAAACTGCTGCTGAAGAATTTTTTTGGTCTGTTAATGCCTCAAATAATGCTTCCTGTAGTACAAGTCATTGGTTAGTCATCTATTGAGCAAGCAGGTGAAATAATGATCTATCTCTAGCCAGAGTTTGGAGCAAAGATCACTGGTAGAGCAACTAGGAGCTATGCATTGGACTAACTTCTGTTAGCTCTGAAAGGACTTGCATGTTTGTTAGTGCTTTCCTTTAGTGGAAATTTGTTTTCTTTTGCTGATCTTCTAACTTTCTTTTAGACAAAGTCTGGGGGATCTCACTTAATGTCCTCTCACTTTCAGCCTTTTCAGTTTATATCCTGCAACACTGATATGAAAACCAGGTAGCTTAGGAAGCGAATGCTCATAACAAAGTATTGATCATCCCAAGGACTTCTCAGGCAAGACATGTTTCCAGCCAACACAGAACTTCACTATCACTTCACCTATTTCATAAACCTTATTCAGACAGAAAGCTTTTGAGAAGAGTGAACACACAGATAAGAGCTCTCAGCAGAAGTTCAGTAAAGGAAATTTGTTCCTCAGGTCTTAAAATCTGTAAGTTAATCTATTTGTCTTTAATGAAGTCTACTTTAAAGCTGAAACACTCCGTTATTACTCTTATGTTGACTTGGCATGTTTTCTTTCTGAGCAAAAAGTGTGCTAATCCTTCTCCATCTGATAAGACTACCCTCGATCAGTTGTACAAGAGCATGTCTCATTACTCTTCATGTATATCCCAGACAACACAAGCACCTTATCATAACTAGAAAATTACTGAAAGTATTGTAAAATAAGAAACATTTAGCAATGGCATTACAGACTTCATAAGAAACAAACAAACAAAACTAATGAAGAGGATCTAGCAGCTATAAAAACAAAGAGCAGACATCTCCTCTGCTGCTTGTTCCCAGTTCTGCTCTGATAGAACTCTGCATCTCTTCCACACAGGTTAGTCTCTGCCTACCCTATCCTATGAGTTGATTGCACCAATATGTAAAAGGAGCTCAGAGAGGTCTTTCAGACATCCCTGTTGTATCTCTGTTCAAGTTTTGTTCTCCAAGCAACTGGGTGCAACTGTGATCCATTACGTTCCTTGGCCTTACTTTCATATATATGTTTTCATATAATAAACAGTATATTAAAATTTGCAATAGCTCAGATTCCATCACCATTTTTTTTTTTTTTTTAGTGATAACCTCACTAGGACTTCTAGGCCTGGACCTCAGACACAATTTCACCCTACCCTCTACCCCTTGTGGCATATCTTGGCATCTGTAGATGCCTCTCTTCCTCTGAAGATGTTAGGACAATTTTGATCTCCAAGCATCTTGTGGGCAAGGCTGGTCTCTCTTCTATTTCATGACTGGTCTATTACAATCCCGGTCCATGACATCTTAGAGCATGTCTGTCTCTTACACAATGATTCAAAAAGCAATGCTTAGGAAAAACTTGTCTAAGGTTGGAGGCAGACAGTTACTTTAAAAGAAAAAAAAAAAACAAAAAACCAAAAACCACAACATGGCTTCATGCCTGCTAATGTGTGCTTAATAAGAGGGTAAATAGGTTTGATCATGTTCAGTTACCAGAAAGTAATACCATTGGCAGCTGGAGAGGAAGGTGCCAAGTTGACTAATGTTTCCTGGGGGAAATGCCACACACTTGAAATCTTATACATCCATTCTACTTGGTTTTGGTTCTTCTGTATCTGATGTGAAAACATCAAACTCTTATTAAAATAAAATAAAGGTTAACTTGCCTAAGTAAACTGCTCTAAAAGTTTTCAGCAGAATGACATTTCCTTAATCATATAGTTGGTGGATATAACACAAGTTGTGTGATGTTTGTCAACATGAATGTTAGTCAAACAAAGTGCCTACTGAATTTGGCAAATCTGTGGTTAAATTTCAGAGTTGGAAGAGCTCTATTGTAAATGTAGGAGATGACAGACAATTGTAGAAGAAGATATACTATTTCAATGTCCTAGAAAATAAATTTATTCTTCTTAAAAATTTTTTAAATTGGAATATGGAATAAATTTMATGTAGCTGAGAGAAGAAAAAAATGTATCTATGATGTCTGAGATTTTGCCATTCTTCCTTAGCCTGCTTTCCATTTGAACACAAAGTTGGTTTTGCATGTGTATTAACTGGAGATACAGTAACAATATCCTGCTCTTTAGCTACTGTGTCAGTAGTAAACTTCACTGAAATTACTAATTAGATGCAATTCAAGTACACTCTAAATGCTATACATGATACTACACTTGGAATAATATTATTGTCCAGATGATGCTTTTTCTCCTACCTGGGTAACCTGCAGTAGGAAAGTTTGTTTGTTTGTTTTTTTTATGCACAGCTTATTTCCCTGCTTCTAAAATGTTTCAGTAGTATCACAGGTGTTTGACAAGAAAGGTCAGAAGAATGGAAGTGATTTGTAACATTGGACGCTGCTGGAAAGCACATATGGATCCTCCTTCTCAAGCCTGAGAATCTTGTTTTTTTCCATTTATTTCTTATGATCCTTGTGCCAGCAGCAGCACTCTGAGTTTTAGGCCTGTCCCTAGAGTTCTGACTGGCCAGAGAGTGGGAAGAGAACAGGGGACAAAGCCTGCCCCTATTTCTTTCTTATTCCTTGCTAGGATAGTGCTACAGTGAAAGGTTCTTCAAAGGCTACAGAAAAGGGTAAGGGTACAGAAGGGCTGAGCTTTTAACTTTTTCAGAAATTAAGAGCAACTTGACTGATGGTCTGGATGCCTTGAACGTGCACTTCACAGAATAGCCCTGCATGCAGTAACCCACCCAAACCCGAGATGCTTTCATCTGAGACTATGGAATACTTGGTCTGCTTGTCTGCTGATGAGGCTCTGGAATGTTTGTTCTTTGAAACAATTTGTTGGTATTCATAGGGACCTCCCTTTCCTCTGCATTTGTATAAACTGTCTGCTTTGATTTAGAAACAGTAAAAGAGTTAAGTCAATAATGTTGTCCACTCTGTTATATTAAGTGGAAAGGGGTCTAGAAATAATGGCAGAAAGTCATTGAGCCCCAACAAATGCTACAGATAAAAAATCTAGGCTGATCAAATGTGCACGAGATGTACATATACTGYGACTGGGGCAAAAAACATAGGTCTGAGCCATTTTATGCTTATTAAGCTCTGGTAGCTGCATCTGGGTTGGAAGGAGTTGCTTCCACTGTTTCTAGGGCTCATCAGGATTGCTGTCTACACCTGTGAAATACAGATGATACAGGTTACCTTGTTAGTATTTATGTATTGTAATGACCAACAATGTTTTATAACCTTATTACTCCTGCTTGCCTATGTCAGTGCAAATGATAAGAAAAAGCTGATCTTGATAGTGAAGAACAGAAAAGTGATTAAAAGAAGCTGCAGAAGCCAACAATAAGAATCAGAGTTCTAAAACATTAATACTAAAACAGAACTTACTTTTTAAAGCATATCTACAGATATTTACAAAAAGTCTATTGCAAGCTCTGAAACTAACTTGCTAATACTTTACATTTTAAGAGATCATTTTAAGGAAATGTGTCAGCTAGCAGTACTCATCACCTGCTGTCCTAAAAAGGTATTTAATATGTAGGAGATTCAAAATCCTAAAACTGAGATAATTGGTAAAAGTATTTATCAGCTCAGATAGATATATGCTAAATGCATTCATATCTGAGACTTCTCCTAGCCTAGGGTCTGTGTTAAATAGAAAGATTATGAAAACCACATAGTAGAAGTATGTACCTGTTGACGGATACATTATCAGAGGTGTAAGCTGGTACTTGTGCTAGCAGGTGAGATTACTTAACAGAAAATTTCCAGAATGAACTAGAAACAGCAGCTTGCACTCTAATGTGTGTCCCCTGTAATACTTAAATTAGGTGTTTCTCTATAAATCCAACTGATGAATAAGGAGAATGCATTTCATGTGGCTGGTGCATGAAACCCCACAGTCGTATTTACAGCTTTTGATATGAAATCATGCAATTATATAATATTTTGATTATAGTCTATGTTATAGATTCATATAAATTCAGTAATTCTTAAGATAACAAACATTTGGCAACACATAAAGGTAATTACGCTGGATTACATCAGTAGCCTTAAATTTACAAGGGACAATAGTTAGAGAATTTCAAGACTAAGCAAACCTGTTATGTTTATGACTCTTGTCAGGCTTTCATTCTGCAAAATATTTAAGAACTTGCAAGTTTTAGACACATACAGAACCCRCGTCTTGAGGGCTACATCTTGCCTGTACAGCAGTATTTGTCCCCTAGTCTTCCAGACTAGCAAATCTCAGAGCTCTTCCATCTGATAGAGAACAAGGCATAAAGAGTAGGCACAAAGATCTTATCCCTAGAGTCAGGACATGGACAGAGTGTGCTCCCACTAAGTGGGAATGCTCCCTAGTCCCACGGGTTGGACACAGACAAGGAATTTTTGTTTTTATGGCTCTCCTAAGTGTAGGTTTCTTCTTGTTCTCAGAAAATTGCATTCTGGATACTGTGAACAACTGATGTGATTTGAATCTGAATGTTTGGAAGGTTTTGAACTATTTCAGTAAGGTGAATTATTCCAGTTTCTAATATCTTTATATTAATTTGGAAATCGACTTCCATTATTTTCTACCTACTGGGTGTGTCACTTTCCTCACTACAGTGTAATATGGTCTTACATAAGAAAACAAACAGTCTGTTCATCAACCTCATTGAAGTTTTGCAGAGTTTAAAAGAGACAGTACGATAACATTTTAAAAGAAAATTTTAAAAAGGCTTTAGTGAGCCATTTGTCCTATCTTTAGTCTAAAATTGAAAGAATTATAGAAGAAAAAAATCCTAATTATTTTTATGAAGAACACTGTCACTTCACATTTTGTGTCATTCTGACTGACCTACCAGATTGTGGATTCCATGCATTAATTAATTCTGCTTTGGTTCTACCAAAACTACTATAAATCAGATCCAACTGTTTTTTAGTTCATGAAATTTATGAATACTTTTAAAAGTAGACAAATTACACCTCCTGCATATGCATCAGCAAATAATTCTAAATCTTTCCTCTGTGCTGCTGCTGATTTCCCAAATAATAAATATTCCAAAATGGCTTTGGGCTAAACTATAACTTCTGAGGTGTTGTGCTCCATGCTGTGCACTAGTGATTTCCCCAGCGATGCTTCGGTGTACAAAAGCTTAGTGTTCTTATTCTAAGTGAGTTATTTGACTGTGGTCTTGAGAATTGGTGGTTACAGTCTCTCATTTAGCCTTGGGCTGTGGGCACTGCAGCTACATTAATGTGCATGTGCTTAAAAAGATTGCCCTTAAAGATTGCTGAAGGAAGACTGAAGCTCCTTTAACAGTTTCATTCTCTTGGTTCTTACTATTTTACACTCATTGCCCCTCTGCTTGGTTAATCTAGTGGAATGCCACGTTTAGAAACTTAGAAATAAGGACGTTTCATTTCCATTCATTTTTTATCTGATAAAATATTTTAAATTATTAAACAAACATGTGAACATTGAGGTCACTCAGTAAGACCAGGGAAGAACGCTGTTCCTTTTGTCAGTTCTAGAAATATTTGTTCCCTACTCTACTTTTGGAAATAATAACCATCCAAAGTTATTTAATTATTGATCCCAGGGCTCCAGCTGATATGGAAGTGTGATTTACAAAGCAGGATCAGCAGGTAAGTGACACAATGCTGACGAAAGATAGATGTTAGTCTTATGTTCAGTTTCTGTGCCTAAGCTTATGTTTGTTTTTCTAGTGCTTTGGATTCTCTTGATGCACAGTTCTTCAGTATCTCTTGAATTGTATAGTTCCTTTCTTGAAGCTAAACTAGTAATGTATTTTGATGTAGTGTAATGATTTAAATAATCACTCAGGAATCATTTCGTATGGAAAGAAAGTGTTGGAGTACTGCGAAATTCAGTGGTGGCTGGATATGGCTTGTTGGTACATTTCCTCGATATCCAGTCAAAACAGATCCAGTAAAGGCATTCTGGACTATTCTGCCACACCATTAGATCTGCATTTACTCCTAAAGAGCCAACCTGGATTAGTACTTTACCTGTCCTGTGAACTGAACTGGCTACAACTTGTCCTTTCATTAATCTGTTCCCATGGCTTCACAGTCCAGATCTGCTGATACCGTGTTTGTAAGTATGTAAGTATAAGTATGTCAGGGATTAAATCCAACTGTAAGTAGGCACCTATTGTTTTAGTGGCACATCGTCTGCTCCTGCTATGTTTGTAGGGGAACCATGGAAGACCTTTCTTTGTATAGCTTTAGTGGAGTGTGCCATGTTCTTATATCTTGGAAATTATTGCTTAGATCCTGTGCAACTAAAAGCAGCAGTTTTTATATCGAGATGTAAAACATAAGTGTCAGCTGAAAGTAGTCTTGCCTAGCCTGAAACAGAAAACATTACTGGCAACTGGTGTGGGCAGCTGTAAAGATAGTCTCTCATTTGCTTAACATATGGGGAATGTGTAACAAGAATAGTCCATTTTTATGCAATTAAAAAAGTTATTATTCCTTCTCATCTCCTGGGAAAGCATATTTTTCACTTGGTGAGCTAGACAACAATGGAAAGCTCACTGTGATCCTGTTCTCAGTTCTTTCAACAGATAATTCCCACACAATTGAACATTGGAGCCATCTTTGTCGCTTCTTGTTTATGAGCATTCATTTCTGCCACACATGTGCTCCATGCACCAAGATCAAAATGGGTTTTTGCTTCCTATGAGCTAAACAGGATATTTTTATCAAAGTGAGCAGTATATTTATATACTTTTAGACTGTCTGCAAATAGCTTCATAACTTTCTCAATTACAAGCTTAAGTTTCTGTGGTCTTTCACTATATGGCATATTCTTCACTTTCTTAAACTTTATTGTGGTTTCCACAGTGATCTTACCTGATGTATCAATATCCTTTCCAGAAATGGATGCGTAGCAATATGGGTAGAGGGGGAAAGGCAGAACAACTGCCATGTGATTAGGAACACACTGTTATATTGGATGAAGCTCATGGAAAAGAGTTACAGTTTTCCTTGCTTCCCTAGTAAATTCACGCTGGTCCTCTTAAAATGGGAGACAGCAAATTTGGAAATGGTGTTTGAGTAGTTGGACTTGTAAAGGAGAGGTAAGAAAACTATGCTTCTCCTGAATCTTCTTGCTATTTCATTACGGTAAAAGCCAAGCTGTTGGATATTGTGCTGCAGAAGCTGTGGATGTTTTGGTAAAGCCCTGTTAATGTTTCTAGCATTTGTAGTTTTGTGAAACTCCTATTACTGAGACAAACAGGGTTCCAGACTGAAGACCTGCCTTCCACTGTCAGCATTGCTCCTGGCTTTGCATGTGATACTGGACAAATCATTTAAGTTCTGGGGTTTTCCTGTTTATAAAACTGGTATTATACTTTTATGTATATTTTCATACCTAAATATACATATTTATAAATGTTTCACTTCCTTGGAGGAAAAGTGGTTCATAAAAACAAGGTAGCCCTTTGATACATTTAGTTGCTAAATGCAACTAAATAAATAATAAACCAGCAACCAGTTAGTTGCTGGTTTCCTAACTTGCATTTGGACTAGTAATTTCTGCTGCTCCTATCACTGTAGTGCTTCTGGGCAGTTGAAATGTACAACCAGTAACATTTCATCAAAATAGGTTTTGTTTTTGATATTAGTATCCAGAGAGTAAAATAGGGGAACTGTTTCTCAGACCGATACTGTTGTTTAAACTGGAGTGTAGTTGTTCTACCAGCTGTGAGGTCCAAGCTGTTTTCTTTGAAAACTAAGCTATTTTTTTGAGTAGATAGTACTCAAAACTGAATTTTGGTCCTTGATCTGTATCTTGGTGAAATAATTCTTCTTAGCATCCAGCTTTTAGGAATGTCACTGTCCTGTCAGATTTCGGTGTGATAGATGGTTGCATGTTTGATTTAGGTGCCATACACGTAAATAATACTCTTTTGACATCTATGATAGCTTCCCTGTCATGTTCTTAAACCACCCTTTATTCCTCCCAATTTATTCCAAATGCATTCTAAAACTATTTTTTTTTTTTTTTCATGTCTACATTTATCATCTTTCCTTTTCTGTCTCTTCTGTGTTTTGCAATTTTTATATGCACTAAAAGTTTCATTATATGAGGGTTCTGTTAATGTGCAATGGCACCCCACGTAGTCAAGGCAAAACCAACAGTCACAGTTATTATTCAAAGTGACTATAAGCAGTACGAAGCCTTTACATAAAACAGGGTATCTGTCCCCTCTCTTTTTGTGGCATGCTATTGTCTTTCCTTTCAGAAGTGGCTGTATTTCGGTAATGCTGCATAGATTTTTCAGGATAAAAGTTACTATACAAACATGAGTGTTATATGACCTCAAAAATAGCTATGAGCTGGAAAGCTAAATCCAGCTCTAATGAATGAAGTCCGAAAGCTGACAGCATTCAGCAATTTCACGGGCTCAGGATATTTTCTAACAAGAAAATTCATTTCTGAGACTTGTTGACAGAAACATCAAGAATGGAACTGCTGCCTTTGCCTCCACCCACCCCAGCAAAGAGTGTGGGGAGAAAAGCAGCTCTTTATAAATAGCTCTGTTCCTGTCGTATTTGTAAATTCAGTGCTTTTTGTGTCAATGACATCACCCTCTTCTCCATGGCAACTCCCTACGATGTCAAAACTGCAGGGCACCATCAGAGAAACTTAAAGCAGCAGATGAACAGGTTGATTCAAGATGATTTAATTGAGAAATAGTGCAGGGGCGACAGGAGGGGGTGGCAAACATCAGAAAACAGGCTACTGTCAGCTCTGCTTCTCTGGAAGGCTTGCATCTGTAATGATTGTCTCCTAAAACTCTGCCCCATCTCTTCTTTTTGTAAGTCCTTGTCAGGAGGAGGAGGTGGGTGGAAGGCAGGCAGGCATCTTATTCTCCATCTCCGGTGTGTCTGGAGAGAAGCACTACAGGTGACTAAGCAGGAGGAGCATGACTGACTCACTCCTGAGTTATTTTCTCACTCCCCTTCTCTCCCCCCTCCCATCTTTTCTGTTTGTTTTTTTAGCTTTCGCCCAACAGCTTGTATTTTTCCCCAGGCCCTGATGAGAAAGAATTAGCAGCAGGCTTTCTTGTTACCTAATGTTCACAAAAATGTGCTTGTGGTTATCCAGGTGAGGAAATAAAAGCCAACTCCAAAAGCAAGAAAAATTAATTGTCTCTTAGATACAAAACCTTTTATCTTAAAAAAAAAAAAAAAACACCAACCAAAAAAAAGTGCTTCTCCTTTCTGAATGTTGTCCAGGAAATACGAAAGTAACTGACATGCCAGGAAACTGTAAATAACTGGCTTCTTTATCATACTACCTATGGAAAATACCTAATTGCCTCACTGGCAGCTCTGCTGGTTTTGACTTGATTTCTAAACTGACTGCAGTGGGGGGAAGCTATTTCACTTGCTGTCTTGATTACAGAATTGGATTCTGCTGGGTTCCATTTGGGACTCAAGTAGCAGGAACATAATGGTTACATCTGCAGAGTTTCAGCCAGTGTAAGCTGTCACTGCTTCAATCAGCTTAATAAATCTGTCCTAATTTACATCCCTATGAAGTCTAAAGCCTTAGAACAGTTTACCTTCCTTCTTCTGCAGTGTGCCATGAGATCTGTTGCTGAAATTTAGCCTGCAGAAGTGTCAACTTGATATTATATTTTGCATTTTTGAAATTGCATGGCATGGACGCAGGCAAGTTATACAAGATCAGTGCAACACCCACAGAGTTCTTATATCCAGAAAGGGACACAGGACTGCTTACCAGATTGATAGGTAACACTTTGATTTGCCTGAGCGATGGAATAACACTGTGTTTGCCGCTCACAGTCTGCAGTTTATAGCTCTATAGGGCACAGGAGTCTTTAATCACAGATTCTCAAAGTGTGAGGCTTTGTTATGTCTGTTAACTCCCTCCCCACCCTGGAGTGAAGCATAAGTCAGCCATCCTGTGATTTCAAGGCTTAGTTGAGGGGAAATGCACTTGTCTTTATACTAATCATGATTCTAGTGTATCTTGCTCTTGCCTTTTGTGCAAAATGTCACTCAACACACAGTCCCATCCTCTTTGCTGAGATCACAGCATCAGCCCACGATAAAAAAGGTCCCAGAAAACACTGATTCTCTGCATTACAGAATCTTGATAGCAGTATGTGTCTACAATGAGATCTCATCAGTTTTAACTGCAAGGTTTTAATGGAATTTGTCATTGTGGTTTTCTCTGTCCTCCAATTGTGAGGATATTTTACCTTCAGTGAATTCTTCTAACACCTCTGCTGACTGCCAGAAAGAGGGGGCGTGTGGCACACTGATATACTCCTCCACGGCAGCTGGCGTTGGGGTAGTGCTGGTGAGTAAGCAGCTGCGAGCTTGATGTGTTTGCATGTGTATGAGACTGAACCAGGATCTTTCTGAAGAAGCTTTAAGATGAAATTGCTGAGAATTTTTGCCTGAAGCAAGGGATGTTTCCCGTGTTTAAGACAAGCAGCAACCTGCAGTCAGAAGGAAGAAGGGACTGAATTCACTCCAGAAGTATTTCTCAGAGATCTTTTTTTCAAGGTAAGACTCTTATTGTGGGAGGTCGATGGGGCAAGAGGGTCCAGCATTCTGAACTAAAATTGAGATGACTTCTAAAACTTTTTTACCTTCCCAAGCTGTAGAACTGAGATAAATCTCTGATGTCTCTGGCACTCCCTTTTTAGGCTGGAAATTTAAATCAGCCAATAAGAACTAATTTTCTGAGGTCTGAAGCCATAAAAAAGAGGTGGGGGGGAAGGCTTTTAGCACTACTTTTTGSCTGCCTGTATTCTAGTGGTGAATAAATGCCATTGACTGTGCTTCTAAATTATGTACTTAAATAGTAGAATGATGGGTGTTGTAGGAACAGTGGGTGAATGAAAGTAAAATTTAGTAAATAGATATGAGCTTAAAGCTTATKAATTTTGTTTAGTGCTTTTAAACATTGATAGAGTATTTGTTGTAGGAGGCAAAATGAAGATGGGTCCTGCCTTGGGAACTTGAGCTCAAAGGTTTTTAATAGGCTTGGTTTGAAGACATGCTATTGAAACAAGAGCAAGGAGATAGGATTTTTTTTTTTTTTAAAGCATCTATTTGAATTGCACCTGAACAACCAGTTTATCACTGTTGAAAACTATTTGTGGAGAGGCCAGAAAGTAGTAGAGAGCTCCTTGTCTCAGCTGCAGGCAACTTGTTTGAAAAGCCTTATTTAAGGTAGGAAAAAAAGTACCTTGAATGTACAGACATGGCTCTCGAAAAAACTGGTGAGTAACATCTAAAAATCTTTACCATCAGTATCCCCTCCTCCCCAGTACAAACCAAAACCTGAAACTCCTCCTAGTTGGGAACCCTCCAGACTGAGAATTGTATGCTTAGGTTGCGGTGTATAAATTATAGTCCTTGATTAAAGTACAGCAGAGCACGAATCTTATAAAGGTGCTGGAGCCATTAAGGAATGCACTTGCTGAGCCTGGAAGTGCAGGGGAGAGTGTAGGCGTGAGTCTATACTTTCTCTTTGCATGCTAATTGATCTAATACTTGTATGCAGTTCCATTTTGCTCTTGGAAAAGAAATAAAATGTGCTTATAAAAGCAAAAACATCTTATGTTTAAGGAAGTAAGTGTAGTTAGTAAACTTCTGCACCTAGAACTGAGAAGGAGGAAAAAGCCTTGTCAAGTCTGGGAGAAGTGAAATCAAAACGATCTCTGACTTGTTGCCTCCTCTTCCCTTCCCTATGCAAGGTAAGGAACGGAGTGGTGCCTAGAGGGGAAGTTGTGCTCTGTGAAGGTTGCAAAGTGGTTAGGTGAGATTGCCTGGGGAAGGGTACTTGTGCCCAATATTCAGGCAGGGAATGATGGCCAGGAGGGTGTTTGGTGCCAGCAGTCATTGCGTAACTTTATGCTGTCTCCGCAGCTGGCTTTGCCAGGCACTGGAGCAGTTAATGCAGTTGGATGCTGTTGCTGCAGTTTGATTCCACTTTGTAGAAATAGTTGAGATGAGGAAATTCCTGCCAACTTCACAGTCAGGAGTCATCAGTTCTGCCTCTGACACTTGGGGAGCATGAATGAATAACTCTTAAAACATTAATCTAGGGCAGCTTCCAAGAATCCTGTGTACTAAAGTCTAGAATATATTGTGATCTGATTCATTGTCCAGGGACAGCAAAGACTTTGAAGAGGTGTTTACCCAGTGTGTGGACATACTGAACTTCAAAYTCCCAAAGAAAACCTGCCTTGGCAACTTTCAATAGTATGTTTGGAAAGGATAGACACAACATCAGAGGGTAGGGGAGCAATAGATGTGCAAGCAAGGCTACAGAGGAGCAGGGAAACCAAAGAGGGACAGTAGTAGCAATGTGCTGTGGCTGGTGCAYGGGACACAGCAGCAGACAATATGGCTTTGGGGAGTATGGAAGATGCTGCTGCTTTTGGCAGTGTCACTTGACATCAATTTAAACTGGAATTCTGCATAACCACTGTTAAGCACCATATTCTCTTCCATGGGATGGTTCTTTACTTTAGTAAAATTTTGTATTTCTTCTTGCTGGCAGGATTTGGTGGGAGAGGGGGCTTTTTGTAGTTCCTGAGAGAACTGTGGAGGGAGGGATAAATAGGAGGAAGCAAATGATACTGCTGGAGAATACAAAGCACAGCAAGCTAGATAAAGGTGATCCTAATTGAGGAGGAGGATTGRTATTTAATTAAAACTACTGCTAAAACCCAGGCTCTTAGTAGTAAAATAAATAATAGCAGGACATGAGTAATTCCTCTCGGGGGAATGTCGGAGAAAAAATTACACTAATGTAATAATAAAAGGGGCGTGTGTGCAATTGCTCAGAGGAATAGTAACAGGATAGAATGATTTTTCACTGCTAAGAAGTTCAAATGTGGTTCAAGTCAAAAGGGACTGAAACCTGTTAAAGCACACGCTCCTCAGGGCTCTTGGGCCATTTCAGAAGGCAGAGTTGCCTGAGTTACTGAACCCGGCGTTGATGCTTTACTTGGCAATCCCAGCAGAGAGGCGGGAGATTGAGCTCCTTCTCTGCTGTAGCAAATGATGGCAAGTTAAGTGTGTTGCTTGCGCTCCTGCTGCTCAGTCAGTGTGTTTTCAGTGAATTAAAAATAAGTATTTCAGGCCCAGACTTAGGACAACTGAGCCATGTGTCACGCATCTGGAAGCAAGAAAGGACATTAAACCATCTTTTGCTTCCTTATTTCCCTCCCACCCCTCATTTCTAATTGTGAAATAATTTCAGAGCTCCGTCTGCATTCCTCAAGCTGTGATGCCCATTCTGGTAAGGTGGTTAAATAGCATAAACTCATTAACCATTCTCAACTGAGTAATACACAGTGACATAACATAATTTCTTTTCCATAGTTGGCTTGCATAATGCTGCACTTCAGTTGTTGTTACTCTTTCCATTTAATCCTTTTCATTTCTATGATGTCCATCTGTTTACCAGACAAGGTTTAGAAAAAATTGGAAGGAAAAAAAAAAAAAAAAATCCCAGAATAGAAAAAGAAAAAGCCACACAAGTGAGTGTAAAGGGGATTTAACAAAGAACAGAGGTATTAGGACACTGGAATGAGAACTGTTGTTGCCCAAGGCAGGAAAGTGAGAGAAGATCCTGGATACTTGGGGACCAGAAAAGCAGGTAGTAGAAGCTTTTTCTTTTTATTTTCTTCCTCCTTTCCTCCCCCCTGCCCCAACCTGGAAAAAGAACCCAACCAACCACCCCACCCCACCCTCCCCGCCAAAAAAAAAAACAAAAAAAACAACCAAAAAACCAAAAAACCACCACCCTGAAACAGCTGGCATTCTGGCTGTCTGAAAGCTGTCTTGTTTACAAAGACTGGTATGCACTGCTGGTAGTCAGTTATTGGTCTCAAAATTTCCTAAAAAAAAGTCTCTATGAAGAATTCGTATTCCTCTGGACTTGCTTAAAGTCTAGCAAGGAATAGCGATGCTTCAACCAAAGAACACTTTGGAAACAGTTGAGTGATGTATTTTTTTCTCCTGCAGGTTGCCAAGGGGAAGGGAGAAAGCCTTGTGAATCTCTGAGATGCTCAGGTTACCATTTGCAACAGCAGTGCTTTGCAGGAAACAAGCACAGCCCAAAAAACCCAAGTTTAGTCAAAGGAAAGAGTAAGGTAATAGTGGTTTGTGGTAGATACAGAAGGTAATTCGTAGTCTGCTCTGAAGAATCAGGCTGTAGCCAAACTACAGCTCTGAGCAGCGTCATTTCTAGTGGAGACCCAGCTGCGGCTCTGCATCCATTGGCCAGGGACAGGTATCCTGCCGATATGATGTGGAGATACTTGAAACACCATTGTATAAAAAAGATGTTTTAGTTCTTAAAATGAAACATACTGTTTCAAACTAGAAAGCAAACATACTCAGCAGTTTCAGCAGAGACAAGTGTCTCTATGAACTGATAATGTCAACTTGATGGCTCTAAGCTGCTCAATTGTTTTTCCCCTGAGAATCTGGTTAAATTGGACTGTCTGTAGTGTCAGTGTTATCTTACTGATGGCCTTCTAGTTTTCTTACTTTCCTCTCTGCAATGCACAGTGCCTTATAAACAACTATATTTTGTTTTTCTTATACTCTGTTGCCTTTTTCATTGAGATGGAAATTTTCATAGATCTCACTAATCTCTTCTAAGTTTGTTCATATTCATGTTACTGTGTCAAGAAGACAGTACTAAATACCTTGGTTGTGTTACTGAAAGAGTATGGATCAGGCCACTGTCCTTCCTGCTGTGTTGCAGGTATGTTTTTTTTTCTCACCTGTGTCAACCTTTGACCCTTCTTTCAAAGCTGTGACTTTTCAAGGCATAGCAGGAGCTGAGGGTTAAAAGACCTCTCAGCRGGGCTGAAGAGCTATGTTAGATGGGGAGAACAGGTGTGAAAGTCTTTCCTTAATCTCGACCAGGAACAGAGGGGTTAATATGTGTAGTGGCCAGGAGGCACTACACAGAGCTTAAAATAACCAAGATCAAGATAATTTGGCTTTAAAAACCATCTGGGGTTTGATTCAGAGCTCATTAAAATTCATGGTAGCCTTATGATTGGCTTCTGGAAGAATTAAGCAGGGTGTTACACTTTATAACGAGTACTTTGGGCCTTGTCCAATAAAGTACATAAATGCATACAATAATGTTAGAAATTAACTTSTTTCCTGTAACATCCAGCTTAGAATCTTTCCAGCATTTGTGGAAGTCAGTGAAAAAACTCTGGTTTCAAGGCACTTTGGACTGGATCTGAAGAACAGATGTTACAGCTGACTCTGGAAAGAAGTCTCTCTAGGCAAGCCGTCTTTGAGCTGTTCATGCTATAGCARGCTGTCCAGTTTGGGTACACACATAATTAATTTGCAGAAATCAGAGCWTCTGAGTGTATAGTGAAAGGTGTAGAAAATCAGATTGCAAACCTAGAYGCTGTTATGGAATATTTGGGCCATAAAATGAAAATGCATGCTGTGTTTATTTCATCAGAAACCTAAATGTATAATGTCACAAATAGTTTAGGTCTTGTACCACCTCATCAACCATAGGTGATGTTAGTAGACAAGATACTCCTGTTTGTGACTGCTACTGAGGAAACTTCCTGATTTCTGACACTTTATTATAAAATATTCACTGTTTGGTGTTAACAGAGAAGAAAATACTAATTCTGCTGCTTGCTCCCAAATCAGGAATTTGCAAAGCTCTTTGGGCTTTTGTGTTCTCTTCCAAATTCTAAATATGTTCTCCCTAAGCTTCTGCAAAATAGCAGCCTGAGTGACGTAAAGCTGAGCCAATAACTTATTTAAAGAACATTGCAATTTATTTCTGTGTCATTTAAAGGCATGTTTTTAAAACAGTCTCTTAGAACTCAGGGTCACCTAAATTGTCTGGCTACTTCTGATTTGTGGTCTGTGATCACCTTCCTAATGGGTTGTGGTTGTTCTTGGACTGAGATTGCTATTTGTTGAAAGAATGAAATGAAAGAATTTTCCAGATAACTACCCAAGTATTTCTGTAGGGAATCTTTGCTTAAGCACTTGGGCACAACTGTTAGCCAGGCTTTCAGTTTTCATCAAAGTTCTGCGGAACAAACCAAGAAAATGCTCGTTATGACTCTTAACATGCATTTGTTTTTAAAGGTCACATGTGGAAATGAACTAAGTTAATACTTTTTTTATTTGAACACATTTATCTGAATTCATTTATTTATATAATTTATTTGGCCCTCCAGAGAACACATGAACAAGAAATGTGTTTTTGAATTAGTAGTTTGATGAATGATGATTAAGTAGAAGGTTAACAGGATTTTTTCACTTATTTTTATGATGCCACCTTCAGAATCTCCAGATCTGCAGAATAGGAGACATACCATTTTATTTACAGCTTAAATAGCTATTTCTGATGTTCTCCTTTCTTAACTTCTTTAATTATTATTATTATTCAGAATCTGGATATTTCCTTAATTATATATCTCTCTCTCTATAGATATCTATCGGTGGATTAGTTTCTGGTGTTATCTTGAAGAGGATTCTGGTTCAGTAGTTCCACTATGGTTTCACTCCTTACAGCAGCCAGCAGGACCTAGACTTGTTCCAAAGGAAGGACATTTGTTGTGATTGCAGCCGAATGCCAGCAGGTCCATGTGGTCGAGTAGACTGTATGAGTGTGTTCAATTTGGACTCCATTAATCATGTGGTAGGGTTTTGGTATAAAAATGTTCTTACAATACCAGAAACAGCCAGCATGTTTCAGTCCTTTGTAACACGCATTGCCTGACTGTGTGCACGTTTTACTTTCTTATTGTGGAATCTGACAGCATTAATAGTTGCACAAATATTTTGGGTAGTTTCAAAATTTTTTTTAACAGAGAATGGTGGTTGGAAGCTTTATCGTGTGCCCACCAGCCTGTGTTCTGCTGAAACAGGGCGTCGCAGAGCAACCAGCATCTTATTCTGTCTTATGCTAGTCTTCAGGCTATTATAAACTGCAGCCTGAATGAAGACTGGAGGAGAGAGCTGAGGATAAAGAAAGTAAAAGGCTTCTCTAACTACTAGCAGGAAAGACCAAAAATCACTCTTAGGGGAGGTAACAACAACTTTTTCTCTTTCCTCTGTTGTAGCAGTTACTCCTTTGCAACCCATCCTGTGGATTCCAGTGCATTCATAGCTCATGGAGATAGGAAAGCTGAGGGTACAGTATAATGACATGCTTGTTTCAGTAGCAAAACAAGAAGGCCCAGTTCCTGCATTGCAGGTCGCTGGCTTCTGAGTTGTGGTGGCATGACTGTTTGCATGGCTGAGCTGTATGCCAGGCTGCTGAAATAATCTGAGTTCAAAAATAAATTAGATTAATTAAAAAAAACACCCAAACAGGTTTAACCCTTCACCTACCTCCTACTTCCAGTAAAACCAAAAGCTTTTTGATGCAAGTAGTTGTATTGATTATCTGCATGGTATGGTCCGCAGGCAGCTGTACAGTTGTACCAGCACAACTAGGGGAAATGTGCCGCAGTATAAAAGTATGAATGAGTGGCATGCAGCCGTGCTAGACAGTGAAAGGAAAGCAATTGCTCAGTCCAGCAACTAGAGGGAGCTGAGATAAATTTTGGGATACTCATCCCCATTGCAATGGTCAACCCTTCCCCTCTTCTCCTCCTCATATTCCATTCAAACAGCTGCTCTCTACCTCTACCAGCCTTCCCCCAAAATATGCTACCCATACACCACCGTAGTACAAAGCACCCTCCTGCACTAGCTGTAGGGTGTCTGCTGCCGGGAGGGTGACCGTGACACCCATTTCCCTGGCACAGGATTAACGGTGCAGCTCTCTGAGATGGGCTGCATGCTTAAGGCTGTGTTGTCTGTGAGGGCAGTTGTTCCTTGCCGCCACAAGGCAGCAAGTGGGATGGGAGCCTCCTGTGCTGCACAGAGCCACGTGGCTGGATTTTGACAAGCGTAAGTTCCAGCCCTCAAATTATTCTAGGCTCTTGAGAGTTGGGTTTGAACGTACCCAGAGGTAGAGAGGGACTAATAACAGCAAACACTTTTGCTACCGTTATTTTAKCCACTAGGAATTCTCTGAATTCTGGTTAATACTGTTGCAATAGCTGACTGACCTAGTTATTCTGAACAGAAGCTGTAGTCTGTATTCCTCTTATGTCAGCCAGGGATTTCAATCTGCATTTCTATAGCATCTTTAAGGATCGCAGCATGCTTGAAAAAACAACAGATTAAGCTGCCTCTGTTGTGTGGGAGTTAAGCATTGTCACAGTCATTTTACCAGTGTGCAAAATGACTTTCCCAAGGCGACCTGGTGAATCTGTGGAAAACGTAGGCTACACTGACTTTCTGCTGCGATGTTGCCATTGCACGACTGATCGTCCTGACTTCTGTGGGAAGCAGCAGATACACCTTTTGTAGAGGGTGGCACAGACCTGTCTGGTGGAGCATGACGTTACTTCTGTTATAACCTAATACGTCTGTGAATTTTTGCAAGTAAAAAATCTGGAAGAATTGTGAGATGGCTGTGATCTAAGCTGTACTGATATTATCTGCAGGGAATGTCTACCAAGCCACAGGAATTTAACCAGTAGCAAAATAGCATGTGCTGTGTTCAGGTGATCCTCTTGAGCTTTAGTTTCAACTTCTCATCAGAGTGGGAGTTAAAATTTTTGAAGAGAGTCTTCTGTTTTCTTACTCTCTTTAAGCTTAATCTGCTTTCTTGCCTATGTTCTCAGCTCTCGCTGCTCCAGCCTAGTGTTCTCAGACTGGCAGAATTTGCAGGTCCCCATGCTACTTCCTTGCTGGCTATGCTTTGCTCCACCATTGGAGTTGCCCGGCCCAGGAGAGCCTGACTGCGATTCTGCCCTAGTGCCAATGAGAGCTTGAAGCAGCACAAATTTTCTTCTTTCATGTGACCGAGCGTGCATTGTATTTGCTGGTGTGCATATGGTGAAGAGGGACACCAAGCACCACACTGCCCTGCCAGATTTGAACACGGGGATGTGTCCTGATCTATAACAGCATGCAGTGCTCTGGCAGAAGTGATGAACTTGCTAAACCAACTTGCAGTTCTTCAGCTCTGGTGCATTTATTTTTTGTTTTGAATTGGGCCAAAAAATGGAAACTAGATTAGACTGCAAACCTTGGAGATGCTTACAAGCACACTGAATGAGCTCATGCAGTGGGAGTGCAGAAAAGGCTTTGTCCTGCTGGGATCTCCAGGACACTGCCTTTATAATGTCAGCAATGCATAGTAAGCAGGAGGATAACCCTAACATTAGAGCAAGTAATCCAAATAGTGCTCTCTTGAAATTTTCTGCCCACCTCTGAATGCAATAGCCTTGGGGAAAGGTAGCTAAATTGTAAGCACTTATTTAAAGTGAAACTGCCTCTGGATTGCTCCCTCCTTATCTCCAGTACTGGCTAATGTCATGTGTTGATTATGAGACTTGCAGACTTGATTCCTATCTTGTGCTTCCTCCCACCAGCTGATGCTGATGCTTTGTGAATTTGCAACACACCCTTTCTCCTAGTGACCCCTTTGTCCCAATTGTTGGCGTATTTTTTCACTTCCCTGGCCAGCTTACTCTGGATTTCAAGAGCCATGAAAGAGAAGAGGGACCACACTTCTTTGATGAAGTGCATTTGTGCCTCCTAGCAAATCTCAGAGCTCAGAAGGAGCCCTGCTTAGAAGGTCTAGCTCTGAACCACAGCCTGGCTCCTGGGTGGAATAGCCTTAGTTCTTACTGGATTTCCTGGATGCATCAGATTTACTGTGCCTTGGTATTAGGCTTCTCCTGGAAGCTTTGTTGAAGCAGGATAAATTTTTCTTAACAGTTTGCCCAGTTCCCACAAGCTCCAAACAGGTGGCCAAGTACGTTTCTCCTGGCTGAGGTAGAAGACAGACATTGTATATGGTAGAGTTGGCCTTGGTGTCTCTAACTTTTTTTTTTTGAAGATTAGAAGTGCCCAGTCTTGCCTGTTGGCGTAGTAAAACGTTGAAAAGTTTTTTTTCTCTCACAAAATTCTGCTCCAGTAGAGCTGCAATAGGCTTAAATGGAATCTATTGCAGCAACAGCTCAGGATGTGAGGTACTGGTGCTTTCCTGACGCAGTGGCGTGGATGGGCAGGGTGAGAAAAGAGGCGAGATCAGCAGTTTTGATCTGAAATTTGCTACGCTTTGTGTCTGGGGAGGGGACATGGAGTACGGAATGGCCTTTGCTGTGTAGATAAATGAGGCAGTCTGCGACGCAAGCATTTAGTCAATGTACCCTGCAGCACTTCTTGCTTGCCAGTTATGGCTGCCATAGCTAAGACAGACAGGACCTGAATGAGCAACGTAGAGTATAGCAACCGTAGGAGGAGTGGGGTGTGTATACGTGTGTTTATATAAATGTGTGAGTATAATTATTTATATTATCTTGTGCAATTCTCTAGGTAAGAAGGGAGCAGTGGGCAGGGAAGGAGCAGTGAGGTGTTTAATAAAGGGACAATTGCTAAAGGGGGAAATTAGAGATGCATTGCTTTTACTGGAAAATTTTTCTTCAAAGTGTGTAGGACTGCTGGGACCAAACTTGTGAATAGAAAGACTGGAAAGTGTCCTAATTTTTCATTAAGATTGTAGGCAGCAGAGGTTCACACCAACTCAAAGCTGCCTTGGTTTCATCTAAGCTTGTGTCTTGACAAGTAAAATCAGGCTCTTCCATTTATAAAGAACTTACGTCTTGTTCTAGAAGACTGTCTTAGCGTGTAAGCCCATGAAATATAATACTTATGCAAATCTGAAGCCAGTTCCAAGCCTGGGTGACTCCTTGTAGAATATAAATGACGTTTCTTTGTGACGCTCCCAAATCTATCGTGTAGACGACTCCTTACTGATTGGCACATCAGCAAAGCACAGATACAACAGAAGACAATGACGGTTTGCACTCGCTGTCGCGTTTCCTCCACACCTAGCAGGATTATGCTCTGTTTCCTCATCTCTGATCCTCCACAGCACTGCTTCTGCCTCGCAAGTTCCAATCTTTTGGAGAAAGAATGCTGTCCCTCTCTCTTGATTGTAGTTTGTTATTTACTACTATCAACATGAACTTTCAATTTTTTGACATCTGTGTATGGGGCTGCCCTGTAGGAGGAGACAAGCTAATCCCCAGACAGAAAGGAACCTGGCTAACTTTATTTCCTATACCCTAGGGACGCTGCTGTGAGGTAACAGGCAGGAAACCTCAGTCTCTTTGGCAGGCTCTGGCAGGCAAGGACCTGCAGTGTAATGTAGAAGTGGTGACTGCACTTTCAGGAAGCAGCCTTCCACAACTTAGCTAGCAGGTCTGGAAATGAGGATTATGAACCTCAGACCATCAGCTACAATGCCAGGGTTTCCTTTACCTTCTCTATATGAACCCCAGTTCTGTTCCTTCTYGGTAATATTACTGTAGATCTTGTGCATTCCAACTAGATCTGTGACTCTGGTTGTTGTACAAAGATATTGCAGCCTAGTTAGGCAGGATGAATAGGTAGGAAGGGAAATGGCAATGGGGGAACATGGCTAAAAGGTCACCGGGCTGGCCCACCTCTGCTGGACAAGCCACTCCCAGCTAGAAATGATGACAAATGATTATTTGTAGCATGTCATTCATTTATTTATTTTGAGGGCGGTTCAACAAAACCAACGTTAAAAAAAATCTAAAAAATCATGGGGGTGGATTTTTAAGGCTTTTATCTCTGCTCTTTGGACCTAAAAATATCTTAGGGTTAAGCCAGCATTGTTAGTGGTTTGGAAAGGCCAAGATTCCTCTTTATTTGCAGTGGAGAAAGAGCACCTGATGGGTTTGCTGACATGAACGCGGACCTGTCCTGGGCTGTAATCCCCAAAGTGTCCTCTAATAATGCCCCCTTCCACCTTTGCCCATCTGCCACTGCTGAGCAGTGGTGGAGCTGATGTCCTACTGAACACAAGTCGCTTGTGGGAATGTCTATTTCCAGGAGTCAGTAAACCCTGAGGCACGGCACAGGCAGTGCAACAGGATTATAGGGTGATACTAGACTTCAGACCTCGCAGCACTGACTCATGCCGAGCGACAGGGGAAAAGTAAAAGCGCCAGGTCATGTGCTGCTCATCTGCAATGCAAATAAATTGGTGAATTCTTCAATAGCCAGCCATATAGCAAGCAATCAAAGCTTTCCTGCCGGGAATGACAAGGAATTGGTGGCAGGTCCTGAAATCTGCAGCCAGGCGGAGATGTCGGGATTAGTTAGAAACTGCAGCAGCTCTAGGCCCTGAGGCTGTGGAGCCAAGAGAGAAGAGCTAACAAGCAAGTCGGAGCTTTAATAGGTCAGCAGTGAAGTGGGGGGGTAAAAAGGGTGGAGGGGAATGGGAGATAATCTCCCCAAGGTTCCTGCCTGAGACGCAGCAAACCTCGGTGCCCAGGTGTGACTCTGAGCTCTTTCTCTCTCTCATCCCCTCTAGGGACCAGAAGGAGGAGATGGTGAGGAGAAGGCAAGATGGTCCCAAGAGGCTCTGCTGTTGGCGTGTGTCATTTTCCCTGGAACAGGAATCTGAGGCTTCTCTGCACTGAGTGCTTCTGTGTCCCATCTACTACCACACCCTGAAATCAAACTCGGCAGCTTAGGTGAACCAGGCACTGTACAAACATGTCAGACTTGCCTCCACCCCTTTTTCTTCTCCCGCTTTCTCCTGCCGTCTTTCTCTCTCAAGTTTATCAGCGTGTCAGCGGATTCCAGTGGCAGAGCATTCCCACCTCACCTCTGGTTACGGAGCAATGAGGAGTCAGGGGTAAGCTCCCCCCTGCAGATTTGGGGATCAACATTGACTTGCTTGCTTGCTTGCTTTAAAGCAATAACACCACCGTCCTAATGGCTGCTGTTTTGTGCGATTTGTTTCCTCTGCGTACAGAGGACTAGGTTTGTCAGTTTAAACTAACATCTTCACTCCCCAGTGGCTGTACTGCTATGGCTTAACCCCTTCCCTTYGGAGCTAAGCCTTGCCACTGCCAAGAATTAGCACATGTGTTGGCAGTGCCAGCCTAGGGAAAAGTGAGAGGGGAATGGTTYGGGGGGGTCATACAATTTTTTCTCTCAAGGGATGGTTCTGGAAGGGAAGAAAAACCGGGAGCTGGATTCCTTTGGGAAGGAGTTTACTTCATCTTTACTCCTATAGCCCAGCAACACCGTCCTCCAATCGGCTTTGCTGCACGACAGTGGGAGAGTTTCCCTCCAGACCCTTCTTTCTCCTCTCGCTTGGAATTGTCCTCTACCGGCATTGTTGCAGCAGGACTGCCAGTAAGATCTTGCRTTTTTTGCTTTCCAGTGTCTTTTAGGTGGGCCAGCATATGGGTCTGTGGTGCCTGGGGTCTAGCGATTTAACCTATTGACACTCAAGATGATAGGGAATGTGGAGAGGAAAATGCATTGTTGAATCTTGCAGGGTGATGCTCTTAAAACATTGGGGTGAAGAAGGGGTTAAAAATTACTCTGGATGATGCTTGAGAAAGCAGACAGCATGTCAGGAACATGCATGCTCATTGCCTATATGCGAGACATAGCAATATCTCCTCTTAAGTCTCTTGTATCTGCAAGGACCCTCACCATATCTTATGAAGAGGTCTAATTGACTTACCAGTTAAAACCCCTTGTGTCTGTATTCCTGACCTTCTGGCTGCTGTGCTAGCCAAGATCCTCTCAGCACACCTACTGAAACTACGTTGTAGTACTCGTGTGTRTATGGGTGCGTGAGTGTATTTTGGCTATCTGAAAGCTGGCTGATCTCCTCCTATTTAAGTTACAATCTACAATTCTATTGGGCTTTTGTACTTAATTATTTTTTACTAGGTGGTAACCAACATATACAGCCATGTATTTACAGCTACAGAAAACAGTCCTGTCCATTAATGTTTGCTGATGCGTTTGCTTTCTTCTTTGCCAGGACATTAATGCCTTAATGTATTTGGGGACAGAGTACTGAAAAAACAGAAGAGGAGTTTGTGGCTGGTGAGTGCGAGTGAGTGCGAGTTCTCAGGTGGGGCTGGGGGACGTATGTAGAGTAAGAGAGATTCGCCAAGTCTTCCTCTGCTTTTCTGAGTTTTGTGCTTGGGTAAAACCTGAGACAGCCCCTACGCAGCTGCTGGGGAAAGAAACGCTGCTGCATGGCACTCTCTCAAGCCCTGTCCCACTGAAAAGTCTTACTCTTGATGGTGTGATGAAGCTGTATATTGATTTTAATATTCCACACTGCCTTGGTATGTACATCCTGTGTGCTAAGTGTGAGCAATGGTTTATGTATCTARTAGCAAAGCTGATCAAATAGTGGAAAGAGCTATCAGCAAATAGTTTGCTGGATTAGTAACTGTGTTTCCAGATGGACAGTCTGTTCCCTGTACAGGGGTTGCTTCTGTCTAGATGGGCGTGAGTATGTATGTACCTGGAAAGAATATCCTGGGTCCTGCTGCCGAGGCTTGCAAAAGTGAGAAACATAACTCATGCTTAGTCACAAAATGGTTTTCTTTCACAAGGAGAAGCACTATAAAAGTTTGGCTGTCCTGCCTCCAATCAGAAAAAAAGAGCACTTTTTAACCTACTTCTYTAATGTGCTTAGGGAAACGCACAAGCAGAGAAAAGAGCTAAATATTTTGTGCAAATTGCTTAAAACAGCTTGGACTAGCCTACTCCAACTGCAAGTAAAAACTCAGCCATGTTCTGAGTTCTGCATTGCACATCGTGTTTTTTTGAGGGTACCAATAGAGGTGCCATGCTGCAGTTTTATCACATTCAGAACTGCACATCAATTCTGTACATGTACAGGACATCAGCTCTGAGGTTAGCAAGAGCAGCTGAAGGCTAACCAGTATGTTGTGCTGCACAGCACCGACAGCTGGAGAGAGTACCGCAAACTTTCAGATCTTGCCGAGGGAGGCTCTGGATTAGGGGACCAGTTTTCTTGTCTGTTGTACTAACCCTGCTCCTGCACCAGAGTCATTGGCTTCTAAGTTATAATTGTGTAGACTCAATGCAATGGAGTACAGAATCAGGACTTGGCTGATACAGGTCTTGTTTTTAAGGAATTTCTCAGTATGGTTTCTAAAGTTGCAGGAGGATTACCATGTGGCTGGAGGACTAATGCACTGAGATTTGGTCATTAGTGATAATATTGTTGTTTTGAGACTGACCTTCCATTTGTCTGGCATAAGAGAGCAATGTGAATGTAGGGTGACAATAGACTAAAAGTTCAAATCTATTTCCCTCAAAAAAATCTCAGGAAATTACATTCACCCTAGGGCTGTGCCATTTTAACTTGTAGTGTTAGTAATTAGATTATTTTGTAATTAATTGATGAACAGAGTGTAGCTGTAGACAATAACAGTTATTTATCTTTACTTGTGTTACGAGTGTACCTCAGATTTTAATGTATGGAGTTCTGTGTGAACATTCATGCTCATGGCACGTGTTCTTCCTTTCCAAACAGAGCAGAGTAACTGATACTCCCTAGGAGAAGACTTGTGTGTTATGATTTAAATTTCCATATCGGTGTTGGCAGCAGTGAATAGGAAGGCACTCAGTCAGCCAGGTTGTGGGGTTTAAGCTAGTCTGTCTTCTCCATGTTTTGGGGCACACTGCCTAGGCTGCAGTTTTCCCAACAGTTATCCCATGGGGGTAACACAAGTGAACTGCCTTGCAGGCTGTTGACAGCAATTAAATATATATGTATCTCATTTTGGGAGAACATGATGATCATAAATAGGGACTAAGATTGTTTAGTGTTGTTTGGAAGGAAGTTTAACTCTTGCATCTCTATACTTGGGCGGTCTGGGGAATCACTGTGGTGTCTCTGCCAGCCCTGCCGTACTGCTGGAGTGAGGAGTGTGATCCAGGAYGTGTGTGATTGCCAGTGCCTGTGCTGGGACAGGTCTGCTTGCAAGCAGTCGGCCATGCTCACTGAGTGTGCGACTCTTGCTTGGCTCCTGCCTGGTGCTTCCCTACAGTAAAGTCTATATCACGTGCATTTGCAGTGCCAAGCTACAGCTTCCCTCTCGTAACCCAATGTGCCAGCTGGATCTGCGATCCGTGACGTGGCATGGAGGAGCGCAGTGAGGTTACAGTGCTCAGACAGAGCCGCAGGACGTGGCACCCAGTGTTTCGAAGTGCTGTGCTTCAAGTAGTGTGTTCCCCAGATGCAGCCGAGTGGCTTGGCTCCTTCGTGTGTCATGTGACCCGGCATGCCAGATGTGGCCCCTTGCACTTGTCCCAACATAACCTCCCATCTGATATGTAAGATGTTGCTATTCACTTGAATTTTTGGAGACAGAACCTTAAATGTTCTTATTCTAATCTCGGTAGTATTTTTATGCTCATTTTGAATGGATCTGTCACACAAGACAGTGGAGAGTGAAGCCCCATATCCTACCCTGTCTTGAAGCTCTTTGGTATTCTGGATTAAGAGCAACATACAGCCTCTTGTTTTTAACCCTGATGCATCCTTCTTGACAAAATAATGACACTAAACCCATTTGAAACAAT
The DNA here is from genome assembly GCA_035582835.1 of Phoebastria nigripes. Classification (NCBI taxonomy): domain Eukaryota; kingdom Metazoa; phylum Chordata; class Aves; order Procellariiformes; family Diomedeidae; genus Phoebastria; species Phoebastria nigripes. The sequence continues at coordinate 1,007,347 of JAYKAV010000433.1, read as the reverse complement.
GCAGTTACTCTTTGGATGTGGAACAGCGAAGTGTGCATGTGTAAGGCAGGTGTCGGAGAGATGCAGTGCTGTATGGTTTTGTATATCCAGAACAGGACACAGCCACATCAAGTGTTTAAAAGGTGGGGAAAAAGGGTCGTAGTTGTTATAGTGGCTTATGTCTTAGCCTTACGACCTGCAGCATGCATCTCACTGGCTTTGGGTGAAGAGGATGCGATGAGTTGCACCCTTCTCTTGGTGCTGCAGTGGTATTTGCTAGCTGTAACCCTCTTACAAACCAAATACAGATGGGAAAAGGCTAATCTTCTAATGAAGGCATTGGATTGCAATTGAGGTTTGGGTGTGATTTCTGTCTGTGCAGCTGGTTTCTGTCATGGTGTCTAGACCTACGTGCTGGTGTCAAGATCAAAGATGTGGTCAGAGCACGTCTTGGCTCCCACTCGTGCTCTGCACCCATGTTTTCTCTCCATGGAAGCCAGGGTGTGTTGGGCCTGGATCTGGCCTTGATATGAAGTTAAAAAGCAGCCAGGAGACATACCTGGAAGCTCTTTTAGGTTTGCTAACCTAGATATAGCTGGGAAGAAACCAAGCTAGTCATTTTTTTTCTGTCTCATCTGCAAATGAGGATAATAACCCCTCTTCTTTACCTTTTGTCTGTTTAGATGAAACCTCTGGGGGTGGGGCCTGACTTCAGAGACTGGCACAATGGGACAGCGACTTTAGCTGGGATTTCTAGGGGACTGTAAATAATGGAAAACTTTATTATTTGTCAAGGGAAAAAGCCCATTAGCATTTGGGACATGCCTATACTGGTTTCAGAAAGTTCAAGAGGTCTTTTCCTTGCAAGTGCTTTTATATGTCCCAGAATGAATTTGGCCTAGTATAGCCAAAACACACCTAAAAGTATGTCACTGAGCAGCGTCCAAAACAAGCTTAGCAAATAGGCGTTCACTGTGTTTCAGGTTTTAGTCCTAATTTATGAGCAAGGAAATGGAGCAGGGGAGAAAGAGGCAGCACCATAGCCTTTAGACCCTGTTCAGTGGAGCCAGGGCAAAAAATGTCAAGCAGTTGTGTTCTTTTTCTCATTTGTCAAAAATAAACCCACCAATATGTCTCTCCCTAAGCTTATTTCTAATGTAATATTAATCTGTGCGTTCATGTGTGTGTTTGGGCAGGATTTAGAGCATTACATCAGTTTGCTGTGCTGCTAGTTCGCTCCGACACATAGCTTTGCTATTGGGGGCTGGTGAGGGAGAGAGAGGAGTGGAAGGAAAGGACTTGAAATAGGGGAAGTGACAGCACAGCCAGCAAATATCCACTCTTCCTTTAGGAGAAAAAAAAAAAGTACCTAAAACAGTATTTCTAGACCTAGAATTGCAGACAAATGTGGAAGGTGTCATTGTGACAAGGCTCTATGCTCTTAGATCCCATTTCAGATTTCAGACCATTTTCCTTTTCTTTCCCCCTTTCGCTCACCCTTTGTTGTTATTTCTTGCTGTGTGAAGTCACATTTAGATTTGTGAGCTCCTCAGGGAAGTAACCTGTCATTTTTCTTTGTCTGCAAAATACTATGAACGTTTATGGCTTGTTATAAATAACAATCATGTCAGAAACCTCAGGAGGGTAAACATTAGGATTTTAGAAGGTATGGAATACAGTGAAATACCATGTATGCATATTCACACATACATATGCATGAACACATGCATATATACATACAACATGCATTGATGATGGCCTATTTAACTTGTGCTGCATTTGAAATGTATTACATGACAGTGACCTGTATAGCAGAGTATGGAAATATGTTTTTTCTTTTAATCGGTGGGTTCTCTGGGATCTTCTTCATCTTCCTACTCCAAACTCAATCTGCATATTGCAGTTCCTCAGGTCCTGTAGGAAGAGTCCTCCTCCCCCCCCTCCTCTTGTAGCTGGCCAGAGTAGTCTGGCATATCAGCTGATGGAGTGCTTAGAAATCATGGGAATTGCTTTCTTCAGCCCAGGGACCAAGCGTTATCTCTTGTCCGGGGCGGGAGGAATGTAGCAAGCTGCGTCCAGATCTGAGATAGCAGTGCAATAAGCACTGATGAGTGAGTTTGGTTGCTGCAGCAAGGAGGGGGAGGGAAAGCTTATTTTTAACTGGAAACTATACAAGTGAGACTGAAGTAGCTCTCTGCTGTCCTGCTATCATCAAGTGTATGTGTGAGTGAATGAGCGTATGAATGTAGTTAAGTACAGTGCATATATACTAATGGAGTATGTAATTGTATGTGTATAGGGTGGAGGCGAGTCAGATAAAATGACAGTGCATGCTGGCTTCTTTGTCTGAGTGTTTGAACTCGTGTGTAGTAATGAGCAATTCCTGATAACATTTATCATCTACTTTTTTTCAGTGGGGTTGATTCTTTTCTGTGCCCTGCTCCTCGGGTTGCCTGTCTCCCAGCCATTCCTCTCTCCCTTCCTAACTCTCATTCCCCTTTCCCTCTTCCATCCTTAATCTTCCCACCCCTTCCTCTCATCTGAGCCTGACCCTTCTCTCTTCTTGCCCCTCCTTCCCAGCCGATCCCTCCCCCTGCTCTGGATCTGCTGGCTGTGGGATTTTTTCTCATGCTTGCTGGCAGATGTGACAGCTTTTGGAACTGTATCATCTAGGAACAGCTATATCTGGAGTTGAAAAATCTAACGTGGTTTCCCAGGCAGCAGGAATGGATCGCTGAGAGAATTTCAATCTCCGACTGCTTTTGTCTTGTGGTAGTGACTTTTATTATTTATGTTTGTGACATTTCTTACAGTACAGTTGTCAGCAGTGAATGAAAGACTAAAGTCTAGTAGATTATTATAAAATCAGTGTCACAGTATTTGTATTATTATATTAAAGGGATGCTGTCTACGTCTGAATACAGGTTTTGGCTGATTTACAAAATCTTATATGCATAAAATGTTCTTATGAATTTCTTACTGAATTAGCAAAGGCCTGTTTTATGTATTTTATTTAAACATTCTTTAGCTGGGTATTGGAAATACAAGTAAATAGCTCTTGCATGAAAACCACAAAGTGAAAGGAGACTGGTTAAATACAGACCTTCTCAATGAAATGCAAAACCTACACAGATTATTACAATCCATTGGATTTCAGATAACTATTTTTAGTGTATGAATTTAATTTGATCTTAATGCAGTGTACCTTTAAACCACCTGTCTGATACAGCAATGTCTTTATAATCAGAGATTGATGCTGACCATATAAAGCAAATGTCATTGGATACCTGGGGTATGTTGTATTTGGAGTTGATTACATTTTGTTGTTTTTAAGATGTCTATTATAAGCCAATAAGGTAGATGCAGGCCATGTCAGCAAGTTACCCTAAAATTGACCATGAACTTAGTAGATGCTGCTTTCTGGGTTTAGGAAGCATGCTTTTGTATATAGGATCTAAGTGTAGTCCGGGTGTTGATTGACAGGTATAGTGATTTAATGTAAATATACAATGTAGTGTTTATGCTGATGCAAACTAATATGCTGGCATAGAGCCACTGTTCTATTTGGGGTCGAAATATCACCCGGGCTTTAAAAATGTGCATTTTGAAGTAGTTTAGTTACTCATTCTCCTTATGGGAAAATGATTGAAATGTTCAGAAAACAATTGATACTAAAAGTGCTAATGGTTGTGGCATTTGTAACACCATATTTTACAGGACCCCTTGCCACCTGAAGCAGGTAAAAGAGCAAACTTGAAAGACACTGTGTACTATGCTCTGAATATCTTCTCATTATGAAGATGAGATGAGGAATGAAGCTGTGAGAGTAGGAACAGGAGAAGGAAAGATACTGGTTAAAATAGTAACATCGCGCTCTCTGGAAATGCCCCTGTTCTGGTGGATCAAGTAGATGTCACAACTGACATGTAGTCAATGGTTCAGAACTGAAGCACTTGATATAATACTACAGATATACTTCCTGCTTTCCTTGGAGGCTGTGAAAGCTCCTCAGTAGCACCAGCTGTTGGTTTGAATAGTACTAACACCATGAGCTATTAGAATATCTTTCCTTTCCAGGACTGTCTGCACTTTTTTTTTTCCTTAAAGAATTGCCCTATGACTTTAGTCTGGATTATTAGTTAATATGCAGCACCTAAGGGGCCTTACAGATGAATCACTGTGTTTGAGTAGTTGCAATACAGACCTGGAGTGCAGAGGCTCTTCCCATAAGCTCTCCATTAAGATGTATTTGCGTTTTCATTGGAACATATTCTAAGCAAAGATTATTCTAGCTGCAAAACCTCTCCCAGGCAGAGCAGTTGCTTCCARCCTCTTTTGTAAGTGTTTTTTTAGTTGCACAGCCTTTTGCTTTCTTTTTCAACTGTAAGGTATGTTTAGTAGGCTTCTGGACATGGTATTGCAATGGGCATTGTCAGTGTGTAAAGTCTGTATTTCGCCAAGGATGGATTGCATGACTGGGGGTTTCAATAGTGTAAAGATCCTTCTGCGACAAACACACACTTCCCATCCCAGTGGTACAGGATCATGGTAACCAAATTTTAAGCCAGTGTGTATGCATTTTCAGGATCTCAGTCTAGCACTAGGAAGCAAAGTCTTTGTTCACCTGGTGGCTGCTCTTTGCTCCCTAAACAAGTTTTAAGTAGAACAACCTGGAAAATGTTTGACACGTATTTCACTGTGGGGGAAAAAAGCACGAGGTGTGCTGATTTTCGAGACCAGTGTCCTCTAGAAGTGTGTTCATGTCTACACCACAACATGTTATCTCTGCATGTGTTCTGTCTCTCTGACCCTTGTAAATATTTATTCAGCACAAATAGTTGGAAGCTGAGGTCCTGTACAGGGAAGAGTGATCACTACAAACTTGAAGATCAAGTGGCAAAAATCCTCTCAGCCTGATGTCAAGGAAGAGGGTACATCACTTTATAAGCAATGTTAGTGAGAGGCAAATGCTAGTATTAAAGTTGTCAGTGGAAAGGGAAGAGCATATAAACATTTTTTTTTTCTACTGGTAGATATTAATTGCCTTAAAGAAACCTGTACAGCTTTTTTCCAAGCTAGAGAGCTTTAGCACTGAACTACCTAAAAAGTTTTGGCACTGGGTCTCTGCTTTGTCTCATCTCTCTTACGGCTCTCATTGCGCAGTTCATCCTGTGCATTGACAGAAAGCATCTYGGAGAGGAGATATGAGCTCGAGCACACCATTCCATTGCATCCACACAACAGTAATCTGCCCATTAAACATGTTTCTCCAACAGGAAAATGTAACTTGGAATACTTGTAACTTTAAAGCCATCAAACCAGTCAATAGAATCATAGAACAATTCAGGGGAGAAGGGACCTCAAGAGATCTGTAGTCCAACCCCCTGCTCAAAGCAGGGGCTGCTCTGAGGGTCAGACCAGGTTGCGCAGGGCTTTGTCTTCAAGAGCAAACTTGCTCTTGAAAACCTCTGAGGATGGAGACTGCACAGCCTGTCTGGGCAACCTGCTCCAATGCTGGACTCTCCTGGTCATGAAAAAGTTTTTCCTTCTATCCAGTCGGGACTTCTCTTGTTTGGATTTATGCCTGTCGTCTCTCAGACTCCCACCGCTCTCCACTGTGAAAAGCCTGGCTCTCCATAGAAAATCTCCCTACCTCTGAGCTGTTTCTTCTGGGGTAACTTTCCCCTCACCCCATCTTCCCTCTCTGTCTTTTGTGAAGAGGTTGTGTCCATCCATCACAGTTATTCAAGCTTTCCCACCTCTGTGACCGCATGCGGAGCTCCGGTTCTTCCTTTTTCTTCACATCTTCCCAATTTCAAAAAGGTCTAAAACTTTTGGCTTTCTATTTATCTACATCTCTTTTTTTGGCTATAAAGTCTAAATTCAGATTTTGAATGTCTCTTGTGTTTGGGTATATTTAAGTGTTAGCTGGTTTTGGCTTGTTGCAATTGTAATGGCTGTTCACACAAACTGTTTCTCTCAGCCCCCAAGGGAAAGGAATCTTAGTTTTTAATTTTAGCTTCTTCAGCTACCTGCAGACAGAGTTTGATTTCCACCTACCACCTTCTCTCTCTCTCCCAAGCCCCCTGTCAAAGCTAGAAAAAGTGAGATCCAAAATCAGTCTTGGGCAGCTCTTCCTTTGGCAACAACTCTGTTGTCTTTAAATGGGAATCAAATGTATATTACTTACTTGGAGTAACCAGTGAGAAGACAGCCTGAGCCCTGTTCATAACCACCCTTCATTCCAGGCTTGTAGTGGAATCAACACTGTCTAACTGGCTGGACTCCAAAGCCATTTAACCTAGGTACAAGCCTGTAAAATATAAATATGTATCTCATATATATTTAAAATGTTTATATCAGGCAATATGAATTCGTAGAAGTAAAGGAAGCCGAGTGGTAGGAGTTCAGCTATAGACGTAACGGGTGTCTGTTTCTTTTCTGAAATAGGAGCACTGTTTCATAGTGGGCAGAGCACTAAAAAGGTCACTAGAAATCCTAGCTCAGCCACTGACCTGCTAGGTGGTCTTGAGCAAGTCATTGTTCTTGTTGCCTCTATTTCCTCATCTGTAAAAGCAGATGATCACGTCAGCTCTGTTGTTAAAGTGCTTGTCCCTGGAGAATGTTCTTAATACAATGTAATTAACTAATATAATTGATATGTGATGTTACTGATTGGGCATATCAGACCTAGACATGCAAAAGCACTGATGGCATTGCCTTCTCTGATTCAGGCATCATGTTCCGCAAGAAGAAGAAGAAACGCCCGGAGATCTCGGCTCCGCAGAACTTTGAGCACCGTGTCCACACTTCATTTGACCCAAAGGAGGGCAAATTTGTGGGCCTGCCACCTCAATGGCAGAATATTCTAGACACGCTGAGGCGCCCCAAGCCAGTGGTAGACCCTTCAAGGATCACAAGGATGCAACTCCAGCCTATGAAGGTAAGAGAGGAAGACTACTCTTTCCTGTCCCCTGCACTTTCCTGTTCCTTGGGGAGGCCCAAGTTGAGGCAATGTTTCCATTGCCCCGTATATATTTAAATGGGGCTAAGGATGGTATCTGTAAGGAATTCAGTGGATAGCAGGGTCTGGGCTTTGATAACACTGTCTTTTTTTGAGGCGATAGTAACATCATCAGAAATAAGGACAGTAGTATCCTCAACTGCAGTAGTGTCACTGATTCAAATAACGAGCTGGCTGCCGGTCACTATAAAAGGACCTGTGAAAGTTCCCGTGGTAGCTGACAGCGCCTAGGATGTGTTCAGCTGTTGTGCAGGGAAGCGAAGAGGAGAATTCGTGGAGAGACCTGTTTTAGCAAGTTTGTCATTCTTGTGGGTGAGCAAATTTGGCTGGTAATGAGGTTGGCAGGGAAGCCTGAGTGGGAGAGAGCGGGGTAGCACTAGCTTACTGTTCATGGATGGCTAAGTGAACGAGCGACAACAGGGAGCCGGACTAAATGAGGGTTTAGGCTAAAAGGGTTTATAAAGCAGCAGTTTAACAGAAAGTGGGACATAGTAAACAGGAAAATGTCCTTAAAGCAAGGAGAAACAAGTTACTGATCTTTGTAGATGGGTGAATTTAGATGGCTGTCTTGCTTGGATGGCTGTTGATAATGACATCTGGAGACTGTGTGTTCATAAGTGATGGCAGGGACCTGCTGTGTGAAAAGAGGCAGATTCATGATGCCCTCTTGGAAAAGGAAATGAAAGATGGTGACAGAATTCCTGTGTTTAAAGTCTGGGTAGCTTGTGGGAAGTTTTTGTTCCCAGTTAAAAAAACCCTACAGGGGCCTAAAAACTGAAAGGTAAGTTGTAAAATAGAGATGTTACTACTTGGATTTTAGGAGAGACATAAAAGAAAATAGTTGTCTATCTGATGAATATGTTTAGCTTTTCATGTACAGATGCTTAAAACATGGGGACTAAATGGGACTACATTTTAGTCTAATGCAAGTATTAATGCAAAATCAAACCTGCAATTTAAATGGCACATCAGGATCTTTGAGCAGAATGCTGATTTAGAAAGGAAGAACTTGCTCAGGAAGAACAGGTAAAAGAAAAAGGGAGGTGGTATTGCCTTCTGTTTTATGGTGTCCTGAATGTRCTTTGAGGTTCAAAATGTAGTAGGAGATAGGACCACAATCCAGAGAAGAAATAAAATGTGTAATAAGAGAGCAACTTCGTTAGATCAGGAGCTCTCTAATGAGCTTAAACTGCAGGAGGATTGCTCAGAAGGGTGGAAACTAGGTCAAGTTATAAAGGGCAAATAGAAAAGAAATTCATGTAGGAACAAAACTGGAAGGCCAAGGCACAAAAAGAGATGTTATTCTCAAAGAACATAAAGGGCACTAAGGGAGACATCATAAGTACACTGAGGAGGGGAAGGAGGATGAAGGAAAGAATTTGTTCACAGCTCATTGTGGAAGAAAGTTAATAACAGAATGACACTGAGAATTCTTAAATGTTTAATGTTTTTTCTTCAGTCTTTATTGAAAAGGTTAACTGTGATCAGTGGGCTAACACAATTAACACAAGCATGAAGGGATAAGAATGCAGGCTGGAATAAGAAAAGAACATGAACAGAAATGAGACTTAGATAAGTTACATATTTTCAAGTCAGCTGGGCCTAATGAAATTCAAGGAATTGCAGATCAGTCAGAATAATTTTCAATTCCCAGAAAGAGACTGGAACAAATAAGCAAGTAATCTATTTGCAACCACTTCCTAGGAGATAGCAGGGTAATAGCTAGCAGCCAGCATGGATTTATCAAGAACAAATCATGTCAAGCAACCCAATTTCCATCAATCACAGGGTATCAGGCTTTGGGTCAGGGAGAAATGATAGCTCTCTCCTATATCTTGACTTCAGTTAGGCTCTTGACACTGTACCTATGGCATTCCCAGAGCAAACTGAGCAAGTTTTCTCAAGTATTAGGAAAAGCATACTCAAAAGAATAGCGTGAGACATCACTGTCAAAATAGAAGTGTGCATGAAGAGATTTAGTGGAGTTTGTCCAGAGTCTAGTACTGGTCAGTACTTTCATCTATGACTCATTAAACCTGTAGATGGTAAAAGCTGAAAGGAGGTGCAAAACAAGAGAACAAGGATAGAATACCCAACAGTCTTTAAAAACTAGAGGAGAATCTTAAACTAATGCTGGTTTTTTTGCCCCAGCAAGTCCAAGTGCAAATACTCTCTTAGACTGCATCACATAGTTGATTATTTCTGGTAAACTTCATTTGAACAAATTCCTGTTCAATGACACCAATCAATAGTAAGATTTTTTTTTTTTTTTTTTTTTTAAGTGCTAATTGGCCCTATTAGGCCAAGGCCTTATACATAGAGTCCTGGACTCAACTATCATAGTTTTTCCTTTTTTTGACATGTACTGTGTGTAGCTTGTAAAGGGTCGCTTTTCTTTTTAAAATTATAATTTCTAAATTTTGGTCAGTAAGGCATGATCTTTGTAAGAGCACTCCATATAGATTTGGCTCAAATTTGGATGTTTCTTCATTAATCTGATGCGCTCTTTAAACACAGCTGCAAAGTACAGCTAACTCCCCATCTTTTCTGTCCACTGGGGATAGGACTGACTTAATGAACTAGAAGTGCAACAGGAGTGACTTGAGTCTAATTTTAGGAAGTTTTTAACTAGGAGGTGAGCACTGGAATGGATTTTCTAGAGAGGCCATAGCATCTCTTCTTGGAGATTTCTTATTTTGAGAAGATGTTAGACACCAGTCTTTCTGGAATGACTTTTGTCCATCTCCTTTGGACTAGCTGGCCTCTTGAGATTTCTTCCAACTTTATTTTGAGTTATTACTTTTTCCCAGTTTGTAGAAACATTGAACCATCAGTGAACGTTGGAGGAGGGCCTCTTTCTCTCCCATCTGCCTGTGCAGGCATGAGCAAGGGTGTGGAGGCATCCTGCTGAGTCCTCTGTGACTTGGGGGTGTGCATGTTACATCTGTCCCTGCTCAGACTCATTTATGATCTAGTGCTCTTAATTGAGAGCATTACTGAGGTAAACTGGTATGTCTGGCGTTTCTAATGGGTGAATTAGAATGGACAGAAGACTCTTCCCACCCCACTGACAGATTTCAGAGACTGGGTTTCTGACCATTTACTTTTGGTATTTTTTTCCCTATCCAGTTTGGTGCAAAAGTGATGGAAACAGTTTGAGGAGTTAGTGTCCTCAGCATGTGGTTTACTTGACAGCAGCTGGGGCCACATGCCCCAGAGGAAGATGCATGTATGTGGTCAGGGAGGTATATTGCTACAATAGGACTGAAGAGCAGAATTTCCTGCTGCAGGTGATGCAGGTATGCAGTGGTATGAGTCAGATTGTCCTTTCTTCACCTTGTTTGACAAAATCTTCTATTCTGCCTTTCTTTCTCAGACGCTGAGCAAACCGGGTGCTCACTTTGTGCACTGTGGTGGCATTCTGTTGAAATTACTGGTGCCGCTGTTTTGCACCAGCTAAATATTAGGCTCGGTGTAATTAATTCAGCATCTTTAGAAGATCCCTGGAGTTCAGTTAGCAAACAGGAGATTGCCATCACTCCAGGGAAGGATTTTCCTCAGGCAGAGATTCATGAAAGTGTAGGAGTGATCCTATGCTGTGAATTTCTGCGTAGAAATGAAACATTCTGGTTCCCAGCACTAAAAAAGCTTCTGTAAGCTTTTCAGTTCCAGAATAAACAAGGTAGAGCACTACATAATATACCGACAGCTTCAAGTGTCCTACTTGTATAGTGCTGTTGCTTGTTTGGATGGAAGCCTTGTTCTTCATTGTTTGCTTACAAGGCAGTTGTGAGCTGTTGTGACCCTTTGTTCATCATTTTTAATTATAATAGCTTGGCAGAACAGAGGAGGGATGCAGTGTTGGAACAGCATGGTCTTCACTGGTCAGGATTAAGGCGCATTAGCAAAAACCAGACTAAGGGGGGCTGATTACAACACTATTGAGAGTGCTACAGGGGAGAGATGAACCTTGTATTGGAATAGCAAGGTGATTTTTGCAGATAGAGCTTAGGGCATGCTGTAACTTCTGAGAACTAATACTCTCAGGAGCTTGTTGAGCCTAAGTTAGCGATGTAGTGTAGCACAATTTCAGCACAAGAGAGTCAGGAGTGCTCAAAACATCCCAGTTTTGCTATAAAGTTGTAATTCAGAATGTGAGCACAGCAGCAGAATTCACTGTTCTGGCTGAAAGCACTGCTGCCTCTGACAGAAGGATATAACCCAATGATTCCTTTATTTTTTTTCTTCAGTAAAGGACAACAAAAAAACACAGAAAGAAACATTCCTCTTTTTTCCTAAATTCCCTGAGTAATCTTTGGCTAGACAGACATTATCTAACCTTTGTCAAGATAAACTGAGCCTCAATTTTTACAACTCTAACTTTTTCACCCCCTTCCCTATGCTTCACAGACTGTGGTGAGAGGCAGCACCGTGGAAGTGGAAGGCTATATCTCCGGGATACTCAACGACATCCAGAAGCTTTCTGCCATCAGTTCGAACACTCTAAGGGGAAGGAGCCCCACCAGCAGGAGGAGAGCTCAGTCCCTTGGGCTCCTGGGGGAAGACAGACCCCCAGACATGTATCTTCAGAGTCCTGAAGCAGACTGGGCAGACAAATATGGAAACTACCTCAATTGCAATGGTGGGACCAAGGTGACCCGGAGGCAGACTATGTGGCCGGATTATAAACCCCGATTGGAAGGACAGTCTCATCCCAATGGTATGGTAATGAAAGCACAGTCCCTCGGGCCTTCGGAGTTCCAGGGTACTGACGGCAGCTGCCTCCAGCGTGCCTCTGGTTTGCAGCATATGCCAACTCTACCGGGGGAGAGTGAGAAGATGGGAAAAAAGAGCTCAGAAGAGTGCTGGCCTCAGCCTTGTCTCGTAGGACAAGCAAACTCCAGGCCCTCAGGGGAGGGCAGCCCGAGCTCCAAATCAAGGGAGAACAGCTTGAAGAGGAGGCTCTTACGCAGTGTGTTCCCCTCATCCAGCGGCTCAAACAAGTCAGGCCCTTCCCTGCAGATAAAGGTATAGTTATTCAGTATTTTTGAGTGAGCGCAATGTTGACTTTACAGTTCCAGAGGTTACTTACACAGCTGAACAAATTTAATTGCAAACATCATGCAACCATCTGTTATTGTTATGATTAATGCTGGAATCAAAATAGTCCTGGACAGGGAAAACATGTAGTCCGCCTAAGCTTCACAGAATATACTGCTAGGCATAGCTCAAAATGGCAGCCAGATCTACATGAGAAAGGCTTGTTAGTGGAGCTGTGCTTGCAGGAGTGTAGGCTGGGAAGGAGGTAGGGGACTTACTCATTTTTGCCCTTCTGTAGTAGTAAAGGCATAACTTAAATGCCGTTACACTAGCATAAATGTGCTTTTGCCATTTGGGAAATTGTCGTAATTTACATTAGTAATGTATTCTTTTGCCTGTGCAAAACAGAACTACCTCAGGAGAGCTTGTTCGTTATAGCTGCATCTGCCAACCTGCCTACAATAGGAACGTTTCCATCAGCACCCACAGTACTGTCAAACAGGAAACCTGACTGTTGGTTTTTGGTAAGGATGGGACAGCTCATAGCTACATCTCCCCCAGGAAAGCGATCCGGAATGACTGACTCACTTCTTATTAAACTAGGAGAAAAACTCTGGTTCCTGTTACTGGATAGGAAATGTAGCCCTTCAGGCCGCTGCTTCTAATTCATCCCAGGCTAACCCAGCACTCATTGTCCTTGCACAGCTGTTTGGTGGTTTCAAAGGCTGYGCTGGGCTGATGCAAGGCCGGGCTAATTTCTAGCAGGCGTGGAGTCCCTGAACTCGGAGAAAGATGACAGGAACCACTAGCCCAACAAAACTGACAGTTCTGAAGTGTATTGCAGGGTGGGGCTCTCTCCAACACAGCTTGCTGGAGTTTGCGTAAGGATCAGGCCCAAGGCTTTCAGGCACAGCCTTCTCCCTGCAGATTCCCTTTCCGAGGGACTGGGATTTTAAAGGAATGCAGTTCTTGCGTAGCATAAACTACGCATTGCTGTCTCTGACTTTGGGCTGATCTATGCTGGCTGGAGGCCTGTCCCTGAGTACTTAGGAGAACTGACCACTTCTTTCTTCTCTAGCAAGAGTGTCTTTGCTGTGCCTCAGCACTTTCACAAGAAGGAGCAGAGGTTACCAGTCAAATGGCGTGTGCGCATGGATGTGCTTGGGTGTGTTTGGACTCGAGCTGCTAGTGAGAGGAGTAGGAAAGACCTTGAGGTTATCTAGTCTATCTCCCTGCTCCAGTGAAGGATCTGTGCCATCGCTGCCAATTGTTTATCTAAGCTGTTCTTAACAGCCTCCAATGATTAAAACCTCACAAGTGGAGATGATGATGTGTAATTGTGATGTGTAAGAAATGCATAATTGCAGATGAAATGGAAAGGGGATATAACTGGCTGAAAATGGGGAGGTGGGTGCCTTGACAGGCTGCCTGTAGTCACCATGGGAAGGTCGAGTGCTCTTTCCTTTCAATCTAATATGTGGGGGAAGGAGTGGGAGAACCAGTGACATCTCAAAATGTCCAGAGACTGAAAACGTGTATATAGGGGCTGTCAAATTACAGGAGCAGGAAATAATACGTAYGTGTGGTTAGACAAACATGTGTAAGCTTGCGTGCATGTTGTGTGCCCTTTTGCATGCTCTAGGTTATATAAAACCCTTTTTTTTTTCTCTCCTGAGACAAAACAAGAGTTGGGAAATAAATACTTCTCTGCCATGAGCATGTCTCTACAGGATTGCAGGGGTGGAGCTGGTAAATGAGGAGGAAGTAACTTCTGACAGGCAGTTTGTGTTTGCRCACTCCTGCACCCCGATGCCAGGAGCTACTAAATCATACTTTCAGGGCCTCTGTGTGTGTGTGAAAATGAGCTGTATGTGTGTTAGGCTTATGCAGATTTTACTGTTGACAAAAATCCTTGGTTCAAAACCAAAGTGCATAGAATTAAATTCTATACCATTATTTTCTGTCTGAGACAGAGAAAATGAATTCTCTTTTAAAAATKTCTCTATTGGCAGTTTTCAGTTCCCATACCCATATTATTAACTTTATTAATAATCTGTCTGAATTGTGAAAGAGAAAAAGCTTGTTGCTTTGAAGTTTTTATTTTGCCCTATAATATAAATGATTGGCTTGCTCTTTCTGAAGTTGCTACTTTGTCAGATCCACTATTATTTTACATATAACTAAGTATATCATGTATTTTATACCTAACCAGCTAGATGTTGTTGAATTTTAAATAGTCAACATTTCCAGGGTGAGTATTAGCACTTCAAGATCYATCCTTCTTGGGAGACCTATGCATAGTGCTAGCATGGGAATGCGTGCCCTGAAGGCACGTTGCCGCAGGCTGTGATCTTACTAGATCTCATAAACTAAACAGGGTTGGGCCTGCTTGGTACTTGAGTGGGAGGTCTCCGAAAGCCTCGAGTGCTTTGGGAAAGAGCACTGCTAATCCAAATTCATTGCAGGTCAGTTTTGAGCCAGTAAGATGGCAAGGTGGCAGGTGGCTCTGTGTAGCTGACGTGTCCCGCTGGCCTCCTACAGCCGTCCCGGTTCACGGTGCTTTTCCCAACACAGAGTGCTAATTCTGTGTCTGATCGACAGGAATGCTCTGCAGGTACCAGTGGAAAGTGCAGGGAGAGTTTTCAGTAGGCAGAGCGTAATTACCCAAAGGGAATTAGGCCAAGACATCAAAGTGATTTACAGCTTTGGCATGAATCCTCTTTCCTTTTATATAGAGGAAGATCAGAGGCACAGAGGGATAAAGGATTTTAAAATTCACTGCAACACAGGTTGCCCCTGAGTTTTGGTGGCAAGGTTGGAATGCTTTTTAGCAGCTGTTTTTTTTCTGTGGGTTTTGTTTTTTGGTGTTGTTTCTGGTGGTGGTTGTTTTTTTTTTTTTTTTTTTTTTTTTTTTTTTAAAGCATGTACTTTAAAAGGTCCTTTTAAACGGCCTCAATTTGGAGGTCCTTAAAGCGTAGCACTTGTCCTGTAACTGATTCTTGAAAATCTGCATCCCTGGGGCTTCCCCTAGTCATGCAGCATATGTTGGGCAGACCCAGAGATAAGAACCTAGAGCTCTGGACTCCAGTCTGCTGCAAAATGTACTAGGCCAGAGCGGCATAACACGCCACTGATTCCTGACGTTTCTTTCTTCTTGTTAATCTAACCATCGGTTTTTCTTTCTTCCACTTTCATATTTGTTCTTCTCCAAGCCTAATGCTTTCTTCAGGCCCCAGCAGTGGGGTTCACCACGCAGCCCTGCAGCCAAAGCCCAGTCTCTTCCATCYGATCAGCCTGCATCCGATTTCCCCAGGATGATCTCAGAAGCTGGGACCCCCCAGAAATCACCAACAGTGGAGAAGGCAATTGCACTGCCTCAAGGCAGGCCGTCACCGGCAGGCTCTCCCAGGAACCGGCAGACTCAGACTAGTTCTAGCAACCTTCACCTTCCCCAGGACTCTTCTGTGAAAGGACAGCTGGCCACTGAGGACCCGGTGGTTGTGACTCACGAGCAGTTCAAAGCTGCCCTTAGGATGGTCGTAGACCAGGGGGATCCCCGGACATTGCTGGAGAATTATGTAAAGATTGGTGAAGGGTCCACAGGTATYGTCTGTATCGCTCGAGAGAAGCACTCAGGGCGGCAGGTGGCAGTGAAAATGATGGATCTGAGAAAGCAGCAGCGCCGGGAGCTCCTTTTTAATGAGGTGAGTATAGTGATGAGAGGTGGGGTTCTGCTGTCCACCGTAAAGCCACGGTAACAGTCGGTGTGGTAAAAAAAAGGGAAGAGCAGGAGACACCTTCCTTTTAATAGAATTATGCTAGTACCAAGAAGAAAAATGACTGGGGGGGATGGAGGCTACTGCGTTGTACTCATAGGGTTGTGCATGCTTGCTTGGTTGGATGAGATTAAGTGTTGTTAGTGATTTTGTTAGTAGACAATTGTTGTTAGTCAATTGTCCACTGTGTTTTTACAGGTGGTGATAATGAGGGACTATCAACATGTCAACGTAGTGGAGATGTACAAGAGCTATCTCGTGGGAGAGGAGCTCTGGGTGCTGATGGAGTTCCTGCAGGGGGGAGCCCTCACAGACATCGTGTCTCAGATCAGGTACGAAGCAAAATCCGCAACATCAACACTTGTGTTCCCACCTGACAGGCAAGAGCCGTAGAGTGGAGATTTCTGGGAAGAATAGTTTCCCTCAGAGATCTTGTGATTGCAGTGCCCTGAAACTATTACACTTTATAACTGTCATCTATTTGAAATACAYGATAATACTTCTGATGTAGAAGGAACCTCATTTACAGTACTGATCCCTTTAGATACCCACTATTCATCTACTTGATGACCTTCCCTGTAAAACACAGTACTCATGAAAAGTATTGTTTACTATATCTGTTGTATTCTGGCCAGGAAGCTCATTGAATAAGTATTAAAGAGCATGCAGAAATAGTTTTCAGTGGTACAACCTTAGTGAGGTTGAATTAGTGGCTAACTCCTCTGGAGAAGTGCAGCAGAGCCTTGAGATCTGGACTCCTTCCCAAATTTCATTGCCTAAAGATAGCAACTACTGGACACTCTCCTAAATTTGTTTTCTTATCCCACACCACTTCATATTAATTAATGACCAAAGCATTCCTGTAGGGCAAAGAAGTTGTTCTCAAATGACCTCTAGAGTCCCACTCACATGATGATGATTGTGTCTTACCCATGACTCTGGAGCACCCTCCTCCTGCTTCCAAGCAGTCCCGCAAGGCTGTAAACTGGTGCAGGGAATGCCAATGAAAAGATTGACCAAGAAAGTCTGTAGGATGAGCTTTCCTTTTTTGAAGATTCAGAATCTTAATTGGATTACAATTAGGTAGTATTGCTAACACTGATTGTATTTACTTTTTTTAATCGTAGTATATCTTTAATTCACTTACACGCTTTGACTAGCCTTTACTGATCCTGTGGTGGAATGGCATATATCTTGCTCTTTTGGATTCTCTGTTTTGGATTTGCATCTGTGATGTGTTTGGGAGGCATAAAAAAGCACGTTGTCCTTTCTAGCCTCTACAACCCCACCTGTAAGGAGTGTCTTGGAGACACTTAGATGGCCAGGCCCTCCAGCATTGAGTTTAGAGGCACATCTCAGGGTCTGAGAACCAAGGTTTCACTGTAAGTCATGTAYCTGCTCCTGGACAGGAAAAAGTCCYGAAGAGTGCTGAGTTATGGCATTGCAGAGCCAGTGAAACTCTTGCAGCTCTTAGCTGGTATTAGAACCAATGGAACTATAGATAAAAAAAAAAAAATATTCTGAAGAGGTTTATGAAGGGTCTGTGTAGTTTATATCCACCAGTGAGACTGAATTCCATTGTGGGACCTCAGCCTAGATTTGAGTTATTTTACGAAGCCTTCCTTTGAGCCTTTTAATGAATGCTTGTTTTTCCACATAGTGGAAACAGGATCTGTTGTAACCATAACATTTATCAAAAGTAAGCTGCAAGCCTTTATCAGTTTTTCACAGGGAGGAAAATACCCTCATTCCACTCATTAAACATCTGCTGAAGGTGATAACTGATTTGCATCTCCAGGAGTGAGCTAATCCTCTAGTAATCTGTTTTACACTATGCAGACACTTGACTGAAACCAAATTCCATATATGACAAGCTGAAAAGTATACCTCTTGTTAGAGCTCAGAAGTGTATCAGCTTTTCTTACAGCTCACGCACTACAAAATGAAAAGCACTGTTTCTAAATAGGTTAGGTTCTGTATTGGAGAAGTCCCTCTCYCGTTAGAGGTTAAATCATAATGGCAAAAATAGCCCTCTGCCATCCTTCAGATATATTTGCCATCAGCATGGCACAGTGCAGCCACAACATGCAGTGTCCTGGTCAGATGGTCAGTTTGGTAGAGTGAGATATGGAATACCAAACAAGCAATGGAAGTATAAATTTCTCAGCTGAYGGTGCAACCTCCTTCATGAATGTGTAGAAATTGCTCTTACGTATTTAGAAGGTACCGGTGCRCTCTGCACAGCTCTGCCTTCTGAGCGCTCTCTTCTCCTCAGTCTTACTTGCAGACCTGGAGTTGAGGAGGTATCATTTCTGTGCCCTCAACTGAGAGTTGTTTGAAACAACTGCTAGAGACAGGCTGAGAATCAAAAGTACTCAAATTGGGTACTTCAGCTATTCTTTGAAATACTTAACTTCTAGCATTGCTCAGTATAAATGTGCAGAGAATGCTGTCACTGTGCCCRGTTACAGGAGATAATTTTCATTTCTACCACTTTCACTTACACTTGATCATGAAGGTTCTTGTGTTGGTATTCCAAACAGCAAGAGCTTCTAAAGATGAGGTTCTTGGTGCTCATACTCAGTGTGCTAACAGAGAGACTGCTAAAATTCAGGAGTGTCTTCCCTGTTTGTAACCTGTGCTACCTTTATTTAGGTATAAGAGTATCCAAAGTGTCTAGCTGCCTGAAACCTGTAAAGGATCCCTATATTCTGTATCGAATTACGTGTTTAGATGCTTTCTGGCTAAAGTTGCACATTATGCCTTGTGAACAATGGCTTTATTGTATTTGCTTAAAAAAAAGCTGTCTCAATAGTTACTGTGGCACCTTGGCATGAAGAAGCAGTCTTGCCTATCAGAATTGCTTTAAACAGCATCTTGCAGAATGAATTTAGACACAAGATTTAAAATGCAATTTCTCTGTATTACTTATGAAAACTTAAAATTGCTAACCATCAAGAAAAAAATGTTTTCAACAGTAAAAGACAGTCATAGAAGCACAGTAAAAGTGAGATAGTAATGGTCATGGGGAACCAAAATGCGTATCTGCAATCAACTTCAAAGTTGCATGTGCCTTTAAAGAGGACCTGTGAATGAGTACTATCGACTGCCCAGTACAATGCAGTTAAACTCCTGTGTCTTTAATTTCAGGCTAAATGAAGAGCAAATTGCAACAGTGTGTGAATCAGTGCTGCAGGCTCTGTCATATCTTCACTCTCAGGGGGTCATTCACCGAGACATTAAGAGCGACTCCATTCTTTTGACACTGGATGGAAGGGTATGTTTCCTCAGACAAATTGTTTCCTGTCTTCTGCTGCTGTAGCCTTAGTCTGTCTCCTTATTTCCTTTCTGTTCACAATCTCTTGTTTGTACCTCGTCCTCTTACTCCCTTTGTCTTCTTTGACTTTGGTGTTTCCCTCCATGTTGTTTAAAAATTATTTTTAAGGTTGGTTGCTTTTGTCTTTGTACAGGTCAAACTCTCAGATTTTGGCTTCTGTGCTCAGATCAGTAAAGATGTACCTAAAAGAAAGTCCCTAGTAGGTACTCCCTACTGGATGGCTCCAGAAGTTATTGCAAGGATACCATACACTACCGAGGTAAGGGACCACTTTCCTAATATCAGGAGAGGTAGCAAATAATATTCAGAAGTGTCACAGGAAAATAACTATTGGCTTTTCCAGGAAGAGCCTCTAGAACCTATTTAAAATATAAATACAACTATGACTACAGATTTGATTCCTAAAACAGTAGAAAAACAGGTTGTTCTGCTTCCGGGAACAAGGTGTAAACTTACTCTATTCTTACAAGCCTATGCCAAGCTTCAGGTATATCTGCTGTAGTGTGGACAGATGTTAGCAAGGACCAGCCTGAGACATGATATGGATCTGTGCCATAAAGGGAGGGGAGGAGAGGAGGGAAGGCACAGATGGGAGCTCTGAAATTATGGGCAGGTGGCAGCAGACTGATTAGTTTTGTTTGCTTGTGCTACACCTGGTAGGCTGGTAGTTACCTGCAGATCTTTGCATGTTGCAACACCAGCGTGGCTCAGTCCTAGGTGGAAAGCTGTCTTTGTTAAACTGCGGTAGCGAGTCCAATAGCATCAAGTGGGTTAATGTTTTACTCTCTCGGTAACATTTGTCATGGGTGGGGGTGTTGTAGTCTTTGTGAAAGCAACAAAGCAAGGACCTGTTGCTCTGAACTGTGTGTATTGATGTGACATTGGCTCCCACAGGTGGATATCTGGTCTCTGGGGATCATGGTGATAGAGATGGTGGATGGAGAACCCCCCTATTTTAGTGATTCTCCAGTCCAGGCAATGAAGAGACTCCGTGACAGTCCTCCTCCCAAACTGAAAAACTTCCACAGGGTGAGCATACTGGCAAACACTCATGAACCTGATGATTATCATGGGGAAACATCCGTATCAGCCGTTCCCGGTAAAGCTGGCTGTGAAAGTGATCTTGCTAGGACATGTTTCTTGGGGAACTTCTTTGGCCCTGGTGCCTCAGTGGATGCAAGCTGCTGCTGACAGCTAGTGGCTGGTTTGGGAAATAGCCCTAATAATGTAAGGTCACTGGGGCATAAACCTGATAATGCAAATCAAAGCTGCTTCATGTGGACCCAACAGTTAATATCTTGCTGATGTCGATAGAGTAGCTCATCTTCTAGGGAAGCAAACAGGAGGATCCTTGCTCTTGAGAGTTTCTGGCTTCACAGTTTGCGGGACTGCAAAGACTGCATTATGGTCAAAGCAGGAGAGCTCAGTACAGACAGTAGCTCATGGAGACACTGCAGCTGCTTTGAAGGTGAAAGCAGCTTCATGGTTTCTTATGAAAAAGTAGCAGTGACATAAGAAATACAGTGATTACCTTTTAGTCACCACTTAGAGCCGTCCTCCTTTCATTTCAGTCCAAGCCTCTGAGATCAAATCGCTTCTGCAGCATTCTGAGCTATCCGGCCTTTCCAATTAATCAGAATATCTGCAGCTGCTAAAACTGAATTATTTAACAGAGTAGACTGCTGAACTAACAGCATACACTCAAACATCAACAGCTGCTCTTTCCTCTTTGCCTTTGCAGCACTAATTAAAATTTCAAGGTCACATTCTAGACCCAGTGCTTGTACTCCTTTAGGCAGTGTAAAGCCAGTTCTGGTTTGGATCGCGCACCTTGCTTGGTGAGATGACCCTACCACGGGCTATGAAAGTCAGAGCCGTTTATAGTCTTGCTCTGCTCCACTTTGTCCTGGGAAGCTAACTGGCTTCCAGCAGACCTCTGGATTCCCAGGCTGGTGGCCATCCTCCCGTCTCCCTCCTGTCTGAGTGGAGCTCAGCACCAGCTGTGGATCCAGCCCTCCATTCTGATTACAGTTCGTGGCTCACTGGGGTCAATTACTGTAGTTCTGGGTGCAACAGGGTAAATGGATGCCACCTCTGCTGCTTTTCTAAAGCATAACTAGATTTATTGACAGAGTGATAAAGGCTGGATCCTGGCACTCTTACTTAGCTGTGTTGTGCCTTCTGCCTCTAGCAATCACAGTGAAGTCGTTCAATGCACTCATGAAATAAGCAGTAGCTCAGTGTGAATGGTATTTCATGATCTACTTCTAAGTTAACCAGAGCTGGGAAAATGCCCCCAATCTAAAATGGATGTAATTAGCGGCAGTAAAATAAATAAATATATACCAAGTTCATTTCTTATTCCGTTTTAATGATGCAGAGGATTACCACCAGCAAGAGATGCTTTAAGTGGTTCTTAGGTCTGGCTACTGAACAGGCTTTTACACATCTTTCAAAGGACAAACCTGCTGAGGTCGTTTAGGTTTGATACACTGTTCTGCAGTTTYTTCATCGTCTTGTATCAGCAGCATCAGGTTTCCAGACTCTCAAAACCTATTTGGGAATCCTATTTAACTACTTTTTCCACAATCTGTGGCCAGTAAAAGAATAAATTGATCAACCCTTCACACCCGAAGTGATGTGCCTCGGGTAGCAGGAATTCTGTTGAATTTTTGAGCTGAAATGCAGAAAAGATTAAATAACAAAATGGGAAACAAAATTAACTTACATGGAAGGACATGGCAGGCAGTCTTGTCTTAATTTGCTGTGCCCCATTAAAAAGAAAACAACCTGTGTAAATGTTGTGCCTACCGGTGACAGAAAGTTACTACTGTAGCATAAAAAGCATGCTATCTCATGTTGCATTTCTGTGCAGAAGCAGGGTTACAAATGTACAGGATCCTTTTTAACCGAACCTACCTCAGCAACCTGTTGTCGCATGAACTGTTGCCTGGTTCCTTTACGGGGTTGACTTGGTTGGTTGCTTTTTCGCAGACCTCCCCAGTTCTGAGAGACTTCTTGGAAAGGATGTTGACACGGGATCCGCTAGAAAGAGCAACGGCACAAGAACTCCTGGATCACCCCTTTTTGCTCCAGACAGGACTTCCAGAGTGCCTGGTTCCCCTTATCCAACAATACAGAAAGCGTACCTCTACCTGCTGACTTTACATAAGGGGAAATGCTAGGAAAAAGTAACGT